>JAGPOW010002173.1:6281903-6323348 GCA_030014935.1 Caiman crocodilus | reverse complement strand
TGGGGTCCTGTGACCCTGGCACTCGTTCCTGCCATTGCCAGGGGGTCAGACTAGATGGCCTGCTCTAGGCCCCTTCTGACCCTAGATACTATGATACTAAGTAACTGAGTAGCAACAGTTAGAGAGCTAAACCTGCTTGTTCTGCTCCATGAGGATGCTGTACAGTTAGTTTTGCTTTTGTCCAACAGAGTCTTAGCTGATAGAAACATTGTTACCTTATTTCTTTCCTCACAGTGCAAACTGCAATTTCCAGCAACTTTAAAAAAAAAAAGTTGTATGTTGTAGATGAGAAAATACAGGTATTTTGAATGTGCTGAGCGGTGAAAACTACATGAGCGGTGTCTGTTAGCCTGTTTCCATATGCTGCTGGAAAGGGGTAGGGGCAGCAATCCGAGACGGTTGTAGATTGAGCTAATCTATGTTTTTCTTTTTTCAGGGTTTTAAGAGAACAATGGATCAGAGCTAAGTATGAGCGGAAGGAATTTGTTGCCACAAGCATCAGCCATGAAGCATGTACCTCAGGTAAAAGTCCTTGATTGTCTGTGGAGGGTTGTTAGCCTTGTGAAGCCAAAGCTACGGCGGACTGAAAACCTCTAGTCGGTGTTCAGCTAGTGGCTGGGGTGGCTTTATTTTCACTTGGCTGGGAAACTTTCCTCTTGCATGCTCTGTCAGGATGTGCAGCCAGTATGTTTACCTGGAGAACCTCATTTACAGGTGTATGATACATTGCACATAGAGAAGCTCAGATTAACCCTAGGGCTAATAAATGGGGCATTTGCCCCTCTGAGCTCTAGTATGAGGACCCAGATGCATGAGCTGAAGGTACATTTTTCTCCCTCACCTGCTCAGTAGTGTTCTTTAAAACAGAAAACCAGAAATGGAAATAAGACTAGAAACAAAGTCACATTTCCTCTTCGGCAAATATGTGGTTTCACTGAAACTGAGGTGTTTAGCTTCCATTTCAGGCAGCCGTGAAGGATTTTTGTGGAAGCGTGGGCGAGCTAGCAAGCAATTCCTCCCAAGGCAATTCATCCTGTCAGCAAGAGATGGGGTACTGAAATACTATATCAAAGAGGTGAGTTCCCCAGGCATAAAGTGGTCAAAGTCTGGTCTTGTAGTCGAGTTCCTGGCCCATGCACACACAACTTGCTGGACAGTTTGCTCTTAGATTTTGTTGCTATGCCCACCAGCCTTCCACCCTCTTATCTGATGGACAGGAAGAGGGAAAAGGGTTAAGTTGGCAGGAGTTACTTCCTGTTTTACCAGCACTAATCTCATGAAGCACCCACTGCTCCACTTCTTGCATAAACCACATCTCTCTTCTGTGCAAAACTACAGTTCATGGCTCTCAGGAAATCATACTGGAGAGAGCTGCAGTTAATGAAGTGATAAGGAGACCAGCAACTGAGAGATGGCAGGTGATAGGACAGGACTAGCTAACCACGCCCTTTCTTCTAAGGAAACAATGCAGTATCATTTGTCAAGGAAAAAAATCTTTCTTTAGAATGAAATGTGATGGTCGTGTGAAACCAAGTAACAAAGATTTAGTCTTTGCCAACTTTGTTGTTTGAGGAAGCTGGTTTTTAGCTCACTGAGGAACTGCTAGTTGGTTAGCACCTTTGTACTTGACTGCTTTCCACAAAGTCACTGTTAACATATGAATATTTTCTGACCCACAGTCAAAAGGTCCAAAAGCTGTGATTAGCATTAAAGATCTGAATGCAATGTTCCAGACGGAGAAAATCCAAAACCCTCATGGGCTGCAGATCACATACAGTGAGGGTGGTCGGACAAGGAACCTTTTCGTCTATCATGAGAGTGGAAAGGTAAATGCAAAGTTGCTTTTGTAGTAACTGAGAAATAGTGGATCTATACACTTGTCTAAGGGTTACAGTGAAGTAGTATATGGTAGGACTCCCCTGTTCTGTTTTTAGCTCTACCAGTAATCACTGTGATCCGGGGCAGGTTGCTTACCTTCATTTCCACTTAGGTTCTACATCGCAGTGTTAGGAGATGCAAGACAAGTTGGCAAAGAGTCTGAAGATACTTTGAGGAGAAGACAGTGCTTTTATCCTGTTGCATTATTCCTGTCTTTACAGTTATATTTGCTATCTTCCGTAGGAAATTGTTGACTGGTTCAATGCCATTCGGGCAGCACGTTTCCATTATCTTAGAACCACCTTCCCCACTGCCCCTGTGTCTGAGGTGAGAACTGAAAGAGCTTGAAATAATTGATCTGAACAGCATGAAACACATCTGCTCATGCACTGTGCTATGATATTATCCCTCAAGATAGAGGATGGATATGAGAGCTTGCTTCTAATGCACTCATTTCCCCTTCTTGGGGGGTGGGTAGGCCCATAATTCTTGGTCTCTATGGAGATACATTTGGCATCTATTTCCAGTAAGCACCAGTCTGGCTGTTAAGACTGCTGGTAAGGTTTGCGTGCGCAGGTAGTGCTGTGTGGGAAGTGGTGCTGTTGCATTCAGGTTGAGTGGTGAACCAATGTGTGCTTGGACAAATGCAGCTTGTGTACGTTAGCAGTTGCAAAATGGAAGCAATAATGGTGAGTATGGCTCGTAATCCTCATTTTAGAAATATATCAAGGCTTTTCTAGCTCAGAATTGAAAATCAGTAGCATAATTTCATTTTTGCTTTTTTATTAAGCATTTTCCTTCTATACCTTCTCTAATCGCTTGTTCCACACCTTGCTTAACAGTCAGTTATGATCCTGCTTTACAAGCACCAAAACTCTTCCTCATCTCTCTCCACTGAGCTAGTTGCAACTAATCTCTTGGCACCCGGGCAAGAAGCTACTAACCCTTTTATACTTGCGTTTATGAGACCACACAGATCCTTACCTGAAGAAGCATCACAGTGACCGCCATACAGAGAGGAATGTTACAATATGTTACTTATACAATGAGACAGACACTGTCTGGATTCTCTCAAACTAATCTGAGAGCGTCCAGGCTATTTCTGGGTGTTGACTGCAGCCTCCCTCCCTCTCTCCACTTTTGTTGCTATTGCAGAGCTTGTCTTCACAGCATATTATTATTACAATAGTTCATGTTGACCAAGTGTGGCTAAAATTAACTTCTCATCTTTCTCTTTAACCAGAAAACAGTTTCAGTTTAGCCCCAGATGGTAAATTATTTTTTGCAATGATCAAGTCATTGTAGAATGAAGGAACATCCTGTACTTAGTACACAAAGAGTAGATCAAACTCAGGAGCTAAATACATCCACATTGTCTGTTTAAAATTTGACCTGTAGAAACAAAAACTTCTGTTTGTTTTTGCTTTAGATCTCCCTTTAATACATATATAAAACAGATCACAGAAACTGTTGATGATATGCTTGCGTAAGTTAGAAGAGAAAGCTGAGTCTAAATGAGATGGTAGCCAATGTCTTTTCTGTTCTTCTAGCTTGAACCCAAGATTACGAGGAGTTATTTCAAAGAAGGCTACATGGAGAAAACAGGACCAACGGTAAATTCCACCTGAATGTCATGGTTGATCCCCATTTAAAAGCTTAGCACTAGCCAAACATAACTTTTTTCCAGAAGCAGAATGTTTACTACTGTTGTCTGACTATGATTAAACAGTTTGCTGGGAACTGTAGTTAAGTGCATTCCAGTTAACCTGGATAGACTGAGTCTCAGTTTGTAATCAGCACTGGGGGTTTTTTTTTCCACTTTTGCATGAGATATAACTTTGAGGGCTTGTTGCAAACTGCAGGTGTGATGGAATAATTGGCAGTATTTCCAGAGTTGCGAAGTTATTAGTATTAGCACTGAATGTGGGAGGCTGTCATGTGCCCATCTGTTGATTGCAATTCCATCATCACAAGATGCCCACTAGAGCAGAAACTTCGAGGCAGATTTCTCTCTCCCAGTGCACATTCTTGTTGTCTCTCTGCATATTCTCTGACTCTGCCTACACACCCAGCCTTCAGCTTGTGTCAGTACTGCTAAAAGGATCATCAGTGAAATACTTCATGCTGGTAGTGAATATGCCACTGTTAAACTTCATGTCAGATCTTTTTGCAGTGCCTTATCCTGCAGCTTTACTATAGCAGGTCACATGTGAATTCTTACCAGCCAAAAAGGCAAGACTTTTCTTGACTGAATGCTTACAGCGGGAAGAAATAGTTTTGAACCCTTAGTGAGGCTGTATAGTTTAGTGTCAGCTCTGGCTTCCAACAGAAGGTTTGTACATTGGTAAAGAATTCATGGAGTCACTATTGTTAACCTTGAGAAGGAAGAGAGCTGAGGCTCTAGGTGTGTTGGTGAGTCATGGAACTGCATGAGAAGCTGAGAGTGAACCAGAGCACAGAGTTAGGAGGAGGTGGCCAAGGACCTGCCACGAGTGAGTGGAGCCCTGCTCCTGGGAGCTGGATCATTAAAGAGCTTATTCTTTATCTAGCACAAGGAGGTCTTCAAGAAGCGCTGGTTTAGCTTGGATTCGCAGGAGAGGAATCTGATCTACTTTAAAGACCCATTGGTAAGGAGGACTCCTTATTTCATGACCAGAGCTGCTTGAAAGGGGCTCTTTGTATCATACATATCCCACCATGCATGTGATCACAACAGCTCTAAAATAATTGTGCAGCTTTTCAGGCGAGTTGTGCACCTCAGGAGCCGAGGTGTTTGGAAAAGCTGGCCTGGGAGGGAGGGAGGGTGCTGACTGTTCTGGCTCTTTTGAGGAGTTTATATTAAGTGACTGAACTTGTATCTCAGGTACTAGGGCGTATGGAGTCAGCCACCTCAGGTCACAGGCAGATCCTTGCCCTCATTCTTTGTGCTTGGGCAAGAAGTTACTAAGTTAGTGACAAAGACCAAAGAACTCAGCTCTCCTAGTCCTCTGTGTTGGGAATGCCTTTGCCATGGCTCCAGGTATGATGGGACTCAGTGTTCCCTCCAAATTAAACCTACTTCTGCTGCCATCAAAGGACGGTCTGATGTCAGCTTTAAGCAGCTGTGGATACCTGTGACTATCCTGCTTTCTCCCTCTAAGGATGCCTTTGAAACGGGCCGAGTGAGTATTGGAAGCAAAGAGCATGGGTACGAAGTCCGGGCCAGCTTGCCCAGAGGAGTCAAAGGAAGGAGGTGGAAAGCTGGATTCACCATAGTCACGCCAAAAAGGGAGTTTGTATTTGCATGTGAGAGTGACAGGGAGCAGAAGGAGTGGATGGAGGCTTTGAATGAAATCATTTCCCAGCCCATGACTGCCTAAGGTGAGTGGTGAGTTCCAGCAAACAGGCCTTCTTGGTTCACTGTTACATGGTGACCTTTTCTCCAAGTAGCTGATACAAAGGTCATATCGGCAAACACCGTGGGTACAAAGGCTTCTTTCCTCTAAAGATGCAGATACAGAGTTGACAGGAGAAGGCATGACCCAGGCACACTGGTGTCCTTGCAGAGCTTGTGGGGGTCACTGCAGCAGGGGCTCAGTTCAAGGTAGCTATAGCTCAAACTGGAGACTACACCAGCCCCGTCCTTCACTCCTGGACAGAAGTACACAGAGCCTCTGCCTGTTGCTGATCTGGCCCCTGTGCCAATACAAGGATGAATTAGCCCCTGTTGCTTTATGAAAATGGAAGTATGTGAGCTTAAAGTCATGACCAGCCAAGAGATTTACAGAGATGGAATTACGGTTGTCCTCAGCATACCCTCTGTAAGTCTCCCAACTGCACAGGAAATATTCCATGGAGCCCTCATCTTGAATGAGGCTTGTTACTACAGCTGAGAGCAGGGGAATGAACAAGCAAGAAGGGTCTGAGCGAAAGGGGGATGCACGCATCCAACTTTTCAGGGTTCAGAGGGTTAAAGCAATGTACAGTACTCTGAATTTGCAGAGCAAATCCAGACTATAAGTCCAAAGTGCAATTCCTGCCCTGTCCTGGGTTCAGCTTTCTGTCCAGCCCAGCTCTGCTTAACAGGAGACCTGGGGCAGGGAAGTAGGATAGAGGTTGTGGCTCCCCATTTCTGGAGCTGGCTCTAACTTGCCCCCTTAGCCTCAGCAGACCAGTTCAGCTTCAGGTGAGCTGGGGCAGAGATTCCATTGGCTATGTCCTCTTCCATAGCCTGTCCTTCTTTGGGCTTTGAGGTGCAGCCCTGGCTCTGCTGCCTTAGGCTATTGCAAGCCAAGTCGGGGTGTATTTAGATGGTCTCTGTTCAGCTGGATTTGTAGCCAAGAGTTTACTTCTTGATGTCACATGGAGTAATTCATAAAAAGCTCTGGGAAGCATTAATTTTCTTTGTCTCATTCACTTTGCATCAGAAGCCAATCTCAGGCAGCGCTGACAGCCAGTCAAGTTGCATTTGACATATCAGTTGAGAGGAAAGATAAACTACGATAAACCGAAAGATGCTGGTTTTGCTGTTGTCTTCTCTCAGATGTAAGAAGGATTCCAGTTTCAGGACATATTTGTTCCTTGGACTCTACTGAGACCGTTTAACTCACAAGAGCAATGGTGATTGTAGGTATGACCTCCTGCTCTCCAAGAACCAGCCTGAGACAACCGACCTTACTTTCTGTGGGGCATCAGCAGCTGTTACATTATATTACAGCCTTTCAGCCACTTCTGACATGGACTGCATGAAGCCATTAACCAAGAGATGATGGGCTGTGTATTCTGGGGTCAGGATCCACTGGATGCCATTTTCAGGAGTGCCTAGCACTGGCCTCATTGAACTCTGCTCTCATTGAAGTCAGTGCAGCTTTTACCATTGACTTCAGGAGGGGAATGAGGCATGAGCTGAACACCTGGACTTAGTAAGAGGTGCTGAGTAGCTGCAACTCCTTGGCTTCACTGGATTTCTCACCTTCTCTCAGGACATGAACTTTTATTACAAACCAGTCTCAGGTCCTTTGCTGTTTGTATTTCTGATAACATAAATCCCAAGTTCTGTCAAAATAAAAGATAGTTTTACCTTACTCAGACTGTTATAATGTCACATTAAGACTCTCCAAGAATCTCAATTATCATCTGCATTTTGCAGCTTGAGAATCTGACATACAGAGGAGCCACCAGTTTGTTTCCAAAGCAACCGCTGATTCTGGTGGGCCTGAGGTGAGACATCTGGAGCTTGTTATTCAGAAGTGCTGAGCTCTCCTGACTTTGGGAAGTTCAGCTGGAAGAACAGGTTCTAGATTCTCTTACCAGTTCTGTCTGAGGTGGGCACAGAGTCAGATGCCACTTTTGAAGTTTTAGCCAAAATACTGGGTGCAAGGGCACTCTGTGGCAGAGCCAACCCAAGCAGAGTGCAGGGCCCGGGGCAAGCCCATGCAGGGCCCCACCCCTGCTCCAATCCCATGCGCCCCAGATCTGAAGAGGCTGCCGCTGCCATCTGCCATGGGGGCAAAGCCTCCAGAAGCAGTGCAGTCGCTGTGGCAGCTCCGCCCAGCTCCAGGGGGCTCCCCAAAGCACAGGGCCCGGGGTGGTTACCCCGATTCACCTCCCCCTAGGGATGGCCCTGCTCAGTGGGTCATTGCCAGTGCTGGGAGCCCACAGAGCCACAGCCCTGTGTGACTGCTAATGGGAGCAGAAACATTGCTGTTCTGATTTTACACCTATTCTGTGCAGTGCTGAATGAATACAGGGAGCCAGCTGAATGAACTGCCTCCTCTCCTATCACAACTAGTGCTGGGACATGTCAAGAAGTTCAGAGTTTTGGTTTAACCAAGCAGCTTAACATTCGTTGCTTTTCGTATCTGAACTGCTTACATCTGCAAATCAGGCCAGTTGAGAGACGGCCCAAGCTTCCTGATCTACGAGCCAGGCTGAAATGCTCAGAATAGTTCCCTCTCTTCTAGCTGGAATGAGGAAGTGGCCATGTGTGTGGGGATAGGGGAACTATTTCTACTGAACATTTTTTACACTTGGAAAAAAAAAGATTTGGCTTAGATTCTCATTGTACTGCTCCCAGCTTGCTCACCCACACCCAGCCACAAGCAGTCTGCATCTTTTCTTCTCTTTGTTCCCCTCATAAACTGGCCTTTGGAGCTACTTGTCCAGGAGCCTGATGAATTATGCTGGTGTCAGTTCTTTGAAAAATCATTGGATGGAAGGAGAAAGCAACTTCATCTTGTATCTTGAGCACTGCAAAATCAAAGACTACATCAGTTCTCTAGGACTGCAAGGAATCTGTAGAGCATCATGCATAACGCAGGTGACAACATTTTGCCCAGTAAAAGCTTATCTCTACAGACTCTATCAGCCCTGATAACTGCTGGGCTGCAGAAGATCTGCTGTGTCACCAGCTCTCCGGGGAGTTGTTACAAACTGGATGACTCTCTCTGAGAAATGTATGAATGCAAACACAGCAAAACTGGTTGAGTTTCTATTACAGTTTTGTGGGGTCTGGAAAAGCTTTGCCTGGCTGGGATCATTTCCACATTTGAAGCAGAGAGAGGTCTGAACCAAGTTCTTGGATCAGAGTTCCCCAGAACTGGGGAGGTTGAGTGGAATAGTGAACTTGGTGACTCAGATCTCTCTTGTTCAAGTGATGGTTTGGGCTTTCATTGTGACAGGTCCTGGTTACAGGCAGGTTCCTGTTCTATGTCATTTCAATGGACCACATTCTGACGTGTGTTCATTAACACAGGTTGAGTTCTTGTTTTTATTTTTTGCAATCAGGATTCATGGTAGAGATGTTATCTTTTATTAGACCAACTAGATTTTCTGCAAAAAGAAATTTCCTTAATTGCAAGCATTCGAGTGCAAACACCCTTCATCAGGCATTGCAGAAAAGCCTGCAAAAGTTCTCCTGGGTAGAAATTAAAGTTCATATTTCATAGGAGAGTTGAAGGTGGTAAAATCTCCTGTTTGGAAAAGTTCATTTTATATGCAGATCAGGCTCAGAGAAAAGTTGGAATAGCCTGTTTACCTCGCAGTTTTGTTGGTAAGCAGGATGTATTCACATTTCCTTCTGGTTACAGAGGAGTCAGTAGATGGGATGCTTCTCTGGGCAGGAATTTCTTATCTGGTGAGGCCTCTGAGCATTGATGTAAGGCTCTGTGAAGGTGCAAATTACCTCAAACAAAGGCAGGAGTGGTATCTCTGGGCTTATGTACACCCCGTGATTTTTGCCCTTTCATGGCCTGCAACTGTGTGTCTGTTTGCATGAGTAGGATTTCCCGATGCTTTAAAAGTCTTTCTTGTGCATTAAACTAAAACTCTCCTCAGTTGTAGTTTTTTTTTTTTGGTAGTTCACCCCTTCAAATTGCTTTTATTTTTGAATTGCTTCCACTTTTTTTTCTTGTGTGGCTTTTTCTTTTTTTTCTTGTTTGCCATCTCCCTGCTTCCACAGCTCTGTTGCAGGGCACAGGCACAGGGTGGGTGGGGGCCCCAGGCTGGGGGAAGCAGTGCTGAACTGGGACCCAGCTTAATCCATTTGAAAACTTAGTGTGTGTTAACACAGGTGTGATGCTCCAAAATAAACAAGTTTAAATTTTATAAACCTATTTAATTTAATGATTAAAAAAAACCTATGGTGTATACAGGTGCCCTCTGGTTTCAGGTGGTCAAAGGTGCTTCCTCCTAGTACAATTATGAAGATTTCATTTTTAAAAATTTTGTTAAAAAAAAAAATTAAAAATGTTTTTATTTGGGGGGTTTTTGCTTGTTCCTTTTAACATTTTGTGTCCTTTTCAGTATATCTGAAACTCTGCGTTACTATTTAAAATTTTAATTACAACAAAGAAAAGAGAACTCTCCATGCTGGTGACTGAGCGGCAGATCCTATCTTCCATAAAAGACATAGGGGTTCAGCTCTTTTCAGAATCAAGCTGATGCCAAATTAAGTTAAAGAGCCACAAGAGAGCAGCAGAGAACAAGAAATGAGCACTTCATCGGGAAAAGTAGATCTTTGTCTACAAAAGGCTGAGAAGCCTTGAGATATTATACGAGTAAGTCTCACCAGGGTGCTGTGAAATCCTTTTAAGGATGCCCTGGGGCTCTGCGCAATATTAGCAGTGTTTTTTTTTGCAATATTAGAATTGCTCTATTTTTTTAGTGTAATAAAAAAAAAACAACAGTGAAAGCTAGGAGCTGGCATTTTCTGAGGGGTGCCTTGAGTCTAAAAATGTTGAAAACCATAACTATATGATTGAGTCCAGCTTCTGTGGTAAAGGTTTCTCTTTAAAATGAGACTGAGTGTTTAAGCATTTGACCATTACATTCAGAAAGAAATGAAAATTCAAACCTGGGCTGTGTGTGACCAGCAAATGGTGGCTTATAGCATGACACGGAGACAACCACCCAGAGTAATACCATGGGGGGACGCAGGAATCATGAAACAGCGTACAATGTTCTCAACCTGAACCAGATCCTAGACCTGATGCTGGTTCAGATGCTGATCTGAACTTTCTAATTACAGCTCACCTGTAAGGACAAATACTGACTATTGTGAGAGATACAGTGGTTTAAATTCTAGGGAAGCAGATGCCCACCAAGGCAGAGTTTCACTTTGGGAAGTGGTTATTTAGCTGACTCTGATTGGAGAGAGAATTGGAGAGGTCCGCCCTCTCTCTGCTTATTGGTAGACAGTCTTTCAGCAGGAGAACAGAAACTGAAAGTCCATCTTGTTTCGCTGTGGCAGGGGTCATGGCTGCTAATCTGGTCAAAAACCTCCAGGAAGAAGTGACCTGTTCTCTTTGCCTGGACTACTTTCAAGATCCAGTGATCATTATAAAATGTTCCCACAGCTTTTGCCGAGACTGTATTGGCAAGCACTACAAGGAGGTGGGGACAGATGTCAAGTGCCCACACTGCATGCAGATCTTTCAGTTAAAAGACTTGATGGCAATCAGACAGCTGGCCAACATGGTGGAAATAATCCGGAAGATGGGAAGGGTGAGTTGAAAGAACCAGTAAAATGTATTGAAACTGTGGCTGTGATGAGCAAGAAACCAGTGCATCTTGGGAGCAGGATATTCAGGCTGGGCTTCCTCCAGACAGAAAAGCCTGGGAGCACAGGACGCATATTCTGTACTGCGTATCTAGCTTAATTACTTAAATAATAATAGATAGCTGTTATATAGGCAGCAGGTGTTAGGACATGAAATCAGGAAATGAGGGACTTCAATGTGTTCAGCATCTTACAGGTCTGGCCATATCTTAAAAAGTACTTTTCTGGGGATATAAGAAGAGAGCCCATCTCAGTTCGAGCAAGTTAACATTGTTCTTGGATCATATTTCTATTTGCTAGATGTTGCATTAGTGCTGCAATATTGTTGGGTACATCGAGGGGGAACAGGAAGCCAGATTACTTTTCCTTAAAGTGGTATTTCTTTTGATGTTGATTGAACTTGAAGGAGAAGGCAGAAGCTGTACAGATGTATTTTAGAGGTACAGATATATTTTAAATGTAAAGTAGTAGAGTAAAGTATTGCAGCCTAGCTAATAATAATTCCATGATTAGCATCTAGATACCATAGTGATGGGCAGGCACAGGGACCAACCGAACCTTCATTAAACCAATGAGACAGTAAATGAGAGCTGACTAGATCAGCTAGGGCCCAGCTGCTACGCAACCAAAAATGTTGCATGTCAGCAAACAGTGGGAATCAGCTGCCATGAGAGACTTCACACCTGCATTTCCTGCCTTTTCAGTGTTTCAGTGTTCAGCCTGAACAAGGTTTTGATATCTGATTTATTTGCATTTAATTTCTTTACAGTTAGGCAAGTCTGACAGCACAGCCTGTGACGTAGGGCTGAGAGCTGCCCTTGGAAGGGAGGGAGCTGAGTGTTGGGGGCAGTTCTTCACAGAGCCCCTGACATCAAACTCTAGGCATCTGGAAAGGCTTTGGGTCCTTCTATCCTGGACCCCAGAGGTCTGGGCAATTCACTTGCTTTGCCCCTTTGACCTGGCAATACGTTAGGGAGTGACATCATGAACAGACACTTGCTACTGACAGTAACACAGAACCTGGTGAGAAGCGAGCCCAGCCTGTCTCCCCCAGCTTATTCTTGCAGCCCCTCACTGCTGGAAATAATCCCTAAGGGAGTGAAGGGGGTGTTCACTACTTGGGTGGAACCGGGGGAGTTTGTAGCCTGTGCTGGAATTCACCCCGTGCTGGGAGAGTGGTGCTCTAACTCCTGAAGTCTGTGAAGGCTGTTTGCAGGGTCTAGCACAAGGGTCCTGGAGGTGGTTGGAAGGGTGGGGCAGCCAGAGTTGCTCTCTGTGCCCAGGCCTGCTGGACACCTCAGCTGTGCTGGCCCCTCCACGTAAGCCCACAGCCACTGCCTGCAGCTGCATGGGGCATCCAGGTGGGTAAGGCTCCGGGTCCTGCGGCCTTCGTTTGCTGCTTTACCCCAGCCTGTCTCCTCTCCTCTGCCCTCTCCTGCCCCTCTCCTTGCTCTGCTTTCTCAATTCATTGCTTGCCATTTTCCTTCTCATTTCCTCTTCTTTCCTGTTTAACAAATACTTTTCTTTTCTCTTCCTTGCTCGTCTGTTTCCTGTTTCTCTTCTTTCAACTCTGCCATTCCACTCTTGTTTCCTATCTCCCTTTTAACTGTCTTTAATTTCCTTTCCCCCTTTTTTGTCTTTCGTATCTGCAGCAAAGCACTTACACCCCCACATAACACTAAGCCCAAGAGCTTCCTGTTGACTTCCTATGGATTATTCATCTTCTGAAAGTTAATTGCATCCTTAACTGGCTGGAGCAGAGTCCAGGTAGTGGAAGGTACAAAAGACCCTGATGTTTTTACCACCTTGTTACCTTATCCTATGATATTCTTTATAATGGTTGTGTAAACATGCACTGTTACACTGATATGCACTGATATGTTTCCCTTTAAAGGAGACAGAGGAAATAAGTGAGATTTCCAGGCATATTGAAATGGTCAAAGATGCCATCCACAGCCGGGAGAAAGACATGGATGAAGTAAATGTACGTATGGATGTTTGTCAGCCTGATATTTGGAGGCAGACACACAGCCTGCTTTATTTAGAATGCAGCAGATATATTTTTCCTTTTCACTCCTACATCTCATACAGCACTGACTGGGATAGCTATGTTCCTCCAGTGGTCCGTATAGGTACCACAAAGCCATTCATGTCATTGTCTCTTCCACCTTGTCCAGGGAGTACTTTGTCCAGGGAGTAGCGTATGTTTCTGCACATCTGAGAGCCAGAACATGTTCTGATAGCAACTAAGAACCACTGGCTTTCAAACAGGCCAAATCCTATGCTCCTTGTCCCAAATTCCCACCACAGGCAATACAAGATTTGTGCCAATTATGAATCTTCATTAACTAGTATCTTCTTCACTTTTGTAAAAATAATTGTGCTGAAATGAAGTGGTCATTTGCCAGAGTGGGTAAAACAAGGCCTTAGATATCCAAATTCCAAACTTCCCCTTTGTCTTCACTGTCCTGATCTGCTCCCTTCAGGAAAATCTCTCTCAGATCAAAGGCGTGATTACTGAAGACTTTGGTGCCATGAAAGAGCATCTTGCCCAGAAAGAGGGAGAGATACTGAGGATCATCGCACAAGAGCAGCAAACAGCCCAGCAAAAAACAGAAGAAATAATTGGCCAGCTCACCAGCAAACTGAACAAGCTCACAGAAATCAAAACCCAGATGGAAAGAGGGGCACACAACAGCCTGCTGAAGCAGCTGAATGTATGTAGAAATGGGGTCAAATCCTTTGTGGTGCATCGCGCTCTCACGTTTCCTTCAGGTTTCTCAGAGCTGCACTTTTGTTGCACAAGGGTGGCATAAATGCATTGGTATGAATAGGACAGCATTGTCGTAGTCTGAGTAGGATGGAACCATATGGTGTTTCCCGATTTGGCAGCTGATCTGCACTGTTGCTACCAGTGGTGGGAAATTTAGGAAGAAGAAAGTGCTAATGCAGACATAGCCAGTGAGTGGGTGGAATACAGTAGGAAGACAAACTTGTTTCTCTCATATCTGTTTAAACTAGATCAGTCAAATCTAAGGTTCAGATGAGATCCAATACCATATTTGCTTTCCAGAGGGAGGGCATGTATATATGGAGAAGAGTAGGAGTCCTATCTTGCAGAAAGAATCCAGATCTCTTAAGAGAGCCCATGACAAAAGCACTTTGCCACTCCTCTTACAGAGCATATTGGGGAGTGTGTGGAAACAATCCTGTTGATTAAACTGGACCTGGTAATTGCTAGTTGTTAGAAGTGGTGGGAAATAGGAACACAGTGTCAGATCCTACAATTGGTCTATTGCTGTATCCAGTCCAATAGAGGTCTATTGCTGTATCCAATAGATGTCTGTTGCTGTATCCAGTCCAAATCAATGTTAAAATCCTCTTGAGTTTCCCCCATATGCACAGAGTTGAAAAGAAAGTCTAGAGGGAGAGAAATCATGTGTTGAGTAGCTGTTTACTTAAACACGTTTTCGCTGACTATATATATCAAACAAATCCCTTTGTGACTTCCACTGGGGACAAAAAGGTATTATAAGTTCAAATATATATCTTTAAAGTATTTGCAGAAGTTTCAGGAACCCTTATCCCTTCTGTGAAGCATAAGATTTATGGAGAGCTCACTAGTAGTTTGTCATCCTGACCTTATGAAATCACCAGAAATTTTTGAAGATTTGGTTATATTCATTTAGCCCCACCCACTCATTCTTCTCTTCTGTTACTGTTAGGTTGAAGGAGAAGTGTGCACAGGCCCTCGTGTAACACTCGATGATGATAAGATTGTTGCTGTCACAAGTGCTGTAGAACAGTTCAGGAAACAATTGGAATCAATACTGGAGAGAGATCTGAGGCAACTACCATCAGGTGAGCTTGCTTTAGTCATGTTTTCTCAGGTCAGAAAGCAAGGAGTGGGTATAAATAGTCATCTTTCAGAATGGAAAGAAATAAAGTGTGGAGTATTGCAAGGATCTAGTGGGGTCTTGTTGGGACTGGTGCTGTTTAATATATTAATATATTCATAAAAGACCTGGGAAGGGGGAGAGGGGTGCATAGTGACACAATCATTCAGAGTGATAAAGAGCAAAGTGCACTTTGAAGATCTACAGAAAGATGTATCAAAATTGAGTGAATGGACAACAAGATGGCAAATGAAATTCAGTGCTGATGACTGCAAAGCAATGCAAATGGGAAAGAATTATCCAAAATATACATATATGGCGATGGGGCTCAATGTTATGTCCCATCATTGTGGACAGTTTGCTAAAAACAATAGCAGCTCAGTGCTTAGCAACCACCCAAAAAGCAAATAAAATATTAGGAACTATTAAGGGAATTGTAAATAAAATATCATTGTGTCCCTTTTTAACTCTGTGGTGCATCACACTTTGAATACTGGGCACAGTTTTGGTCTTCATACTTCAGCAAGAATATAGAAGAATTAGAAAAGGTACAAAGAAGATTAACATAAATGACTTAGGCATGGATGGTTTTCATGTGAAGACAGACTAAATAAGCTAGCAGTTTGATGCCTGAGTAGGGATATGATATAGATTTACAAAATAGTAAATGGTGCAGAGAATGTAAGAGAGGATTTATTCTTTATGGTCTCTCAAAATACTAGAACTACGGGGCAGAAAATTAAACTATTGGGTAGCAGGTTTAAAATGATCAAAGGAAGTTGTTTTTCATATACGATTTAATTAACTTGTGGTACTCATTCTAACAAGGTGTTGTGGAGGTTGGTAGTTTTACCCAGTTCAGAAGGGGACTGGGCCAATTCTTGGAGGAAAGTTCTGGCAATAAGCCCTAAACATGGAAAATGGGAGTACAGTCTCTGGGTTGGGACTTCCTAAACCCCTGAGTGCTGGAAGCTGCAATAGGAGAGGGGCCGGGGGTGGGAGATTCTGGACATTGCCCTCCACTTCAGCCTCTACTCTATGCCACTGAGACAGGACACTGGGCTGGATGGACCCTTATAAATGGCATTTCTTATATTCTTATGCTGTGTTCTTATATCTTTCTTTTATTTTGGAATCTCTTGTCTCGTTACAGAGTTTGATTCAGCAAAGTACCAAGCAGCTCCCAAAGGTACTGAACACTGTTATCTCCCATTGAAGTCAACCCTTTTTTCTGTCCCTTGTTTGTTAAGAGCCTGCTGCAATGGGGGAAATTTACACTCAGAGTTGAAGATTTAATTAAAAAAAATACTTGGCATAAAACAAAAAGACCTGCTTTTTGTTTCTCACTGATTTGTTGGAAACAAATTTTCAGTAGAGTTGTGACACCAAAGGATTAAATCTTAGTGAGGCTCAGAGCGCATCCTCCATAAAGAATACCTGCAGTCTGTTGCCTCTTTCTGGTGGTTTGGGGTTTTTTGTTCCTTTCCTTTCCAATATGATTCTTGCACTCTGGTAATTTAAATATCACTCTTGTAAAAATACATGCAGATGCTTAAGTATGAGCATATTAGTTTATGCAACAAGACTATAAATGGTTAATATAAAAGTAAAGTTGTTTGCAAGACATGGTTGCCAAAAAAGCTTTCTCCAGCCCCATACGGATTACTGCTAAGAATGATTCAGCTGTATGGCGAAAGTGCCAAGTGACAGTCTATCAAATATGCATCACAGTATTTCTGCAAATCTGAAAGAGAGCCCTATAAGATTTAAGAGCTGCATATTAGGAAACTCTGCACTTGGGTAACTAAAGCAAAGGATTATTTAGTGTTTATGAAATACACATTAAAACTATGTCACGTGGACACCAGATGCTGAGTACAGTGTAAGAACCTGTGTAGAGCAGCATGGTTAATTTGTATACATAATAGTCCTTATTGCTTCCATGCTCAGATGCCCAATTGGTCCTTTATGCATCTAATTGGTCATTTCTAAGTGCAGTGACCACGTTGCATGCCTAATGCCTGAATAACTTATGTGTAAATTATATATACTTAACTACATTTCCTCACATGCTTAGCTGCATACATGTTCTTTAGAAACAGCCCTGAGTATCTGTCAAACAGAGATATATATATACATATATAGTACACCTATATGTATTTGACAGACTCTGTAACTGTTGGCAATTGCCTTTGCCTTGTGTTTAGTTTTAAGGATCTGCTATTTGAAGAAGTTCCCTAATATATATTTTTTCCCTTCATGTTTAGTACAACCTGGAGATTTACTTGCTGAGATCAGTGTTGCCTCTTCATGTCCAGAGCCTGCAGACAGTAGTCCAGACCCAGTTATTTCAAGTCAGTTTGCTCCGTGTAAGTATGTGAGCCAGTATGACAATTCAATAAAAAGGATGTCCCAAATGAAAGGCTTTGGCCCATTCACCAACAGCTTTCTAGAGCATTTTGAGCAAGATCCTCAGCTGCTGTGAATCAGTGCAGCTTCACTGGTGGAGATGTGCATGTATAACACAGTCATAGGATCTGGATGTTTGCTTATAACTACCTCATTTAAAGGATGAGAACATTTTACAACACTGTAGCAGCCATTTAGTTTGTAGCTTAACCACTACACAAAATTATTTGTCTAAGAAACGGTCAGTAACATGGGTCTGGTTCTGTTCAGTACCTTCTTTTGTGAGTTAGGACTGAGTGTACACTCATTGGCAGATGACACCAAGCTGGGTGGCGCTGTAGATGTGTTGGAGGATGTGATCTTGATAAATGGAGGGGGGAAAAGGTATGCTATAAAGTGGATGAAATTCATTCGGGGCAAATGCAAAGGGATGGAACAACTGACTGCACAAATCCAGAAGTAGGAGCGCCTAGCTAGGCTGCAGTACCGCAGAAAAAGGATCAGGGAGTTTATGGAGGACTCGAGCTTAGCAGGAGTCAACAGTATAATACTGTTGCCAAAAATGCTTAGTAACATTCTGAGAGGTATTAATATGCAAGGCACTGATGAGGCCTTGCCTGGGGTATGATATCCAGTTTTGGACAATGCACTTTAGGAAAAAAGTTGACAAATTAAAAAAAGCCCAGAGAAGACCAAAAAAAATAAGCGAGTTCTCAAAAACATGACACATGAGGCAAGGCTGGAGAGAAGGGCTTATTTAGTCTGTAGGAAAGAAGACTGAGTGAGAAGTTGATAACAGTCTTTAAGTATAAAAAGAGTTGTTATCAAAATGATGGCAATCAATTGTTCTGCATGTCCATAGGGCACAGGACAAGATGTAATGTGCTGAAATTACAACGGAAGTTTAAGTAATATAGTAGGAAAAACTTTCCAGCTCAGAAGGTGGTTAAGTACAGGAACCAGTTACCTAGAAAGGTTGTATCATTTCAGCAATCACAAGTTTTAAAGAGCGGGTTCAACAGACATTTGTGTGGGATGTTTTATATGGGAGAGATCTTGTCTTCCCTTGCCAGATTTTGAACTGATTCACATCACAAAATCCTTTCCAGATTTATTCTTATATTATTCCAATGAAGCAGTAGTTTTATAGCCTCTGTTGGGCACAGTAACCCTCTTACTTTTTATTCTGTTACACACAATTTGGTTGTAAGATTGCCATTGGGAACAGGGTCTCTACCCTGTGTGGTATTAAGTGACCTCAGTTTCCTCTCTTATAGCTGGGTTGGTTGTTTTTTTTACCGTGCTGTGTTGGCTGTCGCTTCTCAGGCCCGATAAAAAGCGTTTTGCATTTGGAAGCTTATCTAACCCTATCTCACCTAATCAGCTGTTCCAATAAAAGAGATCACCCCAAGACATTTTTGCCTCTTGCTTAATTCCTGGACCATCACAACTACTAATCACTCTAGCGCTGCTATACGTAGTTTCCATGGGAGTTCACAAGCTCAGTCTTGAGGGTCATTACCAAAGGTTTGCTCAGTCTCAGTGGTCACAGTCAATAGGAGTTTGCCCAAGTCAGCACCAGGCTCATGATCTGGCTCCTGCTGTTCAGCTGAAGATTCTTAGCAATTTGCAAGATTGGGCTCTGGGATGCAATTTGGGTGAAGGATTCTTGTTTGGTGGCCAACTTTCATTTTGATTACCTAATGGGGCACAACTCCAGGTGTGTACAAGAGGCATTTCTGTTTACCAGGTTTCATAAATGTTGAATTGACAAGTCTCCCCATTGCCTTTGGATCAGAATATTTCCTTTATCTTTTTTAGGGGCAGAAAATGTGACCTTTGATCTTGAAAGAATTCATCACCAGCTAGAGGTCAAGGCTGAAAACAGGAAAGTGATTGTATCCCTTTATCCCCCACGTTACAAAGACTCTCCAAATAGGTTCCGTATCAGCCAAGTCATGTGTTCCCAAAGTTTCTCTTCTGGATTCCATTACTGGGAAGTAATTACCAAGGACAGCGCTGGATGGGCCGTCGGAATCGCTGACAAAAAGATTGGTAGTGGGGAGAGACTAGGAAGAACTGAACTTTCCTGGTGTGTGGAATGGACTAATGGACAATTGTCAGCATGGCATAGGAACCAGAAAACCCCATTAAAGGAAGGGAGACCCATGAGGGTTGGTGTTTTTCTCAATCTACCAGACAAGAATCTGTCATTTCATTCCCTTGCCAAAGAAGAAATACACTTACATACATTTGAAATCAATATCTTGGAGCCTGTGTACCCTGCCTTCTGGATGTATGGCTTGGATGAAAATGGGTCTTTAAGTATAAATCATATAAAGAAAAAGTAGGCTACAATACCCATGAAAAGAGAAGAATTGGGCTGTAATGTATAGAGTTGCTTCAATGCTGGACATTAACAGGGGATGTTTTCTTCTGCTTTTCTCTGTGTTTGCCTTCCTTGTTCCAGACTGGGCCTGACCTGCTCTGGTTTTGCTAAAGTGACCCTGTCAAACAATTAGGACAAGAAGCAGCCCATGCTGACCATTTCTCTTCTTCCAACTGCATATAGCCAGAGACTTATTTCACAAAGGGCAGAAACAGGTTTAACCTCAACCCACAGACTGTATCTCACTATGCCAAAGAACAGAGTGTCAGTACAGGTATGGCACCACCTCATCCTTTCAAGAGGATTTCTTCCAGAAAGATGCATTTGAAAAGGAAAAGCTCAGCAGGAGACGAGACCCTTAATCTCAGCAGGGCAAACTGGTATTGAGAGTAATGTGCTATAATACATTCCCTTCCTGCACGCAAAAAAAGTTGAGAAAGGTAGTTTAATCATGGTCTGAAATCAGGTACGAGACAGGCATGTTCGAGACTGACTGATGGACAGATAAGGTTCTTTGGGTAAATCTAATATCTTTTATTAGACCAACTCAAATAGCTGGAAAAATTTTTCTTTGCAAGCGTTTGGGTGTAAATAACCTTCATCAGGCTGAGGAAGCATCTGCAGTTGGCTGTGCTCTTCCTGGATGGAATGAGTAGTAAAGAAGCTGCTATGCATTCAGGAAAGCCAGTCAGTGATGATGTAAATTGAGGAGTCAGTGGATTGGGGTGGGAGGAGAGGCAGGGATTAATGTAGCTGGTAAATATGGACAGGTACCTGGGGAGTCAGATTTCAGGCAGGTTATAATGTGTCATAAATCCAATGTCTAGATTTAGTCCATGACTTTTTGTATCCCGTAGGCTGATGAAGTGAAATTCATAGGCTTATCTTTAAAAGGTGTTTTGTAAGTTCCGATTGAGGTTTAGAACTGAGAGATTGGAGAGAGAATGGTTTTCTTGTGAGAAATGTCCCCGCACCGGTATTTAGTATTTGTGTCTTTGATAGATTTCTGGTGAGCACTTGTAATTTGGTCTCTCCTATGTCTTTTCCATCAGGGCATTTGGTGCAGCAGGGTTGTCCCAGCAGGGTCTGGATCCATTTGGTATGGTTTGGACCATAGGAAGTTTGCTTCTGGCAATGAGGTTGGCAAGGTTTGGTCCTTGTTTGAAGGCTAGGATGGGTGGTTCTGGGAAGAGATCTCTTTAAGAATTTGGTCTTCTTCTAGTATGGGCTGCAATTGTCTGAGGATTTTCTGGATAGGTTCCAGGGAGGGGTGATATGTCATAGCCAGTGGTATGAGATTCATAGGGGTTTTCCTTCTGTACTGTAGCAATTTTTCATGTGGTATCCAGGTGGCCTTTTCAAAAATACAATCTTGATGATTTATGTCATGATGTATGTGATGGATGCTTTTTACTTGCCAATTCTAGGACCTCTGTGCAGGAAAGATGCTGCCTCTCACAAGGTTCTCTTAAAGCACAATTATAAATCCATGAAGTAAGTGAAGCTGTTGAGCTGAAAAGGTACTGTTGCAGTTTTTAAAGTGGTCCATGTACATTTTGAAATATTTTAATTAATGTATGTAGTGTACATTATTTGGAAGCAACTCTCCTAACTGGAATTTGTATGTCATATTAGGCCTTGATCTTCCAAACACTTACTCCCATGCTGAAATTTACTACTTAAGTGTAATGGAGAGAAGAGGACTGAGATTTTTCCTCTATTACGCTCACCTTTATACTGAGTCTCATGCTTAGATCCATGCTAAAAGACAGCCATGTTCGTTTTTTTGTAATTGTTTCCCCAAGAGCATTGCACAGTCAAGCTTCAGGTATGTTCTATGTAAATCCTGAGTGCAGCATTAACAGACAGTTCCCAGTCAGCTTCCAGAAAGAATACCAGACACACATTTAATATACACAAATACACTGCAAATACTGTTTGGAATACTTATGGACAATTACTTCAATAAAAACTATTAGTAAATAAAATTGGTGTTTCTTTTACCATCTTCTCTCCCTCTCTGCTGCTCTTTGTATAGTTAAATGCAAGGTTTCACCATAACATTTACACTTTGGTACTGCAATACATACGCACTGCCTGAATTTCAGAGCTGATTTTTCTGCCTGGGTAGTGAGGGTGTTTTCCTGGGTTCTTTGGCGGGCGGGAAGAACGACGGGCCGTGTGGCTGTTCTTTTCCAAGCAGGTCACGGTCCAGGAATCTCTCCACCAGCACCGTTGCAGCTGCCGGCGTAGCAGCAAGCTCGTCTTTTCTGCGTCTTTTCTGGACGCGTGGAAGCGAGCGTGGTGGTCCTGCCATCGCGCTGTGCTGTCGCCGCCCCATGTTCAATTAAAGCTGGCTGGCAACTTGTTGCACATATCCAAGTACTAACTTTCTAGCCTCTTTTTATAGCGGGAGGGCCATTTTTGTCATGAGGTTGTGCCTTTGCGCATGTGGCTGGGCTACGTTTATTGCGCAGCACAGCTGTCCGTCGTGCAATGCATGTAACGTGACAGTGGCCTCAGTGAGCCAGAGTGACGGGGGTCACAGGAGACATTTATCCCTTAGTTTCCCTCCTTAAACCTGAAGGCTCCTCTGCACCAAGCCAAGGCATCCCAGCCCTGCTGTGCCCCTGCAGGCCCCAACACCCGCGCCAGAGCCGCCGCCGCTCCTCCTGGCCGCCAGAGGGGTTGGCGCTGGCGCCGACCGTCTTAACGTGTCCCTGCCGCGCCGCCGTCGTTGCTTTTGCCGGCTGAGGGGCGGGGGGAGGTTCGCGCCGTCCGCGGACACTGTGCCTCTCGGGCCGCCGTCGCTGCTGTTGCGGCCGGAACGTGTCCCTCTCGGGCCGCCGTCGCCGCGGGCGGGGGAGGCTCGCGCCGAGCCGGCTGAGGGGGCAGGAGCGCTCGCGCGAGGCCTAGGCCGCGACCCCCTCCCGGCCCCCATGTGAGCAGGTCCCGCGCCGGGCCCAGCAGCGGGGACATGAAGAAGGACGTGAGGATCCTGCTGGTGGGAGAGCGTGAGTGCGGCCCGGTGGGGAGGGGGGCCCTCAGCCGGCTCGGCCGCAGCGCGACGCCTTCCCGCCTTCCTGCTTCAGGTCCCGCGGGGCAGGGCGGGGGGAGACCCGCCCTGTCGGAGCGTCTGCGGGGCTCGTGCCAGGCTGGCGGCCCCCCGAGCTTGGCAACGGCAGGGCCCTGTGCGACGTAGGGAAGGGAGCTCTGCTTGGAAGCGTTCTTTGAAACGGTGCCCGTTTTATGGAGGTGGGGGATGGGAGGGATCCCCTTAGCTTTGGGGAGAGGTCCTTGCTCTTTTGGGGGGATCTCCCCTAGCTTTGGGGAGCAATCCTCACTCCTTTGGGGTGGTCCTCCCTAGCTTTCGGGAGCAATCCTTGCTCCTTCGCGGGGAGTCCTCTCTAGCTTGCTCCTTTGCTAAGGGCAACCAACACTGAGCATGTGTGAACCCCAAGACTTTGGGACACCTGCCGTGGCTTTGGCAGTATCTGAATCCTGAGGCTGGGAGGGAGGATACGTGCACATGAATCTGAACAATTGAGTTCTGCTCAATCGATGCCCCTCTGTGGGGCATTGGTGGGGCCGCAGCTGGAGTACTGCAGTTCAGGAAAGATGTGGATAACCTGGAAAGGGTTCAGAGGAGGGCTGCTCATGTGGTTAGGGGCCTGCAGGTCAGATCCTATGAAGACCGATTGAGGGACCTGAATCTTTTTGACCTCTGCAAAAGAAGGCTGAGAGGTGATCTCATGGCTGTCTACAAACTCATCAGGGGGTCAGTAGGGAATAGGGGATGCTCTGTTTACCAGGGCGCCCCTTGGGTTTACAAGAAAAAACAGCCATAAACCGAAGCAGAGTACATTTAGGTTGGACATCAGGAAGAAATTCTTTACGGTGAGGGTTGCCAAAATCTGGAATGGGCTTCCGAGGGAGCTGGTGTTTTCCCCTGCCTTAGAAGTGGTCACAAGGAGATTAGACAAGCACCTGGCTGGGGATACTTGAGTTACCCCAGAGCGTGGGTTTGGACTCAGTGATGTAATAGGTCTCTTCCAACCCTAGAAATTTATGAAATCTCTGATAGGTTTCAGAATGGGTTTGGCTAATTTGATGTGAAACATTAAATTAAAATTAAAAAAAATATGGCTAATGGATGCAATAGTGGGGAGTTGGCCAGCCTGCAGCGGGAGAGGCACCAGGAGCTTTTGTGTGGGGCATGTGGTTAGCCAGATGGGTGGGCAACAGAACTGCGGGCCAGCTATGGGGACAGGGATCGAATGACAAGTGTCATTGGAGAGTGTGGAGCTAATTTGTAGCACACCTGCTAGAAAGATTGGCCCCTACCAAAGTAAAAAGCATACATGAGTGTTTTCTTTGTTCATAGTTGTTGAAATATGCCAGTTACTTAACAACTAACTTGACAAGACATATTTTCAGTATTAGCAGTGGAAAAAAACAATCCTGAAAGAGTCAGCCCCGTTCCCCCAATTCTTTGGTCACTGAAGCAAAAAGAGAGTGTATGTATGTTTTGAGTAGGAAGAGGACTAGAATATTTCAAGGTCGCAGATGTATAACATTGACAAGTTCAGTGTTTGGGACTTGTTTTGCTCTGGTGATTTAAGTACAGCTGTAACTTGAGGCTCAGTTCTGATTCAAGAAGTGGGTGCTCATCTTGTCTTATAGACGATGTGTGTTTCTACATTCAAAGACCAATACTGAACAGAAAGACCATATGGCACTTTTGGGGCAGGGGGAGATTCCATTATAATTTTTAAAAAATTGTCAAACTGACAGTGGTAGGAACTTTATTCTCTCTATAGCAATTTTACTTTCTGTCTATAGCAAATTACATCCTTCTTTATGCAAGCATTTCAACCAGTGTAGCTCAACCTAATGTTTTTGTAAGGGCTGATGAGAACAGAGATGAAAAGCTGGTTTGTTTTACATGATTGCTTGAATCTCAGCTTACCCGTTGAGCTTTCAATATTAATATTAACGGTAGTGGTGTTTTTTCATGATACAGGCACATTCGCTTGGTTAGAGACCACCACCCACTTTGTCTAGGCTGCAAAAGAGTTGTCAGATGTTAATGCTGGTCTGTCAGTTTGATTTAAACTGTGAAATAAAGTATGAAAACCCTTGTATCTAGCCTGTCTTCAAAGCCATCCAGGTCCCGTTGCCGCAGTTTAGATTTTTCGGCCTTTTTTTTGTAAATGGAATACTGGGATCAAAAGAGCTAAGCTGTCATTAATTTTTAATAGCCATTAATTTGCACAGAAGCTCCAGCATGCTATTTTTAAACATCATGATACAAGAGGTTTCTGTCATACACCAAAGAAAAAGAGAATCCAGGTTAAACACCGCATAATTTCACATTGCTTCATATAATGTACCAAAGATAATCTGTTATCTCTAAAACTAAATAGACAATAAAAATTAATTTGTGAAGTAAATATTTGACTCAGATTTAAAATAAATCTTGCTCTCTACTTCAGATAGTTCTCATACTTTAGATATTGTATAAGCCTCAGACTACACATTCAGGCAAATTTTGTTATGAAGTATTTGGCTCAGCAGTTTTCCAAAGAAACAAAATTAAACCCAACCAGAAGTGTTACAAATAAGGACACTGAAACCTGGACCCAGACCATGAACTATCATATGAGTGGAGATCTTTAAAATCAATTCTCCTCCTGTTTTCTAGCCAGTGGAAACCTCCTCAAACTGTGCAGTGTTCTCCAATAGTCTTCTCTGAGACCAGGTCTGGCAGCCATTTCCTCCCATCAGTTAAAATGCTGCAAGGTTTTGTTAGCCAAGCCCGCTCTTACAGACATCCAGCACTTTATTTCTTTAATAAATAAAGATGGTGGCACCACTCAGTTATCAGAACTAGATTTCTTTCCTTGTCTGAAACCAGCCCAGCTAATAATTGCTTGTTGGTGTCCACGTACATCCATCCATCCTTCCTTTCATTCTGGGGTGCTCTCATGTGCCCAGGGTACATGTTTTGTGCGAGGTAGCATTGTGCTGAGAAATGGAGCTGGCTCTCCTGTGCAGTACTGTGCTAACGTGAAACTATCGCTCCTGCTTTTAAGGGGGACGGTGTGCAGGTAGCTAGAATGGATGTTCCTTTTACCACAGACATACCCTGATTTCTTTAGTTTTGTTGATATAGTCAGTGCTCTCTTGCACTTTCTGAAAGAAAAGAAGATGGTCTCTGAAGCCGATGTCTGATCTGTTCTGTCAAAGATGCAATCTAACAAATGTTGATCTGGTTCCTTCCTTCTCTCAGCTGTTTAACAGTTGGTCAACTAAATACTTCTGGTTGTACTTAAACCTAGGACTTGCATGATACCATGCTGAATACATACAGTATTGTACTGAATGTCTGCATATAATAGGCATTCTTTTACTTAAAAGTGAGAGGTGATTGAGACCAGTAATGAACAATTAACAGTAATCTCTGAAATGTAGAGCTGTTGAAATCATATTGCATTTATTTCTTGAAAGGTAGGTATAGATTCCTTATGATGTGAAGACTCAGGAACAGTTCTGTAGTTACTAAGAGAAATAGCTGACACTAACACAGTCAGAATTAGGATTGGCAAGCCAGTCAATTGACTGCATATTTTCTTGACCAGCCAAAGATTATGGGAATTTCATGGGGAGTTTGGAATTTTCTTGACAGAAATATGATTTTTTAAATTGGTTTCTGACACATTTTTTAATGGAAAATTTGTGCTCTTCCTGCATATTATTTGACTGCATTGGCAAGTTTTTACAATTGTTGACCACTATTTGACCAATCAGTTGACCAAACTTCATTTGACTGCTCAGATCCCCAACCCTAGCCAGAATGATAACCGAGTCCCAGAAACAAACATTTTGTGTTATTCGAGATGGAGGTTTTCCTCAAACTCATGACATTTAGGAATAGGCATTGCAAACATAAATTGTTAAGGGCTTGAAATACGTACTAAACACCTGCTAGTCAGCAGTGATAACAGCAAGCTTGAACTACTAAGGTACAGGAGAAATCATTTGGCAAATAGCTGTGCCAACCCTACCTTTGCTTTTTTCCAAGGTCGTACTGTAAGCTTCCAGTCCTGAGCTCTATAGTTTGTGTGAGGAGTTTGACACTTAGGAGTTGTGTTTTTCTCAGCATCCGCATGTTGCCCTTTTGCTCCATGAGTAAATTCACTGCCTACCTTTGAGAAGTTATGAATTATAACAAGCATTAGTATTACTGACAACTATGCTGCTGGCTCCAGGTTTCTGAATAACAGCAGTGAAGCTGACCAGGGACTTGGTACTTTGCTTGCCTGGCTGCTTGGCAAAGCTGTGAACAGAAGCAGAAACACTGGATGGTCTGATTCAGGAAGATGACATAATGCCTGTTGGTACTTGACTCGTGTTTGGGATGTGTTGCTTTGGAGGGCTGTCTATGCAGTCAGAAGAACTTGATGTATGATTTTTAAAATGAAAATGCAGAGGCTGACAGTTTAGTCTGCTTGTTGGGACAAAGTGTGCATCAGTCCTAAGCCAGTGGATTTTTCAATTGCATCAACAGTGTAAGCAGTGAAGTTTTGTCTATTTACATGAAAGTCTGTTCAGCTTCCTAGATTGTGCTCATTCCTATGATATCGAATAGTCTTCCCAAATTACAGTTGGTATATCAGCTAACTTCTATCTGATGTCATGCTTTAAATGTAGTAATACTAGTAATACGTGGTTCTTGATAGCAAATTGCAGTATCTTTTTTGTGAAACTCTTCACTTCTGTGGTAGAGTTGTGATAGTCTATCTGAACCTGACCAAGCTCAGTTGCTGTGGTGCAGACAGGGTGTGCTAGTTCTTATTTCTGGAGATCTATCTCTTGATATAATTTGAAGCATTTGGGTAGTGACCTCTTGCCTTTGCCTTTATGCTGCTTGGCTCTGTTTTGCTTACGGTGTATTTGTAGAGATACCAGGTCTCATCTGGAAATAGACCCAGCACATCACAGAGCAGGAGGTTCAATGATAAAGAGGGGTTTCTTTTTTAAAATACATTTTTAGGGCTCAGTCATGATACAGTTATTCAGAAAAGCAGTCTCTGTGGTCTCTGGGATTACTTTTCTGAATAAAGATATTCCTGTATGAGAGAAGTTTACAGTATTGAAGCTCTAATTAAAAGCTTTCACTTTTCAGTGAGAAATACAGGAATTGATTGTTTTATGGTCCCTCTGATCTAACAAATTGTAAGGAAATTGTATAAATGTCACATAATATTTGTTGTTTAAAACAAGGGCCTACTAAAAAAAATACTTCTTATCAGTCTGTGACTTTCATTATTTTATTATATTTGTTCCTTTGAACAACTTCACTTTGTATGGCAGTCTGTTCTTAGAAAGTATATAAAGAGTTATTTAATACTTAAGGTACTTTGCAATCTACTCATACAATTAAAAATGGTATAATTTTTTTTAAGTGATTGACAATAAAAGTAGCTTGATCAGTCACCAAATCCACACATCTTTCAGCAGAGTGATTCTGCTATTCACTTACCTGTCAGCAGGGTGGATTTAATTTAAATCAAATCGATATAAATCACTGGTCAGGAAGCCTAGATTCAATCACTGTTTTCTACAAAAAGTGCATTCTTGTTGTTTGCTATAACCTTCATTAAAATATTGCCAAACAGGGTGTCTTTTACAGCCTTGCAAGTCTGCTGCCGTGGTAGGTTTTCCCTTCTTCCATACCATTCCCTCACTAGCTCTCAAACAGTGGAGAGGCTGTACTCAGAAACTTATCCCTCAAGACTTCTGGAATAGTTTGCTCAAAATGTTTCTCTTTTGTTTCTACTCCCCTTCCCTCCTTGCATTTATCTCCACACTCCTATTCCTTGCCCACATCTACCCCACCCCCAAAAATTCTCTATTCATTTAACTTCTTGAAACTGTACTTTTAGAGAGGTAAGGACTTGACTCTGTGTACACAAATTTGCAGACAGTACGGCTGATGGGGAGGCAATCGGGTCTGTTATCTCATCTCTATATGCTGCTGTTAACAAGGACATTATCTCTGGAGACACAAATCCACAGTTTGAAAACTGAAGCTAAGCAACGCAGTGATGCTTAATGGGATCTTCCAGACCATGGTTTCTCAGCCTATGAGGTCAGGACCCAAAAGTGGATCACAAGAATATATGAAAGGGTTGCAAACAAACTTTAAAAATGGATTCTCCTTTAAAAGAGAAAAATGTGAGGAACTACAGGTTAGGTTTTCCCTTGCAGGCTGACAGAGTTCCCGCCTAGAAGGGGCTCTTGGGATCCCCCCAGGACCTCCACACACCCTCCCCCTCGCCCACGCACTGTGGGGCGGGCACTATAGGGGCACTGGGTCGGGACTGCTCATTATAGTTTACAAATTAATCCTGGTGCAAAACAGGTTGAGAACCACTGTTCTAGACTGAGCACTGAGTCTCAGTGGGGAGCATGGTTTTCTTCAACCTTTACTAATCTATAAAGGAGCTCTGAAACCCTGTAAGATTAGGCCCCTAGTATAGTCCATGGCCTGTTGTGATCTATGTATACATTTTTTCTAAAAAAGTTGCATGAATAAACAGTATTCTCTCACATAGTATATAATTAGAAGTTGTAATCCCTATTCTATGATGATATTTTTGAGCTCTAACATATCTTACATTAAAACTATCTTTATATAGTTTTTTTTAAAGCATCTTAACAAAAAGTAAAAAAATATGATTAGGTTTTAAAAATCTGATTTAAATCAAACATTTGAATTTTTTATTTTTTAAATAGTTGATTTTTATCCATTCTGACTGTCAGAAAAAGTACTTGCCTTAGACAAGGAAGCAACTCTGTACTTGGTCCACATAAAACGTGAATGTGTGTGGAACTAAGCTCAGCTAAGCAGCACAGCAAGAATTAGCTGACCTTGGCTCACAAAGGTTTGTGAAAACACAGCCATGTCTCTGCTTTAAAACCTGTAGTATAGCTGCTTCACTAAAATGAAACAGATGAAATCATTTAAAAGGATTTTGGTTGTTTCCTGTATACACAGGAAATCTTCTCCTTCAGCATAAATCCTTTACTTGTTTTCTGATATTTATAATAGATTACCTCTTGTGCTCAGGGTAGTAAGGAAAGAGTCTCTTATTCTTGGATGCCAAAAGGCCTTTGTTTATTGCAAAATGACCTGGATAGTTTGTTAAACTAAATATACTTTTAATTTGACTTATCACATTCACCATATTGTCTCACATAGCACGTACCATTCCCCCAAAACTAGCTGATGAATACAAGGGTGTGCATTTTATGTGAGGAAATACAGCTCCCCATGGGTCTGGAAATGTGGCAGTGGGGGAGCAGCGGCAGCGTTAATAAACTGATGCGGAGCCTTTGGGCTGGATGACATGGCTCCCTTGTCCTGGACCTAGTGCTTGGCCCTCAGACCTGGCATATCAAATTGGGCTGGCACTTCACAGGCTACATCCCATGCATGGGGCTTGCAGCAGGCTCAGGAGCAGGCTTAGCTACTGCTACGCAGTTACTTACACAAGATCAGCTTGTTTTTCCCCATCCTGCCTTTTCAAAAATAGCAGGCATGTTATATATGAGAAAATGGGGTATTACACACAGGGCACGTCTGCATGTGCCCCAATGGCACAGTTCTTATTGTGTCATTTAGTACTGGTTTTAGGAAGTACTAAATGGCAGTGTAGTAACAGCTGTTACTGCACCGTCCTGGCAGCACATTTGTTTTCAGCAGCTATGTCATTGTAGCAGTGCACAATAGTGAGGTAGTTCATCGCTATGGTGATGCAGCCTTGGCATCACAGTTTGTGCCCACTGACACTATATTGCTGTAGCGCATTGCTACAGCAAGGTAGCATCTCATTTACATGCTCCCACAGTTTTCTGCACTCTTTAAAGTGATTAAGTTTTCATGTAGTGTCCTTTCTTTCTGGTATAACAATTAGGTAAACAAGCTAAATAAGCATTTAGTAGGACCAACCCCTAAGAACATGCAATTAATTAACAAGACTGCATTTGCATTTTCCTTCCCTGAACAGAAGCAGCAGTTTGAGCCTTGAATGATAATAACTAGATAAACATATATAATACCTTGTGTGGTAGACTGTGTGCTTGAAAAATGAGAGTGGTAACAGTTCTTAAACTTGCTAGCATTCCAAAACATCTAAGAAATTAGCTCCCTGCCACGGCATGCACCCCTGGGGGAGGAATGGGGGGCATGTGCCCCCTGGATTTGTGCACAAGGCGAGAGTGGGCTGCTCACTGCAGGCTTGCGGCCAGGGGTTGCTCTGGCCTCTTCCCAGTGGGAGAGCGGATGGCAGCAGCACTGGGAAGAGGGTGTATGGGGGGTCTACAGTGAATTTTGGGGTGACTATAGCCTACCCTGTAGTAGCACCCCCCTGTCCTGCACTAGCCTGCCCTGGCCCAGTGTCCCTCCCCGGGGCCCCCGCTGGGAAGAGGCTGTCACAGCCCCTGGCCCCAAGTGTGCAGCAGGCAGCCCACCCTCACCCCACACACAAATTTGGAGGGCACATATTCCCCACCATGTCTCCCTCAGGTTGCGTGCAGTGGTGGGGAGCTGCCCCATCCCCTGCACTCCCTGGATGAGCCACCCATGGCTCTGTCCTGTGCCCTGCTCTGCCTAGACAGCCCCTGTCCCTACCCCAGCCCCACTCCCTCACTGTGGGGGGTTTGATCTGTCCCTTCCCTCTTTCAGACTTACCTTCTGGGCTCTCCAGGCTGCCAGGATGCTTTCCTGGCCATGTGCACGCTGTGCCTGTGCACGTGCACACAGCTGATAATGTCGCTGATTAATGCTACAGCAGCCAAAAAAAGCCAATTGCTGATAATGTCAATTTTTCTTTTATTGGTGCCAATCTGATATATTGGTGCATTTCTATATTTTAACTCTGGCTGTAGAACTTATTATACCTCATTGCTTTTAGAAGTTCTGTTTTTTTAGGGAACAGAACTGTCTTTTTTTTTTTTTTTTTGCATTTTGAAACTACAAGAAGTAACAAAACAGAGAAAAAGCAATGTGTAGACAGCTTATTGGGAGTAGTTCAGCAGAAGCTATGACCTTTATGCCAAAGGCTGTGGTAGGAAATGGAGCCTCATACTAGTGTAGAGTCATCTTGTCAAGAATAATGATAATATACCAATAGAAATAAGCATAAGAGATTCCTAAACTCTAAATGGTGTATGTTCCTCATTTCCAATATGAAAAGGAACTAAAAGTAGATTAAATATTTTCTAATACTTCTTTTCAATGTAAATAATTCCTGGGATCCATTCTGGAATAGCACAGCAGGATGGTGTACAATAAATTCACAGGTGTTCTTTCTAAGAATATTCAAGCTCTTTTCAGGATCAGCCTTTTTGAAACTGGGTACAGGTTGGCAGATCTTTTTCTTTTTTTATGTAACAGTTATTGGAGGGTGCATCACTGATGACGATCAGTTTAGTACATGCCACAACAGTAACCAGCTAGATCTAAAAATCAGCAAGAATTCCAAGAGTAATCTGAGGGTCAACTATAAATTGCCTACTAATGGTGTGTGGTAATTATAGGACTGATTTTTTTTTTTTTTCCCCTCTAACGAGCAGAGTTTTTACATTTTTTCTAAGCTTGTGAGAACCCCACTGAATTGAGACTAGAAATTATATACTTCCTTTTAGACTAAATGTTTTGCTTATGATGCAACTAGCCTTGAAGCGCACCAGGATTGTCTTCTACAAGACATTTAATAGTGAGAAATAAAAAGTAGGAAGCTTATTGTAATCCACCCTCCCTAACAATACTTTACATCTACGATGTGCTTAGAGTTTTAGTAAACAGGGTGGAAATTAGCTTTGCCTTCAAGGGGCTCACAATCTGAATGAGACCGAGAGAATGCTGTCCGTAATTGCTTTCTGTAGTATGTTCTCTCTTGTCTAGTCTAGATTATTTCACGTTATCCATTCTTTTATCTTTTTTTATTTTTTCAGGTGTCATTTTCTCATTACTTGCATTCTTTTCATCCATCTTCCTACTGCCTGTGGCAATGGGGAAAAATAGAGTAGTCTAGAATTATTTTTTCCATTTTCCCTTTAAATGAAATTGCCCTAAATACTTGCTGCTGTGAAGGCAAGCTTTTTGATCCTGGCAGAACTTCATGGATTGACCCAAACACCAACTCCATAAGGAAAATACCACCTAAACAGCTGTATATTTCATTGCATGAAAATATGCAAAGTTGGCAATTAGCTGTACAGAAGATTGCTTCATCTAGTCTAAGATGTCAGTTTAGATTAGTGGAGCTCAAACTTTTTAGACTCAAGGCACCCTTCTTTAGACTCAGGGAACCGCTTGGAAAATGTCAGTTCTTCGTTTTCACTTATTTTTTGTTTATGAAAAATCAATAAAAAATAATACAGCAATTCTTCTGTTGCAAAGAACTCAGACCACAATAGTTCAGAGTGTTTTTGGTGCTCTGTATCCCTGTTTGAAATCTCTGGGTTTATCTTGTGATTCATGCAGGTGTTTGAACTCCTAACAGTGCTAATATTGAGCAGTACCCAGTGACACCCTTAGAAGGATCTCGCGTCACCCCCGTGTGTTATATCACCCTGGTTGAGAATCACTGGTTTAGATAGTGTGTAAGACTGTAAAGGTCTAGTAAATGTTCTGCAAGTGCTGCTGTTTTCAAGGAAATGTGCTACATGTTGTAGCAACTTGAGGCTACATCTTGCTCATCTTAAGCAAATAAAGATGGACAAGGCAACGTTTGGTGATGTTTGGTCCCTTTGCTCTTGTCTGAAACTTCTGTATCTAACTGAAAACGTATAGGCATGAACCAAAAGTTTCACAGAAATGGTTCCTGAAGTTGAATCTTCTTGAGGGAGCTGAGGGTACATTTAGTTACTATTTATAAAAAGAAAAATATTATGAAACTCTTTCTAATATTCATCATTGGAAAGTGTTTTAAAAATGTTTTATATCTTGAGATGAACTGCCATTGTTCAGTGTAGCAGAAGTGTTAAACAAAGAGTACTGATTCAGTATTTTTCCCCTTCGCAGCCAGAGTTGGGAAGACATCGCTTATTATGTCTCTTGTCAGTGAAGAATTTCCAGAAGAGGTAGGAAATCCCTGTTTGTCCTCTAGGTTGTGCTTCTACCTTAAAAAGCTACTTTTCGAATAACTAAAATTTACTTGATATTTATAAATTAAGATTAGTGGATTTATCATTTCAAATCTACGTTTTTATTGTTAATGGAAATATTTTTAAAAGCTGGAGCTATTCAAGGTGATAATGGCTCTCCTGGAAGAATGATTAAAATTGATTAGACATATTTCTGTATGAAAAAGGAATTATAATTATGTTGCTTATTTTTGCTAATTATTTTCCTATACTTAATTAAACTTGCATTTGTTCTTCATGCTCTTCAAGTGTTAGTCCTATAAAAAGCTATCAAATGATATAGGTTAGAAGTAAGAAATAATGAAAAATTGTGTGTGAAAGGGAGAGGCACTTAGGTGGGTTTTTTTAAAGCAGTTGTGCACATACAAAAGGATGCATCTAATATAAATGAGTGAGGAATAAAATACTTATCAAACAGCATAGCTCTTGCAATCGTAGAAAATGAGCATTTAAGTAAGAATGCCTGTGTATTGAATTTTTTTTTTTTTTTTTGCTTTGCTAGTTGAATCATATTTTATAGCCCTGTGGATATAAATAATTGTATCACTTTCTCAGAAAAAAATGAAGAAATAACTTGGTTTTATTGGTTAGGGATTAGGTAACACTAAATCATTTATCAGGTTATTTTTTGTAAAAGACGGCAGAGGACACCTTTTGCAGTATCCTATCTTTAGCACCAGCTATAGTCGTTTTACTGATATGTTTTAAAAGGAAAGTTTTGATACCTATTGAAATTAATATACAAACTTGGGAACACAGGGCTTGAAACCACAAAGCACAAGTATTTGCTGTTTAAAACTATGCTGCCTTTTATTTCCTAACATAACACAGTATGTGCCCACGGTTTGAGAGCAAGATTACATGTGATTGCATTACTGATATTGCTATTAGTCCTTGCCTGTTTAGATGTTCTTTTGGTGTGATTATGTGATGATTACTCTGAACAGGTGAAGTGTTTTATTCACTTCTCTACTCTGTTATGTAGTATAGTACACTCCAGTAAGTACCTGTTGGAGGAAAATTATTTACTGTCAGCATAACAGTGTAGTTGTTCTGTCTGTAAAGAAAACTTCCAATCTGATTGTATTAAACAAAACATCAGAAAAACCTGTAAGACTCCTACGTACCTTTGGTATGTGGTTCAGATCCGCATATAAGTATCTTTACCAGGCATTGGTTACTGGATGGCTGGCCTGTCTCATGCACAAGGTAGTGCCATAGTCATTCTGGTTAAACATGTCACTAAGGAATGCAACTTTACAGAGAGGCATTCTTTAGGCAGTTAGGCTCATTAAAAAAGATGAGAGATTTTGGCGAGCAAAAAGAGCAGATAAGCTCCTATGAACATAAATTTGATGGTACCTTTGTGTTGCATTCTACATTTTGAAGAAATATGAATTAGTGCTCCTTTGTGATTTGCAAAACATCATGGCTAATTCACAATATTATGTAATGGATTAATTTTTATGGGTATAACTGTTTGTTTGCTCCTGGACTTAATATTTAGTAGAATATATCAAAGGAAAGAATCTTTCATAAGTTTAGACTGTGTGGAAACTGAAGTTTGAGTATGCATCATCATGTTAGAGAAGCTTCCTGTTGTATAGAAAAGTTGAATATTTTTTATTGATCCAATCTCCTGCTTTTGAGCCAGTGAAAAACTTTGGTATTGATTTCAGTGGGAGCAGGATTAAACCAAAAAAGTCTTTGATGCACAAATTAAAATGACTTTGACAGTATTTTTAGTTTGTGACTATCTTCATATAGATGACTAGTTTTTATTGTTGCTTCTTTAGAAATGAATGTAACGCTATACCTCATTAATAGTTTGAAATAAAAAATAACCACTGTATAGAATATGCTTAAATATAACATGTTGGGAGTAATAAGAGTTGCTAGTTAAATATACTGTAACTGAACTACTTTTATTTAAAATTTATACTTCATTTTATCTCTTCATTTTATCCCTGCACTGGAATAATGATTCCTTTGATGTACTGGGTTTGAGTTTTATTGAGACTTGTTATGAGTCTCAATAACAATACTTTCTGGTAAAACATTTACAAAATTCCTTGCATGGAGAATGCTGTACAACAGAGTTTCAGTGACCTTCAAACCAATTCTGCAAAATTTGAGAGAGAGCCAACCAAGTTCTGCAAAATTTAACAATGCTGATAATACTGTTCAAAGCCACCTAATTCATGGAGGAATTGTAAATACTATATGTCTTTGATTGTTACTGGATGCTCAGTGATGTGGTTTATTAGGTTTTTATAAAAATGTTTCTCTTTTCCTGTTTATTCACAAACCAAGGTTCCTCCACGTGCAGAAGAAATCACCATCCCAGCTGATGTTACCCCTGAGAGAGTGCCAACCCACATAGTGGATTATTCAGGTAATGGCTATGCAATCCACAAGACCTATGGCACTCTGTGGCATTGCTTATCCTGTTTTTTTTTTTTTTGATGGTGTCTTTAGTTCCCAGCTTAGTTCAAAGAAGTACTGATTTCTTCATGAGGTTTTAAGCTTGTATCTATGGATTTTCTGTTTTAATATATAAAATGCCTAACATGTAGAACTAACCTAAGTTTTGCTGTGCAAAGAAATGGAGTGGAGCTAGGAGTAAAGTTATTACATGCCATGTGGTTTTCCTGGAAGCTTATATTACATTACAGTCTAGTATCCCAAGTGGGGATGTTGGAGAATGATCCGTGATTCGTTCCAGGGTGGCCTCCGTGCAAATGTATTTATTTCATCTTAAAGGGTATACTACATAACAGAAACTTATGTGCAAATCCAGGCTTCAGCCTGGTGTCAAAGTGATCTTTGCATTAAGGTATACTTCTGCTTCATACACTTCGGTTTAATTTAATTTTAACAAGGGGCCATGTCCCAGATGGTTTTACCCAGAATGAGCAGTGTGAAGTACTCAACTCTGGATTTTAGGTTGTACAGCCATCTTTACTTGAGTTCAGAAAACAGAATAATAATGGACATTTTTCCCTGTTATCACAGAAGCAGAGCAGACTGATGAGCAGCTTTATCATGAAATCTCACAGGTAAGTGAGTTAGCACAAGTTGAGTTCACTTCTACTCCCTGGAAAGAAGTTTTAAGTCCTTCATCCCTTGAATGCATTCAGTATAATTGGGAGAATCCTTGTATTCTTCCTTCCCCCCCCCCTTTCTGTAAAGCCTTGTGTCCTGACAGACCTTCCTTTGTCTGTGGCAGTCTGGAGGCTGTTTCATGGCAAGTGCATCAGAGTAGTTATCATTATTACCTAGAAGGGATGTCTTCAGTGCCTCGGATCATTTTTATCTTTGAGGCCACCTCTGCAGAGCTCCCATTTGGTGAACTGAAGGGAAAATGTGTGTCAGAAAGTGGCAATATTTGATTTAGCGGAGTCCAAGTTGATGAGAGCGAAGTGTAAATGGATGGGAAAGCCAGAAACAAATTTAAGTCCTCTCATCCTCTGGAGATTAGAAGTACAGCTGTAACCGCATGTTGCATTCTCCCTCTTGTCACAGTTTACCTAGGACAGAATCTATGTTTTAACGATTGCTAGGGCTGACCATGCACTTAAATTGTTACTTAGCTCTTTGTGCTCCCTCTGTAACCATTGCAAGAGGTAGCCCACTTTGCATTCCCCCTTTTACAACAAGATCAGAACAGAAATATTATTCTGCCCCTTTTGCCAGTTTGGGTTCATGGGTTTTCCAGGCATATAGGAGGAAAGAGACCGTTTTTTTTGGTCACAGCTGACCAAAAGATTGGCACTTTTTGCTGCAAAATAATGTCAAGTCCCAATTCTTACTAATTTCTTGCTGTAACATTACTTTTACAGTGATCAGCCAAAGTAGGGTTGTTCATGAAACTGCTAAGAATTCTCTTCCATTCCTTGCCCTCAACCCTTTCTGTGTGTTTTAGATGCACTCTTTGTACAGTCTGTACAGAGGTAATGTCTTCCTTTTGTATTCTGTCCATGGAGCGTAGCCAAACTCAAGAATCACAGTTCTGTACATAATAGAAATCTGGGAAGGTAGTTCTGATGGAAACTAATCTGGGCATTTCTTAACAAGTCTCATTCTGTGTTCTGTTAAAGCCATCAGTCTGGTGCTAAACTATATAAACAGCTCTGGGCAAAACCGTAACAATTCTTATTTTTCTTTTAGATACAGTTGTGTATGTTGGGTTAAATGTTTGCAGTTCTTCATAAGAATCTGCATGTTCAGGATTCAATAGTTTTTCTTTTCTTCATTTTAGGCCAATGTAATTTGCATAGTATATGCTGTTAACAACAAGAATTCTATTGAAAAGGTACGACAACAAATTTTTATCTATCTATCTACTGTTTAAGATGCAACTCCTGTGCTCCTGTATCTGAAGTCACAGTAAAAAACTTTGTTCTTGGCAATTTAAAGGGCAAAAAAAATCTCACTTGAAGTGGTGCAATGACAACCTGTGCATTCTTTGGTTGCACTCTTATTCCTCGTGTCAGCACCTCTGGGTTCTCCATTGCATCTACCATTCCCTCAGATGAGAAGCAACTAAGATTCCCTTCTCAGCCTATTTACCACGTTACAGTAGGCTAGAAGGTTGACCGATCAACCAACTTATGCTTTTCCCTTTTGTTTTCCCTTGTGGCCAAACGTGTATGTTATTGTATCATATCATTATTGTTCCAATGATAAGTTGACACCATGTTTTCAGTTCAACTTCAGGAAAAGAAAAATCTCTGAATATATAAATAACTGCAGCTAAAGACCTTGAACTGCTATTGCTATTATAAAATCCTGTGGGAGAATCCGATAACGAAGGAAATGATCCAAAGGGTTACAGGCTATAAAAATACTTAAATACTACACTGAAATGTATATCTAACTGGTACACTTATTACATGCATAAACAGCAAGTATGGAAGTCAAGATTGTCAGGATCTCAGTTATAGATCAACTCTACATGTTAGTTGTGTACTTTTTTTAATGGCTCTCTTGGAGATCATAAATCTGTTGTTGGAACAATACGGTATGTTCCTTCCAACTCCCAAGACCAGCCAAATTAAAGTCTGCTATGGGCAATTCATTGTCATATTAGTTTGAATATTCATTTTATTTACTAACATCTGTTTATTGTTTCAGGTAACAAGTCGATGGATTCCTCTCATCAATGAAAGAACAGACAAAGATAGCAGGTACTTGCTCAGAGATGAGAAGAAATGTGATAAAGATTGAGGACCACAGTGGTGGGTTGTGGTTGGTTAATATTCAGAGTCTCAGTCATGTGAAAAAGAAGTTGATATTGGAAATCTCGTGGTCTGGACTCCTGCAGATTTTCAGTGACCTAGATGACTTTTACCCACTGAGTGTGCCTTTTGTTTTGAATTTCACTGACAGCCTGCATCGGTGGTGCTCAGACTTGCCCCCCACTACAGAAAGGATGTGGACAAATTTGAGAGAGTCCACCAGAGGGCAATGAAAATGGATAGGAGGCTGGAGGACATGACTTATGAGGAGAGCAGGAGGGATCTCGGTTTATTTAGTCAGGAGAAGAGAAGACTGAGGGGGGATTTCATCGTTGCCTTCAGCTACCTGAAGGGGTGTTCAGAGAGGATGGAGCTAGACTGATTTTTGTGGTGCCAGATGACTGGACAAGGAACAATGGTCTCAAGTTGCAGCAAGAGAAGTTTAGGTTGGATATAGGAAAAACTTTCTCACCAGGAGAAAGCACTGGAACAGGCTACCCAGAGAGGTTGTGGAATCTCCATCTTTAGAGTTTTTGAAGACCTGGATAGATAAAACCTTGGTTAGGATGATATAGTTAGGGATGGTCCTGCTTTGAGCAGGGGTCTGAACTGGATGACCTCCTTGATGTTCCTTTCAACCCTCATTTTCTAGGAGTCTATGAAACAGAAACACAGATCCTCAGAAGAAGAAGAAAGAAATCTCTTTTGGGGTTTCTGGGGAACTTGGACTGCTAATTGTCCAAGTCTGCTTGTTCTCAGTCATTGTGAGCTGCTTAAATTGCTGCGTAGAAAGTAACTTACTCAGTAAACCAAACCTTCACAGCTTTGAGGTCTTTGCACCAGTACTATATGGTTGTATATTGTACGAATGTCTGGACATTAGGGCTGCGTGAAGTTTCATTTACTCATACAGTTTGGAGGAGAGTCAGCCTGATTTGGGTCAAAATGAGTCAGGAAACCCTTTAATCTCTCTGAATCAAATTGGAAGCCTCTGATTCCATTCGGAGAGATTTGACAGTTCAGTCATAGACACAACTTTGTATGTTTTTTCTACATATCTCAAGGTACCAGGCATGGCTTGTGAACACTGAGATGGTGGGGCGGATGGAGTGTTCTGAGGGGCAGGGTGGGGGTCCCTGCACACTTAGCGGCAAACCAGAAGTACTTCCAGTCTACTTCCAGGTCCACCACAGAGCACACAGAGGACAGCCCCCGGCTCGGTGACTGGTGCCTCCTGGGTGTGGGGAGGCACCTGGGGTCCCCCCACAGCCTGGGGAGGCATGGAAGGGTCCCCTGTGTGTTCCCATGGGACTCTCCATCCACCCCACCATCTTGGTGTTCATGAGGGGCACCTGGTACCTCAAGGTATATAGAAAAAACATATAAAGCTGTGTCTATAGGCGAATTGCTGATTCTCCAAACTAGAATCAAATCTTCAGATTCAGCTGAATCAAATTGGGACAGTGATCCAAACCAGCAAATCGAATCGCTGTCCCTTGAATTGGACCAAATCTGAATCGAATATAGCCCACTTCACACACCCCTACTGTACATCTCTATAATTTTTGTTCTGCATTACTGTGGGTGATATAAGAAATCAGAGTAACTGGTCAGCTGTTTCAAAATATTGAGGACAAGTGACATATAGTTTAAGTGATTGCTAAATGAATTTAACTTTCTGTTATGAAATCCAGAAAATATAAGTCTTATCATAGAAACTATTACTGCTGATTTGCATACATCTTGTCTCATAAGTCCTTTGTTTTTAGACTGCCTCTTATCTTGGTTGGAAACAAATCTGATCTGGTGGAATACAGCAGTATGGAGACCATCCTTCCAATTATGAACCAATACACAGAAATAGAAACTTGTGTAGAGGTATGCTAAGGGGGTTTTTTAATGTTTGAATCCATTTTTAATAGAAATTCCACATTGCTCCCAGCTCCTTATGTTAGCTTTTAGTAATTGTTTATTTATTACATTCTAATATGATTTTGAATTAGTGCAGTATAAATATTAATCAGTAAAGTCATTAAAATATTTTTAGAAACCTTGTGTCATAATATAATTAAATCTTGCTGAAAGCATGTTATTATATGATTTTTTCTTAAACACATGTTGCTCTTAGAAATGTTATTAAAATGAAACTCTTGACTTCAAACACATTTTTTCAAAGTAGGCATGTCTATCAAATGTTAATACTAAAATAAAATAAAAATAGAGTACCAATGCCTATTTCACCTTTTTGAGTGATAATCATGATACAGCACTTTAGGATGATTACAGTGTTGGCGGTTTTACAGCATCAGAGCTTGAGACCAAAGATTTTTTTTTGCACTTGTAACTGGGGACCTGCTTTTTTTCTTTTTTTTTTTTTTT
>JAGPOW010002173.1:6243995-6281803 GCA_030014935.1 Caiman crocodilus | reverse complement strand
TTTTTTTTTTTTTTTAAAGAATTCAACTCCCATTTAGCCAGCAGATAAGTCACCAGATATTCAAAAACAGTTAACAAACTAATTTAAAGATTTCTTTTTCAGTGTTCAGCCAAAAACTTGAAGAATATATCTGAACTATTTTATTATGCACAGAAAGCTGTTCTTCATCCTACAGGGCCTCTCTATTGCCCAGAGGAAAAAGAGGTACTTTGTTTTTTAAACCAGTGCAAATGAATATGGTAGTAACCAAGTTATTTTGTCAAACCCTTTTCAGAAGACTTATGTTAAAGTAATACAGTGATAATTGTTGCATTTTTTTTTCCTTTTTTTTCTTTACATCAGGATGTATTTTCATGTTTGATTATTTCTGCATAATTGTCAGTCATCACATTCCATCTCCATTACACCTTTGGCCTGCCACCAGAGCTGTGACTTTTTCCCAGTCCAGGAGGTAGTTCACAGAAGGATCTGCATTTTTGCTTCTCAAATAATTGCATGTACAAACAAGCATGAGTTAATTTTGTTTCAGATCAGGCTTAATCATAGCTATACAATCATGTCAAATGTACCGTGATCTAGTGCCAAATTCTGCACCTCGTTATCAAGGCACAGATTCAGAGTATTTGTTGTTTAACTTTACTTGAGTGCTAGTCTGATGTATTACCGAGACACATGGGTATTTAAAATAAAAATAGGAATAACATGGGTAGTTATTTATGGCATCCCTAAGCTTTCTGTTCATTACTACTTGTGTGGTGTTGCTCCACTCTGAAGAGTGGGAAAGCCATTTCAGTCTCATACAGAATACTGTAGAAAAGTCGGCACAGAAGAGCGATGTTGACTTTGCATGGTATCAGTGTGTAATGACATTAACCATGTGTCAGAGTTGTGTTATGCTGTTATAATATCATTCAGATTTATCTTTTCACCCATTCTTCATCACTCTGTAGCTGGGAGGTGGGAAAGGTTTTCCTTTCTCCTTATTTTCCTAGATGTTGGGAGAGAATTACCCCTTCTTTTCTAAAGTTCACTGCCCCTGCAGTGCCATCCCTTATTTGGTGCTTTGTCTGATGGGTGAATGATTCAGTGAGCATTCATGACATTGATGTTCTCCCAGCCTCTTCTTAAAACCCTGCTTGAACCACCTGAACAAGATCTATTCTTTGTTCAGTCAGAGATGAATGTAGCTCAGGAGCCATTAATTTTAATTTTATTTTTGTGCAGCATTAAATTTAACTTAATTTGCACAGAAGACTGTTGTCTGTTCTGATCATTTAAATAAACTCTGCTGCATTAATTTTAAACAAAATATCTTACAGTGAACCCAATAATTTAGTGCTCTTTAGTGGGGTTATGGAATGGCTAGCAGATTTTCTCCAGATTTTTTTGCACAAATTGCCTTTTTTCATGTGAGAACTGATTTTTGATTACCCAAATACTGCCTTTTTGAGTCTACAAAGATAGATCCGGGGTATTCTATAACTGACAATAAGAAGTTGATTTTGATCTGTTTCCAGATATAAATATGCCAATGCTGATTTCCTTTCTTATACCATTGATTACATGAATTTCCATTCTGAAACTATAAAACAAAGCAACCACTGAAGCACCAGCATCTCTTTGAATTCTCTGGTGATGTCAGCTAGTGCAATATTCTTATATTGAAGCTAAAAAAATATAAATTTTTTTCTTTTAATCTGTAGATGAAACCTGCCTGCATAAAAGCTCTCACACGCATCTTCAGGATCTCTGATCAGGATAACGATGGCACTCTCAATGATGCAGAGCTCAACTTCTTTCAGGTAGGTTCCTGTAATTTTGATTACTTCTCTTTTCTTTGTGTTCAACTATATAACGCTATCGCAACAAGATGGATCATTTGGTAACATTCCAGGTGTTCTCTGTATGCCTTTGTCTTGGCTAAGATTATGCCTGTTAATGGGTAACAAAGGAGTGTAGTGACTTGGCCAGACTTTAGCCTTGAGATCCAAGGGTGTGCGTACAGCAGGTTCTGCCACACAGCAGACCGCTTGTTAGAATAGTGCATGGTGTACTACATGTGGATTTAAGAAAAGACTATAGGCCTAGCCCTTTGTGAGACTAATGCTTCCAATATTATCCCCAGTAAGATTGTTTTCTCATATGCGTGAGAGATGGCAGATCCTTACACATCCTCACTGGGTAAAGCGGAATCTTATCATATATAAATCATGTTTGCATATGAAATTCCTATAACAGACCATGAGTCTTAGTGATATGCTGCAGTGAAAATGGGAGTTAGAAGTATGAGAATAGGGAGAGCAAAATGAGGCTTAAGATCTCTGATATGAAACTCTGAATTCAACTTTCAGATCTCTAAGAAATTAAATTCAGAGGAAAAGTTTTTAATTAGTTGTTGCTATGGTTTTTAGTTCAGCTGAACATCCATCTTTTGTCAATTTAATGTGCAAACTACAACAGTCGTGAAAAACAAAAACAGACTTTCTCCATGGATACCTGCACTGAGTAATTAATGCAAATTCAAACAGGGTTTTGAGGGATTCCAGTACTTTATTTTCAGTTTCTTTTAAACTCCTGTCCCTTCTCAGGTTGCTGTGATTCTTTAACCATCTTGGAAACTGAGGCAAGTAGCTGATATCCTGGCCTGTTTTGCTCTTCATATGTGCCAGGCAGTACTAAGTAGCAAGGAAATGTCCTGTCTGCTCTGCTTTTGAGTTAGTTTGCTTGGATTGCCCCTACTGTTTAGCTTAACATTGCTTTTAGGATTGTGTTTTGTGCAGGACTTCCTGTTGTTTAGTACTCAGTGTCTCTAACATGCTTTTCCCCCCCTCATTTGTTAGAGAATATGTTTTAATACACCATTAGCACCTCAAGCACTGGAGGATGTAAAGAATGTAGTCAGGAAAAATCTAAGTGATGGAGTTGCCGACAATGGATTAACATTAAAAGGTAGGCACTGTTTAATTCTTTATGTATATACTTAAGTTAATTAAAGGAGAAAACCTTGTGCAATCTACTGACAAAGGAAATGTTTGAAGTATGATTTTGGTTGTTCACTCTGTAGACCCTGAGAGCTAGACATAAACAGTATACCAGAGGCAAGCTAAGGGTTAAAAACTGAGGAATAATGAGGGTGAAGGAAGGAAGATCATTGGTGCCACAGTGGAGGATTCATAAGGAATTAAAATCTTTGAATTAAGTGCACTGATTTGAAGAATCTCCCTTGTTGGGTATTTCTGCATTTCCTATTTAGTATAGGCTATGTAGTAGGGATGTACCAATACATTGGTCCCGTATCAGATTGGCACTGGTATAAGGAAAATTGACTGTATTGGCAATCAGCTTTTTTGCCTGATATGGCCTATAATGTGGCTGGTAAATGCCCTGTGCATGAGTGCAGCTGCAGCACAGCACACAGATGGTGAGGAGCACAGCCTGGCGGCCTGGAGAGCAGCATCTAACTGATAAATCTGTTGTGGGGGAAGGAGGGAGGTAGATTGAGGCTCCTGAGGTAAGGGAGGGAGTGGGGCTGGGGCGGGCACTGCACAGCTGGAGCAGGGCACGGGACAGAGCTGTGACTTCTCCAAGGTGGGAGGGAGATGTGGCTCCCACCACTTCATGCACCCTGAGAGGGCATGAGGGGCATGTGCCTCTGCATCTCTGTGCGTGGTGAGGGCAAGCTGCTGCAGGCTATGGCTGGGGCTGTGCCAAGCTCTTTGCAGCAGGGTTTGGGCCAGGCTGCGCTTGGGGTGGCAGTGCTGGGAAGGAGGGCCTGGGGGGCTACAGTGAATTTTGGGGTGGCTGCAGGCCTCCTCTTCCCCCTCCCCACCCTTAGCCCCTTCCCAGTGCTGATGCCCTCTCAAAGTGCATTCTGGCCCAACACCCTCACCAGGAACAGCTTGGCGCAGCCCTGGCCCTGGACCACAGCAGCACTCCACCCTCACCCTGCGCACAGATCTTGGGGCACACACCCCTGTGCCCTCCTGGGGTGCATACAGTAGCGGGAACCACCCCTTCTCCCTGTGACCCCTGGACGAGACATGGCTCCATCCTGCATCTTGCCCCAACTGAGCAGCCCTTGCCTCTTGTCCACTCCCTCCCTCACTGCAGGGGCCTCAAACTGCCACCCCCAAGCGCCTTCTTTCCCCCCCACCTTCTTCCACTACAACAGACTTTCTAGCCGGACACTGCTCTTCAAGCTGCCAGGCCACATATCGGCAGTCGGATTGGTATCAGCTGATAGGGTTTATTAAAAATCAGCTATTGTAATCAGCCCAAAAAATCTGTATTGGGGCACACCTACTATGTAGGTCTCACTGGTGGCAGCACTGGTTTATGTAAAATGTTGATATATGCCCACATTTTTACTACACCGTTGTGCAGATGGTAATTTAGCGTATCCCCTAGTGCTACCCCTTCTACAGCCTCAACAGTGAAAAATAGTAGGGAAAATACTGTAATCTAGATATAGCCTTTATAAATCATGCATGGATTCATGAGGGAAAGTAATCTAAATTTTCAGCAAGATGTAGAAAGTACTTAAACAAACAATTATCCTTCATATTATATAAAATCTTGGCATAAAAAAGTTTTAATGTACACTTCCAAAACACTGCTATCCAGTAGGGATGCACCAATAAAGATTTTTTTGGCTGATACCTATGGCTGATTATTAACCAGCCATATCAGCCAATCCTAATCCCATTGCTAATATGCAGCGTGGTAGCTTGGAGAGCAGCATCCGGCCAGTTACTCTGTGGAGGAAAAGGGCCATGGAGGGGGTAGATCTAGGCCCCCACAGGGAGGGAGGGAGTGGGGCTGGGGCATGGTGGGGCATGGGGTGGAGCCATAGGCCGCCACTGCATGCACCCTCAGGGGAGGCATGGAGGGCATGTGCCCCCCAGATTTGTGTATGGGGTGAAGGTGGGCTGCCCACTGTAGGCTTGGGGCCAGAGGCTGTGCCAGCTTCTTCCTGGTGGGTGGGGCTGCAGGTGGTGGTTGTGCTGGGGGGGAGCTACAAGGCAGCTCCGGGGAATTTTGGGGTGGCTGTAGCCCATCCCATAGCCCCCCCTTCTAACATCACCACCACCTGTCCATGCCTAGCCCCCCGCTGCCAGGAAGAGGTTGGTACAGCCCTTTGGTGCTAGGTCCACAGCAGGCAGTCTGCCCTCACCGCATGCACAAATCCAGGGAGCACATGCCTCCCTCAGGTTGCATGCAGTGGTGGGGAGCTACCCCCTGGACAAGCTGCCCGCAGCTCCATCCTACACCCTGCCCCACCCCAGCTGTGCAGTTCCTGCCCATGCCCTAGCCCCACTCCCTTCCTCATTGTAGGGACCTTGATCTGCGCCACCCGCACCTCGCATCTCCTCCCTCCCCCACAGACTTACAGGCTGGACGCTGCTCCTGGCTGCATCCATGCTGCAGCTGCACATGTACACGCGGCATTTATTGGTGGCATTATCGGCTATAATGGCCAAAAAAGGCTGATTGCCGATAACATCAATTTTCCTTTTATCAGTGCTGATCTGATACGGACCAATATATCAGTGTACCTCTGCTGTCCAGAAATTCTTGCTGAATGATTCATTCTTTACATTTTGAATGGACAGAAACTGTAAGCTTGATACAAATTGAAAATATGTAATTTAGCATTAATATTTTATTAAAACCTAGAAAGCAAATGTTAATAAGAAGATTTTCAAATTGCTATTTCATCAGGGAGGTTCAACTATGGAGCTATTATAATTGTAAAAATAGAAGGTACAGAAAACAAAATGTTTTATGCATATTTTGTATATATTATGTATGTATATTTAGCCTGTATGTCTCCTGTATTTCGTTTGTATTCTTATGTTGAGACCTTCAGAGAAAAATTATTAAAATCTTAAGTGTATCAGCACCTTCAGAATCTTAAGAACTGTCATTTAATTTCAGGTTTTCTTTTTCTACACACACTTTTTATTCAGCGAGGAAGACATGAAACAACCTGGACAGTATTACGTCGTTTTGGCTATGATGATGATTTAGAGCTCACACCAGAGTATTTGTTTCCTCCGTATGTGCCCTTTTGTTTATTTTCCATTTTTAACTTTAAATATTTGGACTTGTTTCATCCTTTTGTCCAAAGAAAGATGGATTGTTACATTGGTTACATCTTGACATAAAAACACAACTCCCGTCTTTTTAGTAATGTTGAAATGGTGAAATGGCTAGTTGAAATGGTATGGATACAATATGGAGTATGTCACTTCCATTAGGCTTATATGCTAAGAGTCTAATACAACACTGGCAAAAATCAACAGAGTCCTTTCCAGTTACTTTCCTCTTGGAGCCCAGTAATAGCTAAAACCTTAAAATTTCACACAGTTGCCCACCCACTTGCTGCTACTCATTGCATATGAAGAGCAGACAGATCCAGATTTGACATATTACATCAGACAGTGAGTGTTCCAGTCACTTGAGAATCCTGCCCTGGCGGTATTTGGTTTCCTTTAAACCCCTGTCTCTCAATATGCAGTCACACAGTGCTGTGTTAGAAGTGAGATGGCAGGAGGGCAAAACTTCTTCCATAAACCCTGTATAATCAGCTTATGACCTCCATCATGGCACTTAATTATCCTTTCTCTTAGAGGGAAAGAAATAGTAGGAATGGATCTAAAACTGTCCTGCCTTTTCTTATAGCATTTAACTCATTCAGGCTTTTCAGAGGCTCTTAAAGAAGTTAGGTGACTAATTCCCTTATTCTGTTTTGAAAATCCTAGCTTCATATCTCAAAGTTGCAAGATATTTCTGTTATATATATAAAAATGTTTTATATTATGAATGATTTTAGAATTCCTAATAAATCATGCTTTCTTTGTTCTCTTCAGAGAAACTGTATAAAGAAACTGAAATGTTAAGTGTTTCTTGCAGATTTATATCTTGGAAGATTTATGATGTGACTGAATTTTTTGGTCTTTTTTAATAAACAGGTTGAAAATTCCTCCAGATTGCACAACAGAGTTGAATCATCATGCATATTTGTTTCTCCAAAGCATTTTTGATAAACATGATTTGGTAAGTTTTTAATCTCATTTACACATCGTTTGTATAATATCCAAAATAGCTTTCTACTAACTCTTAGCAACAAAACCCCTGTTGTCAAGGAATTAAGATTTTTTTAAACTTGCAATAGGAGTTGAATTGTTAATATTTTGTTATAAACAATATGAAAGTGAATCTGTTTCATTTTTGAAACTCAAAACTTATGAACTAATGTTAATCTTTAGTGTGACGTATGGAATCTATTCAGTGTTTTGTATTAGAGAGCTAATTTTGAAGTCAACCATCTCCCTTCTCTTTAAATTGTACATGTCTTTGGTTACCCTACTCTTTATAAAAGTCTCTATGTGCTGCAAGTGTGTCTGCTTCCTAGGCTTTATTGGCTCCAAAAGCAGAACAAAACTAAAGCTAAACTTTTTGCTGAAGCTGGTTATTCCTGGGGTTTCCTATGTAGCTTCTTCTCTATGCTCTTAATTCGCTTGGATCAAGGATACTTTTCTTTTCTTGGAATCAATGGGCAGCATCTCCTATAATAAAGAAGCAGAAACATGAGGATGGATAAGTGAGCCCTTCCTTCCCTGTATAGGTCGTAGTTTTTGCTATCCTATTTACTGTTGCACTGATCAGTGAGAGAATATGTAAAGCAGGAAAGAATATTTTTATTTTAAAATTGTATTTAGAATAGTACTTATTTTATGCACACACTTCAGGAATATTAGAAATGACAGTGTGTATCCTTGGAGTAAAGTCCCTCTGGGGGAAAAAAGTTTTAACAAAGAGACAGTATTTTAATGGTTGTGGCATTTATGCATTCATTATTCTTATTTATTTATTTATTTTTGTATTTGTTTTTTTCTTTCCAAGTCAAAGGAAGTTTGACTTCTCTTGTATTGCTAAGATATGATTTGTTTTAGAAACTTGCAAGTAGATTAACATAGCATCAAGGCCTGGGGTTTTGTTAACATTTTTATGGCAGCAATGTGTAGACACAGCTATATTGGCAAAAATAAGGTTTTTTTTCAGTATAGTTATTTTGTTTAGGAAACCCGGTATAAGCTGTATCAGCAAAAGTGCTCTTTGTTGGTTTAAGGTGCAGTTACACCAGTGTATAAAAGGAGAATTCTGCTTTCTTTCAGTTACTTTATCTGTCCTAAATCCTTAACTTAGTTTCAGTTTCTTATGACCTGCTAGATTCAGAAATGTGAACAGAAGAAAAGTTCTTTATTCTTTAAGCCATTCAGTTCCTGACAACAAATTCCTTAATTTTGCATGTTTTTGCAAACATGGTTTGAGAAGATACACAAACTTTATCAGTACTATTTGTCTCATTATATGCATATATCAGGACAGAGATTGTGCTTTGTCTCCTGAAGAACTCAAAGATTTGTTCAAAGTCTTCCCTTATATGCCATGGGGGCCTGATGTCAACAACACTGTTTGTACAAATGAAAGGGGTTGGATTACATACCAAGGATTTCTCTCTCAGTGGACGTAAGTATGGTGTATTGCATGTTTTTAGCTTTCATTGCTGAAAGACTTAATGTTGGCATTCCATGGAGGACTTCATTTGATAAGATAAAGAACCTACGGGACTTTATTTCGTAGCATACTTTTTTCACAGCTATGTAAATCTTGTTTAAGAATATAATGATGCGTGTACTAGAGGCATCGGAAAAGTGTTGGTATAGAGGTAGACATTGATCACAAATTTTTAATCTTCTTCATTGCCTTCTTCTAAAAACCCATGCTAATGAAGGTGCCATAATATGGTGGTGTGAATTACTTCCAAGTTTTATTATATACAGAACTGCATTGCTGCCGCAGTTCTGTCAACTGTCTATAAACATTATGTTTCCAAACCAGAGAGATGCATGTTACAGATGCATAAATTTGTCTGCAGTAACAATATTCGGTCAGTGTATTGTACTTCTCAGTTAAACACACAATCTTTCTTTTGTTTTTAAAGACAAAAGCAAAGGTTATGCTATAATAAATATCTAATTAAATTACTTGCTAGTACAATGTTCTTTCTGTTATGAAACTCTTTTATTTATTTTCAACCATTAAAGAAGTTTTTCTGTTCCCTTAATGGAGATTAGCGTGCATTATAAATTTGTTGTGCATGCTTAGCCTAGCTGTCAGAGTCTCAGAAAAGGTATGCTTAATTACCTCTGCCTTGTTACCACCACCTTGGCAGAGATCGGTTGTTCTTTAGAAAGCTGGAGGTCATATTCTGGTTATCCTTTCTGACTGACCCTCCCTTGTCTTTGAAAATTTGCAAGCAGCTTTGCTGAGCTATAATTCTGGCATGTCTGTATGACTGAATTAGTGAAACACACATATGTAGCTGTTCTTGTTAGTAATAAGCACTGTTAGCTTTGTTTGGTGCTCTCATAGTTCAGTAGGAGACCATTATTACTGATTGCAGCCAAGTGTAGCATGGAGAAATGTCTACAAGCCTTGCTGCGCAGTTCAGCCAGTGCAAATCAGTCCTGGTCTTCAGCACTGTTCCACCAGCTATCAGGTTTTTAATCCTCTAAACTCTCTTTCTACTTGGGTCATGCTATCTGATGCTTTAGTACTGAGCCTCACCAAGATTGTACAGATAGTATCTTTGTACCTCATCTGGCAGTTAACAGGAGTGAAAGTGCATGAGGAGACTAATCTAGAATTACTACATTTCTTCCTGTTCACTTCAGTCCTGCCTAGGACACTAGTGACATAAACTCTTCCAGATATTATGTGGAAAGGAAGCAAGCTAACAGCTGAGAAATTGGCCAAAGCAATAAAGCTTTTAGAATAATTTCCACATCACCTTCACAGATAAATGCAACCTGTTCTGGTTTGTTTTTTTTAAGACAGGATCCAATGCTTGTTTCTAGACTCCATTATTTGAAAATCTCCATGAAATAGGTCTGATCATAAATTTTTACTTTTTAGTAATCAGTGTATACCTCCTATAAATTTAAAAAATGTTACTGTCTCCTTGTTTTCACCTAGAAAAGGCGTTGGGAATGTCAGGGGGAGACACCACACTCACAGTCCCCTTAGGATAGGGAAAACTTTGTCGTGTAGATTGTTGTCATGATTGGTTGGAGCTTGACAAGGACTGTTTTCTTAGTGTCACAACTATGGAGTTTTACAGCTGTGACCATTAATTTGTGTCCTTCAGTACTGCCTGGCATCAGGAATACTTTGCTTCAGCCAGATGAGATGCATGACATACAAGTTCTTTAATGTTGCAGAAAATTGATAATGCTCTCTTCTGTTTTAGATTAACTACATATTTAGATGTACAGCGCTGTCTAGAATACTTAGGTTATTTGGGCTATTCAATACTGACAGAGCAAGAGTCTCAGGCATCAGCACTTACAGGTAATTTTTGGAAGCAAAACCTGCTAGGAGTTTCATTCAAGCAATTGTTTTCATCCACCTAGTTGTCAAGCAGTAAATTGAGTATAAATAAAATGTGCTGCATATGGTTCTTTCCCCCTTTTCTGCTTAGAACTTAGACATATGAGTCAATATTTTTAAAAGGAATAATATCCTGCTAATCGTATCAATTAAATTAATAAAAGTTAAAAAAAATGCGTAGCTTTTACAAAGTATTTACCAAATGAAAAGATTAATCCAGCATGAACTAAGAAGCAATCTGTAGGCTGTTGATTTTGTTCTTTTCTGTAAGTGTTTGGTATAAACTGTGTGGAGGTTTCAATTACAGATCTGTTTTAAGACAGATAAAAGCCAAGTAAACTGCCTTAAGTTTCCACAGAGGTCACTAGCATAGTCTGGATAGAGCTACCGCTCCTAATTGATATTCCAAAATCTAGATAGAATTTCTGTTTATGAAACGGCTTTTTAAGAATGTTTTGTCATTGAAAATGCATCAGACAAACTAATGTAGCTAAGATAACAGATTTAGATATGGATCAGTAATTTGATGAACAAAAGATAAGGTAGTACAAATGAGCACACTTAGGCAAAAATAATGGAAACATTTCAAATATGATGCGCACCATTTAACCAAAACAATTTGTGTGTGGAAACTTCATGTAGGTTCTTACTTTAGTTGAAAGAAAGGTGTTACATTGTACTTAAGAGCCATCAACTTTAATTAGTTTTGTTTCAAATGGTCTTGCTATTCGATGATATAGATGATAGTGCTAATACTTTAGTTTTGCCTTTGAGAACTTGTGCATTGACTCATTTTTCTGTGATTTAGTAAATTGCTGACAAGCATTAATAGTTTAAGTAAATTCTGTTGCTGAACACAATTTGATTTTTTTTTAATTCTTATTTTAATAATAAAACCAAATGCTAATGAAACGGTTCCATTTATCCAGTATAGCAGTCTATTTCATTTATCCAGTTTGTAGCAGTACTAATATCTAATATCTGTTGTTCTGTTGATGTATCTTGTAATATATTTGCATCTTGTAAAGTATATTCTTTTCAAAAGTAACTAGAGATAAAAAGATAGACCTTCAGAAAAAGCAGACTCAAAGGAATGTCTTTCGGTGCAATGTTGTTGGGATGAAAGGCTGTGGGAAAAATGGAGTTCTTCAGGCACTTCTTGGAAGAAACCTAATGGTAAGAGGTTTTTTCTTTTTAATACGTGCTTTGTGAGTTAAATTTAGATAACAAAACTTAATGGGCAGCATGTAGGACTTCACTAGTTAGCACCAAATTTGGGGAAAACCATCGTAGATTGAAACATTTTTACAATTTATCCAGAAGAGAATAGATACTGCATGGCAAGATTGCTTTGTTCACTTCCCTATGTATTAGTTATGGATTAAATCTTTGTTGCATCATTATTTTTATGAAATACACTATTGCTACACATTTACTAGTATTGTATGAAATTTTTCATAGCAAGATGCCTCTACAGTATTTTCTTTTTAACAGGAACAGCCTGTGGCAGAAATTACTGCTTTCATCTAATCTTTAAATTCTGTGTGTTTTCAGAGACAGAGGCAGATACGTGCGGAGCATAAATCTTACTATGCAATTAATACAGTCTACGTATATGGACAGGAAAAATACTTGCTGGTAAGACAGTCTCAGGATTGGTTGTACACATGAGGATTTAAAAAATTTTATTGCTCAGATTTGAGAAGACTCTGCTTAGTTCAGGAAATAATTCTTTGTTTGGGATTTCTTATTTTAGCGCTTTCTCTTGCTCTTCATGTGCATGTTGTACCCTTCTACCTCTGAACCTCAAAGATGTACAGGTTCTTAATTACATTTATGTTGTTTGATTCCTGTTATAATTTGTTATATCCTAATTATGTCAGCATATCTTAATTATCTCAGACCTAATTATCCAGTTTGAGAAAGCATTGAGCTTCCCAAATTTAGCATATGCATGGAATGAAAACTCTTATCTTGTAAACATAGAGCCAGCTCTGTCTGTTTTTAATGTGTAGACTAGTCAATCACATTCCATTAAGCCCCTGTAATCATGACAAACTGCATTCGCAGCTTAATATCAATTTGTTGCAATAGATGTTTTCCTTCCTTTTCCTCTTTTCTATTACCTTTTCAGTAATAGGCAGGAAACGCATTCATAGATTCATAGATGTTAGGGTCGGAAGGGACCTCAATAGATCATCGAGTCCGACCCCCTGCACAGGCAGGAAAGAGTGCCTCCATATAGTAGTAAAAGGCACTCCATATACAGAAAGGAAGATTTGTTCCTTGTGTCTAAATAAACAGTAAAGTTTAATTCCTTTTATTTTTAAAGATGCTAGATAGAATTAGCCACTGTAGATTAAAAATTTGTAGGCTGTCCTTTTCCAGGAGGCAATGGGGGGAGTGTGCTTGCCCTTGGGCCTGTTTGCATACTTAGTGATCCTTAATGAGACAGAATAAGGGAAAACACAGCAAGGAATTTACCTTGTTAAAATGAAAACTTGTCAAATAGATGACTGACCATTGAAGCACTACTAGATGAATGTGCAGAATGACTATTAATAGTCTTCAATAAATGAAATACTTTGTAAAACAGAAATATGTTCAAAGATTTATCTCACTGTAGCTTTTATTCATCATAATATGCAGCTCATTTGTCTTGCAAATTTTGGTTAGTCCTTTACTCAAGGGCTGGAGCCTAGACTGCATGGAAAATAAAGCTTTATGTGGTATAAGCAGATATAATTCTTTATACGGAGATTATTGTGATTGTTTTTCAGATATGGTGCTGGTGAGTCATGTCCTAGCTATATTGTATGTTCTCAATATTTGTATTATGTTAGTTCTAGCTATTGTGAGTCGGTTCCATCTGTTCTGCATATTTATATGAATTAAACTCAATACAAAATAAAATCATGCCATAAAAAAGCAAGCTTTGCAATCAAAGAAACTCCATGATATCAAATCTTTTTCCTTCCTCTTATTCCAGTTACATGATGTTAGTGATTCTGAGTTTTTATGTGATGATGAGACCATATGTGATGTTGTCTGCCTGGTGTATGATGTCAGTAACCCCAAATCCTTTGAATACTGTGCCAGGATTTTTAAGGTTTGTATTTTTTATCTGTTTCTCTCCATAGGTTAATCAGAGTAAAACTGATTTTGGTTTTTAGTTCTTCTGATAATCTCCCAGTTAAAATATAAGAGAATATTGATTTATAAGTAGATAATGCATTCAAATATATTGTGGACTAGGGGATTCAGTTACTATGGGTTAGCTGCTTATACAGAATATTTTGATTCTAGTGTTGCTCAACTATATCTACAAATATTTTATAATTTTGCCCTGTGAACCATTAAGAACAAGACTGTTCTAGGTTTTGTTGAGTACTTTCATTGTTACTTTCTTCCTTTGTTTTCCATTAAATTTGCAGCAACACTTCATGGATAGCAGAACACCTTGTTTAGTGGTAGCTGCAAAGTCAGATCTACACGAAGTGAAACAGGAATATAGCATTTCTCCTGCAGACTTCTGCAAGAAACACAAAATGCCTCCACCACAAGCCTTTACATGTAACACTGTCGAAGCACCGAGTAAGGATATCTTTGTTAAACTGACAACTATGGCCATGTATCCGTAAGTACCAGAAGCATCATACTTCTCATACTGCATGGGTCATGACAACACTGCATGCCATTGTTAGCCTTAAGGATGGAACTCTGCTTCATTTAAGCTGTTTAGCAACAGAGAGTGGTGTTACAGTGACCATGGTGAATTAAATGGTAAACCAATAGAGATACATAGATCATTTCAACAGATTATCTTTAAAATACTGTAATACATGGTAGAAATTGCTCCCAAATGATTTTTTTCTGGCAAATCCATGTTTCTGTTTTCTGAATTTACCTAATAAATTTAGAACATACATATCTGTATCCTGTAAAGACACAGGGTTCTGTTCTTTCCATGTGTGCATACATAATTCGTGGCCATTAATCATTAATGGGAAGCTATGAGCATATACAGAGGAGATTAGGGGCCCCTATAGTATAAATACTAGTAATAAATTTTGAGAATATTACTTTTTAAGTCATTTTATATTAATAAGTGAGCATCGTTACTAAGATAAAAGTTATTTCATACACATACCCGTGGCTGATTTTTAAAGGTACAAAGCACCTATAGTTCCCACTGATTTCAAATGGAACTGTAGGTGCTCTGCCCTGTTGAGTCCAACTATAAGGTATCTGGAGGCCCTGGTAGTTTCGGAATGGCTACGAGTGACAAAATAATCAGGATTTTCAGTGTCTAGTAAATGCACGCATTTGAGTTTTCCTTTTTTGTCTGCATATACAGTTTCTAATAGTAATAAGGGTAAGCACCATATTTCATAACTGAAAGTCACTGAGGGCTGATCATTTTAAAGTTATGTAATTGTCTAAATACCTTAAAAATGTAACCCTGAGTCTACATTTTAGTATCCTTTATCTTGAAATGTTATATGTAGTAATTTTCTGTTTGCTTAAATGCTGAATAGCTATTGGTCTTTGAATAACCGATACAACAAAATCCAAATTATTATAATATTACTGTTAACAGTGAGGTGCAAATCTATGTTGTACTAAAATGGTGCAGTTGCAATATATTGGCAGTTATTTTAGTTAGAGAATGAAATTGCAATTACAAATTCATAGCATGCCCTGCTTATTTAAAATGGTATTAATGATCATTGATTGGACTGACCCAGTGTTGTTTATTAGTTTCAAGGTATAGCCATTAAAAAAATCGAAGTAATGATGATTACAGTTCAAGTCTGTGGTTGGTTAAGATTTCTAACACCACTTGGTGTGCAGTAATTCCATTGATATGCCCTGCCTGTCATTTTATGGGTTAATTATCTCTGTGTAGATTATGTATTAAATAGTGTGTATCTCTTTAGTTCACAGATCATCTGAGAGCTGTGTTTCTGTTCCATACAACTCTGGTTCTGTAGTCTCAGACATTTTTCAAACTTCAAATTTAATATGCTTAAGATCACATTCCTTCTCACTACACATCTCACTCTGTTGCTAGGCATAGTTTACATCCTTCTTTATTTGGTGGGTAGAGATCTATGTATGGTGAACTAAGTGTATGTTATAGCAGGTGGATTCTAGTATGACAGCTGGCGTTGGTTTTAAATTAATTAGGAGTAAAGTACTCTTTACTCAAAAGTCTAGACTTTTTTGCAAGAAACCTCTTGAATGAGATCAGTAATGTTTCTTTCTCTTAATTTGGTTTATTTGAAAGTACTAGAACATAAGCAATTTTTTAAAAAATTATGGCTTCAACTATTTGTCCTAGATATCCCTTGCTTCTCCCCTGGTTTTCCAGCATGTGAGTATTGAGGGAGGGGAGGTAGTAGGGGTAGTTGTCACTTTGTCAAATAAAATGTGTGTTTAAGCATAGATGTGGCTTACTCCATTTTTTTTCCTTTATGTGAGAAGAGGGTGTTATCTATTGCTGTGCAGAGGCTTTTTTTTTTTTTTTATTTAAGCTTTTCTGACACCGAGTTCAAAGATGACTATAGCATAGCAAACATTTTCATTAATGTTTGCTTTCTAGTTTTCATCCACATGTAGGGAAGTATTGTCAATGAGTTGACAACGAAAAATAGTTAGCCATAACTTTCTGCACAGCTGTAGTTTTGCCCTTGCCTGCCCGACTTCCTTCTTTTCCTCTTTCAAATGTAACTTATTTATTCCTAAATCTCTTGGTTTTGGCACAGCCCTACATGTGCCTGGTTTTATAAACAAAATTTCAATTCCTGTCCTTCTGTGTGTTTCCGCAGCCATGCCCGGTTACGCTGTATGTGCGCCTGCAACAGGTGTACATTTTGCATCTGTCAGAACTTCCTCAACTCAGACTTGCTGCAATCTGTAAAGAACAAACTCTTCACTGCAGTTCTTAACAGGTCCTTAACTTTTTTTACTAGGTACCAGGTGTGCTTTTAAAATACTAGATTTTTTAAAAAGCAGTTGGTAACCTTTTCTATGATGCAGATTTTCACTCCATATCCACCAGACACAGATGCTCATTGTGATTGTACTAAGGCTTGTCAAGTTGTTTAACCTTGTTAGCTTAAAAATATTTTTGATCATTTAGGGCTTAGTTTAATATAGTGAAGCACACTGCTAACTTAATGGTCAGCTTATTCAGATATGCGGTAACAAAATACTGAAGATGATATAGGCCTATCTTTTCAGGTAGGCAGTTAAGGGAAAATCAGTGTTTTAAAAATCTATTTTAATATTAAACACTCAAAATATATAATATCTGTGTAGAATGGGTTAGATCTTCATACCTTTTGGATATCAGTTTTAGAAATGTCTTTTAGAGGATGTTGCAGAAAAAGGTAAGGCTTGTTGAGATCAGTACTGTACAGTGCACTTACATTTATGATACACATTGAACTTTGTGGGAGCTAGTAACAAAACACCTTTTACTCATGTTCAGGGTTTATCTGGTTTGTACAAATTAGTGGATATGCTGTGAAGAAATCTGCAGCCTTAACAACTAGCTCCTTAACAAAACACAACCTGCTTATACAGTTCCAAATTATTAAGTGCGGTGGTAAACTGATAACCACACAAACTTGCAAATATTTTGGACAAAGCAATTAGTAAAAGGCACTAAGTAGTATGAAAAGTGTTTCTTAGCATTGGACGTAGTGCTGCATTTTATCTTATTTGTACTGCAGGCTGTGTTTATGAAACCCCTTGTCTTGTACACACATGCAAATTACTAACAGCTCAAATTGTGTCATCTTGCCCCCCTCAAAAGAATGGGAGTTCAAACCGAACAATAAATTTGTAGCATAGGCACTCTGTAGCTGTCTTGAACAGGCTGTTGTGAATAGGTAGTTCGGAAGGGCGTGGTTAGAACATGTTTTTGTACATGCTAAAAGGGCCGTCGTTATTCCTCATATGCTGTCCTCTGCCATTTTCAAACTATTATGGAAATATTCCTAATAGGGTAGGTACCTTATGTGCATGTGCTAGAGGTCTGCTGGTATTTCTGACTTGTGTAGAAAATATGCTGAGAGTGCCTTGGTAAAGCGTGCTTTTTAAGGTTCAAAGCACAGGAGTTAGCAGTTCTGCCAGAACATATAGAAGAGAAACATTATGGACCAGAAAAATGTTATTTACTGAGAAATGACAGTGAAAGCTTCAGTGGTGTCCCCTCCACCTTTTCTACAGAAGTTAACCTTTTAAAATTTATCCTAGAAATCGGGTACTGGTTACCTATTCATCATAACCTCTGAATGATCCCAGAAACAGAACCTCTTTGTTAGCATGGGTGGGTTGCCCTCTTGATGCTCAATCACGTAGTCCATGCTTACTTCCCCTATCAAAATCATTATGGATAGTTCCTGTTTTCTGGCAGTGTGCCGCTCCTTTGGGACTTTCCTGAAAGCTTTGCATAACCAGGAGAATAGCAGGGACTGGCTGACAGGAGATGCTTTGGTCGGTCTTGGAGCGCTGTCCTCTCCCATACTGACCCTGCACAGTGGGAAACGACAACCATAAAAATGTACCACCTTTTCTGTAACAGGTCCAGGCCCATTATTTAGCAGGTGAAGAAGTCACGATAAAGCTGCTGCCCTAATCCTACTGGATGTGGGGAAAAATTGTTTGTTCTGATCTGTTATGAATGAACATTTAGTTTTAGTATGCTGTCTTTTATCTTTGGTTTCCAGCACACTGACATGGTAATCAGACTGAGTGCTTTCTGGGCAAGTCTTCCCTTTCCGCTATAGGATTTTCCTTACAGATCTAGGAGCATCCTGGGATGTGTATTTGATACAGGTTGTTCATAATTTAATTTGATGCAGGTTCATAATTGGATAGAGCCAATGGAGTAACATATCTGTAAATGCACTTACTGAAGAGAGCTGCTTGTGTGTGAATACATTTGTTACACACAGAGGTAAAATGTTTACAAGTAGTGGAGGTTAGCTGTTAATTATGGATTATTGGGAGAGCCACAAAGAGTGATTTTTTTTTTTCCACCCTTGGTTAGCAAAATGTGTGTGTGCAAGGAATTTTTTTTAACTATGAGAACAGAGTGTTTAAGAAAGATAATTAAGGCACATCATTTGACTGCTAATAACGATCAAACATAATGGCCATAGCATTTGAATGGAGTAGGCTCTGATGTAGTTATGATTTATGTTTTTTCAGCATTTAGAATATTTATAACTGCTTATTCCAAAGCTAGAAAATTAAGGAGGAAATTTTTTTGACTGAAGTCACTGCTGTTATGCTCTTGGCTCTGCCTTCGTGCCCCCCCCTGCCAATTAACCCATTAGATACTGGAGGCAAACTGGTATCTCGTAGCTTTAACTCCTACATTGTTGGCTTTTGTTGCTAGATAGGAGTGCAACATAATCATAGTGGCACAGTGTAATAATGCAAAAACTTTGGGTATTCCAAACCCATCAGCTAGAGCAACTGTGGTACCTTTCCATATACAGAGAACTTCTCTCCTGTCCCACTTACATTGAGATTTTCTAGGTTAGATGAAAAGCAGGATCAGGAATATGTGGAAGTGTATCAATTTTGTGTGTTGCTTATTCAAGAGCAGGATTGTTGGTTTGAACTACCCAGCATCCTTGTTTATAGATTCACTTAGGAAGAGGGTCCCACATTCAAAACACTCTACATTGCATGTGTGAGAGAACAGTTGTTACTATGCTGTAGTATTTTTATATTTTTAATTTGTTCTTTCCTTCAGGTGTTCATTTTCATTTGTCTGGCTGGCACTTACTCTCTTTTTACTACATTTCTTTACCTCTTTTTAAAATCAATAGGTTTCTGTAGCTGTAATTCTAACCCCATTTTTAATCACTTTTTTTTTTTAATGCATCCATTTTGAATGTGTTTTATTTTCTGCTTTGCTAATTTTTTTTTTAATTGCTAACCTGTTTGGGGTTTTTTTCAGTTGATTCTCAGGTGTTGAAATAATAGAAAGAGTGAAAATAAGAGGGATTTTCTGTGCCATAAATAAACCCCCTTCCCCCAAAATAGAGCTGTTGTATAAAGCACGATTGTTTCAGGAATTGTTCGTATCAGTTATCAGAGTTTCACACAGGGAGAGGCTTTACAATCTGAAATAGAACTACAGTATAACTACAATAAAGAGCATGGTTCTCAAAATCCAGTCTCAATGTCCTTAGTCTTCAGAGGGTGGTGCCTTTGCATTATGAGACCATGCGTTAATATAGCCGTGCGCGGCCATTGTTTTAAAATCTATCAAATTGCACAGGGCACAGATGTACTTAATCTCACACTATGATGATGTTGGGAGAAATGACGCTGTTCTATTTGCTCATTTCCCCCCAGCCCCCTCGAGAAACACTCTCTAACTGTTCCTTACTTGGAAGAATTTTGCAAAGTGGTGTTATACCTTTTTACTAATAGAACAGATTGAGCTGGCTTGTTGCATTGGCCTAGCCTTCATACAGACTAAGATGCACTTACAGGTTTTTTCCTTCATATTTAAGATGTCTAATGTAAGGACAGATTCTAATATCAATAATTTGTTTAGAACATAGGGAATATATTATGTGCCTAAATGCAGTATTAAACAAAAGCTGTAGCAATGTGCACGTATTACATGATGTTCTTTGAAATCCTAAATTCAGTTGCATACCAGTTTGTGGTTAAATGTATTGTCAAAATAAACTGCTGCTGCTTGCTGTTTTTTGTTAACTGGTTTACCATTTTGTGTGAGTACCATGTGGCTAGTCCATTGGCCTCATCTGCTGTACATTTTTAAATTGTTCCCAATTGTTACATAGCTATATTTAGAGCTTTGTTAAAGTTAAAATCATCTTCCCAAACTCAGGAGCCTTTTGCCAATACTAATTTAATGATCTTGTCAATATTGGCCCATTACTCAGCAAATTCCCATGCATAACTTTTAATAGGCATGCTCAGTTAACATCTTGCTTAGTGTGTGATACTAACTTTTGTGAGTTGTCTGCGTTAAAAAAAAATCAATTTATTACAATACAACGTCACTAAAAAAAAAAAAAAGTAATACATTATTTGTCTCAGTGATTAAAGGCAGTGTGAATCAAAACCCTTTGCTTTTCTTTCCCAGATATGTTTAAAAAATGTATTTGATTATTTTGTGAAAGAAGGTTTAAAAATATTAGAGGGGAAATGCATGTCTAATCAAAATTCGTTATCTTTTTTTAATATTTAAAACAACTGGAAATAGCAAAATCCAGTTAGAGGTCAAAACTTGACATAATTTTTTCTTGTTTTTAATTAGGATAATTTTAGCATTGTTTAAGACAAGGTCCAAATTATTCTCCTTTTGCAGTCAGTGGGACTGTCGTCTTCAGCTAATTAGATACCCAGCTCCCAGTCAGCTTCCTTTTGGAAAATCTTAGCCATATCTCAAGGCCCATTGAAGTCAATAAAAGGACTTCTGTTGGGCATTATGTTGGGCCCATAGTTTGCTCTGCTTACTAATTAAATGAAATTCTCTTCAACCTTAGCCTTTGATTTAAATTGAGAAGAAATTATCTGATCCTTTGGCATAGGATTTGGCATGATAATGAGCCTATATTAGTTTCTTTTGAAGGTGTCTGATACCTATAAACCATGCTTAATAATTTTCTTATGTAATCTTTGTTAATTGTGATAGGTGAAAATAGATTGGAAATGATAGCAAATAGACATGAATGGAAGATGGAGTTCAGTAGACAAATAATGTTTCTAAATTTAAGTAACTGTTGTTCATTCTTTTAAATTTGTACATTTTAAATAAGTATTTGGTTGTCCAGTTTAAAAAGTTTGGAACTGTTAATTATATCCATGATATTTACTAGGGGACAGTAATTCATTGATTGAGATCGCTGTCCCCGATTTGATTTAGCCAAATCTAAAGATTAGATACTGATTCAGAGAATCGGCAATTCAGCCATAGACACAGCTTTGAATGTTTTTTCTACATAACTCAAGGTACCAGGTGCAGCTCACGATTGCTGCAATGCTGGGGCAGATGGAGCATCCACAGGGGAGTGGGGCAATGCATGCTCGGCAGCAAACCTGGAAATGGACCAGAAGTATTTCTGGTCTACTTCTGGATCCACTGGGAAGCGTGCTGGAGGGCCCCCCCGCGCCCCTCCAGCTTGGCAATCGGCAGCAGGGGAGGGGAGGGCCGGGTGCCCCCTCCTCTTCCCCCACCTCACCAGACCCAGGAGGCACCAGTCACCGAGCCAGGGAGGCATAAGGAGGTGTGCCCCAACGTGCCTCTTCAGTGGACCTGGAAGTGCTTCTTGTACATTTCCGGCTCTGCTGCTGAGTGCACTGGGGAGACCCACGCACTGCTGTGGGACACTCCATGCGTCCCAGCATTCACGAGCCGCCTGGTACGCTGAGGTATGTAGAAGAAACATTTAAAGTTGTCTCTATGTCCTGATTTGATTTGGAGATTCAGCCACCGAATTGGGCCGAATCTCCGTCAGATTGAATCGGGGACTGAAGCTTTGCACAACCCTAACATTTACCCTTCAGAGCTTGTCTGTAGAAATGTAGGTTATTTTATATTTTAAGGAGTACTTCAGCTGAGGTCTCAAAGCATACTTTTCTCTACAAAACGCTTTAAAAAGCTGTTCTTTAAGTTAAAGTACAGACTTGACTTGAGCAGAGGAAGGAAAATATATCAGAATTAGGGCTAATACTCCTGTATTAATCCCCCCTGGTTTGCTGAGGCACTGCAGCATGCCAGGGCAAAATACAAGTCAGGAACTAGGGTCTTTCAACTCCTTTAGCAGCTTCCTTTCATTTATTGCCCCATCTTTCAGTTATGTGATTTGATTTCATTTAACCTTGTTAGGCATAGGATGAATTCCTGTTCTTTTTCTGTGTGCTGAGTTTTTAACAATCGTGCTAGAGCCACAGTTAGATGCATACAAATTAGCTGAATTATAAAATCTGTGGGGTGTGTATCCTGTGGCATACTTTTGAGTCACTTGCTGTTTTGAGCCGTGCTGTGAACTGCAAACTGTGCATGTGTGTAAAAAGGTTAAGCCCCCATGTAGATGAGTTGGGTGCCATGCTGTTAGCAGACGAGGAGAGCAGTATTCTCCATCAGGTGCACGCCGTCAGCTTTGTAGAAGATTCCATCTTCATAGAGTCATCTCTTGATCCACACTTATTTGAAGACAGGTAACAGTACCTTAACTGGAGTGATCTTGACCTTTTTCCCCTTATACAATCCACATGACATCTAGTTTGGAACTTAGTTTGTAAAAATTAGTTGCAGAAAAACTAACATTTGCAAGAAATCATGGATTTGTTCTGTTTCATAACTCTACAAGGAATTTTTAAATGAGAATAGATATTTGGAGAGCAGCTGTGAGTGGTTGTTTGGACACAGAAGAACTTGTGCTTTTTTGGAGCATGTAATACTCTGCCCACAGATAATACCTGCAATATATGTTGTACTTTGAATGTCTGCTAAATAACATTGTAAGTGGGTTTTATATGTTGTAGTAACATAGCAAAATCACAACCTGTTTTATAAAGCAGCATGATAGCCCTTCGATTCACATTGTAAAGGCTGGCACTTCCGCACATGGCAATATGAGCAGGCTATCTGTCCTGTAACTGCTTGTCCTGTAACTGCTTTTAAGCTTTACACCCAATAACCTGTTATTTTTAATACAGATCTAAAATGCATAAGTTAATAAGGGTCAGTTACGTTATGCAGATTCTTTTAAAAAGAAAGCAAAATGTAACGCTCAGCTTGAGATTTAGTGTGCCTCGATTTAAGGCCATAATGGTAACCATTGCTTCAAAATTATTTCTTCTGCTTTATGGTAAGCTGTCATACTTGAGGCTCTTTTAAAGATGGCTAGCAGTGTTTAACTGAGCATGTTCACAAAGTTGTTGTGGTATTTGGGAGACTTGGGTCATTGGCTGTCTTCATTCTTATCATGCATCACCTGGCTTTTTTTTGTCTTCTAATCGCCTTCATTTGGTTTGTTACATCTTGTCTTTTTCTGTTGATGGTAGCACCACTGCCTGTTTCATTAGCATATAGTTCTCTCTAACAGTTTTCAGTTAGACACCTATTGCTCCTTCTGTGACTGTATGTTGGGGAGATTTGCAGACCTGTTATGCTTCTAGCTTTTGGAAAACAGTTACTTGTCACCTTTTGCTGATACAAGACACCGCTTCAGATAATTGGAAGTTCAACTTTTCTGGGGAGGTTTATTTCTGAAAATCAGAAAACTGTGAAGTAAGCCGATTTAAAGTATTATATGAATATTTCTCAGTCCTGGGTTATTTTCTCATTATGGATTTATAATCATTATTCCCCCCTCATTTGCAGCAAACTAATGATTTACTCAAGCCCCCTTTATTTTCTTGCAAAATATTGTCTATTTGAATGGCACATAAAATGATGAAGGGCTGCAGACTAGGCTCCAGTTCTGTAAAAAAAGAACTAATGCAGCCATTTGTAAATTGTTTGCAATGCTACTTGTGTATTGCTGCTGTGTGACAAGTCTAATGATGAATTTCCAAAAGCAGATTTTTATTTATGAGATGACAAACATCAAATCTTTTGTCATTAAATTAATCTATTTTTTTTTTTTATATTTTAAACTTCAGGCACATGACACAAGCAGACCTCAAGAGCTCCTCATTCTGGCTTCGAGCAAGTTTTGGTGCTACTGTATTTGCAGTTTTGGGCTTTGCTATGTACAAAGCATTATTAAAGCAGCGATGATTTGAAAAGAAGCACATCTCCTGGCCCTACCAAATAAAAATTAAAAACAAACAAAAAAATAAAATCTTTTATGTACATTCTGAATGCTTTAAATTCTGGTAGAAATATTTATATATGCAGAGTTACTTTATTAATATTTGTAATTCATGCATAAAATTATTTTAAATGATAGCTATAACTACAGTATTGCATAATGTGTGGAGAAAGATTTGCGTCATAACAGCCAACTAAAATGGCTTAACTTGTTAAGGCCAAAAGGGAATTTGTTGTAAATAATCTGTATATATTAAGGCAGTAAGACATTGCTTCCCCAAAATGATTAGAAATACTGTTCTTAGGTGTTTCACCATAGCGACACATTAGTGTACTATTGGAATTCATTTTCAATAGAGTAGGTTCAACTCAAGGACCATATGTGTTCAAGGATTGCTTATTTATTTCGCATTCAACTGATGTTCTCTTTTGGGACTACAAGCTATACAAAGGCAGAATTTGTGGTTTTCTTTCTTGTCTTTTTTAACTGAAGAGCCAGTTTACCCACTGAACTACATTTTAAGGGAAAAAATATCACTGGCAGACAGTCTAATGATTTTTGTATGTTACAGGACATGTGACATGTTTAGCTGTCTAAGAGAGTTCTCTTTTAAAAGAAAAAGTAAACTTCAAAAACTGCCAGACTGACTTCCATATGCTGTGTGTAATTGTGTTGCTTCATTTTCCACTATGTTGTGTTTTTATAGCCCTTTCAAATCGGATGGAAAAGAATTTGTATATTATAAATGTTTATAATTCAAAAAGTGTTGCTGTTTAATTCCTCACATCTGTAGATGATTCTTGTAAAAACTGTGGCTGGGGTAGAACTAAAATAGTACACAGTGCTTACTCTACTGTAGTATACTAGTTGCATGGTTCACAGTGCATTCTATACCTGGTTAGAATTACCTGTAGACAGCACCTTTTTTAATGATCAAGTAAATCAGTATAAATTCCTCATAACAAACCTATTTTTTTCCGTCATCGGCCTTTTCAAGTATTTCAATAAATAACAGTGTACTGTCCGTTGTCTTGAGATCTTTATTTTTTTCTTGCCCTCCTCATTGAGAATACTATGGCAGTGCTTTAAGATCCCATATTATAAATGTCTTGGACATGTTGGATCTTCGATTCGTGTCTCCAGCGACTTCTGCGTAATCTCTCCTGATTTTTTCAAGGGAAAGCAATTTTCAAAGAACTTGTGGCCAGTTCATACTTTCTCCATTACTAGCCATATTTTAATATATTTTCATTTGGCAGATGCAGGCAACCCCCGCTTAGCATTCTTAATTGGTTCCTGAAAAAACAAGCGTTAAGTGAAACCAAAAGTTTTTGATGACCCAAAATGGTGACCACGAGTGTTATAATGAAATTCGCTGAGCACTAAGTGGAATCGGGTATCAATTTAAAAGGAATATTATAGCGAAACAGTGCTAAGCGAGAGTTGTCTGTACATGGAAAATGAGCTTCAAAGAATGTAGTTACAGTAAGCATCTATTATTTTCCATAACTACACTAAAATCCTCCTGTTTTATAGTCTGACTGCCTTAGCTGGATTCTGCTCTGGGTTGCATAAAAAATTGCATGGTAGAAGGACAGAAATATGTGGGCCTTAAGTTTCTTGTATTTCCTTGCAAACAACTCTGAAATATAAGGGGAGAAGAAATAATTAATTTCTTGTTTTTTAGTGTTACCTTTAAATAGTTCTGAGAATAGGAAAATGCATCGTACAATGGAAGTGTGTTGAGATCTCTCTGGGGGAGAATTTGAGTGTTTTCTGACAAGTGCAAAACAGTGGGAGGAGGAAAAAGGGGATATTTTTAGGAAGTCTTTGAAAGAATGCTTCTCTGTCCATGAAGCTGACCTCACCAGAGAAATGAGGAGAGAGAAGTAGCAAATAAAGAGGAAGTTTACCTGTTCCCCTTGGCATCAGAGGAGTCCTGACAAGCTCCTGACCCAGGGAATACTATTGTAATGGCTGTAGAAGATGATTTGATTTTTGAAAGCTTCTTGAAGAAAAGAAAAGATAAATTGGTTAGTACTTTTCCTGGAAAGATGTGGGAAGAGGGGGCAGAATAAATTCTTCCTAAATCTGATGGGAAAGGTATTATTAGAACTCTAGGGGGGGAGCCATTCTGTTTGGTCTGTAGTCATCCAAAACAAAAGGAAGTTGCATGTACAGTTAAGGCAACTACGTTTTTATGTTTTTAATTCAGTAGGCTAGGAATTTCTTTGCCAATGCAACATTTCAAAATCTAATGTAAAGTGATTACATATATTTCTTACTTTGATAATAGAATATGTCTATAAGGCTAAATTACTTTAGACAATTAAAGTAAGTTTATTGTTTTATTTGCATATGTTCAATACCACAGTAGCTTAAGCAGTAATTAAAACTGCTGCAGAATGTATTTTAGGAAAAACAATTAACCAGTATGCCCAATTCAGAGAATATCAATATTTTTAAATCCATAAAATGGTTATTGGGGTTCTGGTCTTTCCTATAATTACAAATGTATTTAAGTTTTTGTAATATTGGGATGTAGGATTGTAATTTTTAAAAAATACTGTGCTTTACAGTTGTCTAAACAATTCACTTATAAGAAGTACAATAATATGCATCAAAATACCATTTTCCATAATAGTAACAGACTTTTTCATGCTGTAATAGACTTTTATATTTTTTATCAAGATACTTTTAAAAGAAACGAATTTTTATATTGATAAAAAAAAAAAGGGCCAAGAACAAAGTCTAATGTGTTCACTTCTTACTTTTCCCTTTTCAGCTGAATCAGATGCGATGGGGACGGGAGAGATTGTGTAACTTTGACAGCTTCTTTATCTTTTTCTTTTTAAGAAAAGATTGCAAGGGTAACAAAAGCTGGAAAAAGTGAAACAGAGCTGATCTCTATCGTGGCTTATTCCATTTAATGAAGAATGTGGATCTGTCTGAATACACTTCAGAATAACTATTGATAGGATGTCTAAAGGATACTAAAAGGATGTATAATTTCAGAGCACATAAGCTCATGCTTAAATTCTGTAAATGTTGCTCATTGCTTAGTGTTGTCTACTAAGTATATTGAAATAATCTAAGTACTTTTTTGAATAGGAATGGATTTAATTCTGCACTTGAATTAAAGTAAGCACACGCATATATGCTGTTTCAGGTCCTAATTCTGTATCAGAATTAATTTTTCAATGTCCAGTTTTTTATTGTCTTCTAGGGTAGGATTGATTTTTCCATTCTCATACTTCCACTCCTTCCAAAGGAGGCACAGGCTCTGCAGAAGTCTGTCTAATAGCTACCTAAGGGAACAGGTGGTTTCAAATTGTAGTATCAAAATGCATTTCCTGACACCGATGTTCAATTGTCAGATTTGATTCATTTCTTGGGCAAGTGGAAGTACAGAGATCACCTGACCTCATTCATCCTTGATGTGTTTTGTCGGTTACAAACACTAATTTGCAGCTAACAGGGTCTAATCGTCTTGGCCAAGGTAATGACAACGCTGCCAGTGAGTGTTAGAAACGGCTTTGTGGCAAGAACTTCTGCAGTCTATTCATGCTTGTCTTTTGTTTCCCTGAGGTTGCAAACAGGTGTTGCATTTGTCCCAGGCGAAACTACTTTATCCTGGGACAAAGTGCAGTCGTTAAAAGGTCTATGTCATTTGTCCTGGACCAAACCCTTAAAAGGTTCATGGGATAAGAAATGCTAACAGTTTTACCTGGGACTTTGCAAAGTTCATCTGAATAGTTGCCTTGGGATTGCATCATTGAGTCAATGGCAGAAAAGTAGTGCATTCACATGCTCACTAAACCCTGTTTGGGAGAGAAATGTGTGAACATGCCAATCCCAGGACTTTTCTGTTCCAGGGCAAACACAATCACAATTTGACCTAGGATAAATGCAATTTGTGTTCTTAGCTTGAAAGATCTTTTATAACTGCTTAATTCTTATTTTAAATCATCTGTTTTTAATCTCTCTGATATTGAGATGTTATTTTTGTAAGGTATTTGAGACCCTTACTAGAAATCTGTGCGAGTGGAAAGTTTGTTTTTAAACTAAAATGCTGTGCAATGGGAAAAAAGTGTGAAAAAGAATCAATTGGTAACCCAAAAAGCTTGTAGACCCTAGATTTCCAAGAGGGCTCATCACCCAGCAGTTCCCACTCATCTGGTCATTTCTGGACATGATTTAGAGCAGCAACCTGTAGGTGTGAAGATATTTGTGTCTTTGTGCTAACTTGTGCAACCATCCAGACTCCTCGCAAATAAAAATGGTGGTGTTTATTGGCTACAGCATTTCTGCAAAGCTAGGAGCATCTCCTGATGAGGTTTAACCAGAAAACAACATACAGTATTTCACAGGGTTGTATCTTTGTTGGATAACTTGGCAAACTCGTATAGCTCCATTTCCATTTAATTGCCTGGTAAAGCTCTCCGTGGTTTCCTGCCAGCATGATGCCATTCAGTTTCAAGGCAAGACCTTGAGCTTTATATGTAAAGAAATGTAGACTATGATATACAAAGGGGTCTAAGAGTTTAGTACCCAACTTCCATTAAATGTCAGTGGAAATTAATAGTCCTAAGAACCTTTGAAAATCTCATCTCTAAGGCCTTTGGTATTTAGGGCATAAGGGAATGGGGAAAGAGAGAGAGAGACTCCATGCATGTGTATGAAATAACTAGTTTGTGTTTCTACAAATGTCTTTCTCAAGTTATTATACAAACCAGTCCTCTCCCTACCCATTTTACAGGTAGGTTACCTAAGAGCTGTAGTATTCATGGTCCCATAACAAGTTGATATTAGAGCCTGGAATGCATTGAAGTATTTTATGCCATTAACATAAATATTCTAACATTTGCCCTGATTTTTAAATAGAAATTGACATGGACAAAGTACTGGTTCCGACTCCAAAATACCACCCTCCTCTTCTTCACTAAGAAACATGGAGATGCAGTAGGATTTTATTTTATTTTATTTTATTTTATTTTTTGAGAGAGAGAGACCCTCCTGGGAACCATCTGGCAAAGAATTCCCTATAATTCAAAGCAGTGCTTTCTGCATTTGGTTTCTTGTTCCAAAACATAAATGAGGGAATTAACCTTGTAGTGAATACTACTCAGATAGTCTAAAGCTGTCCTGGCTACAATTGCTGTATGCTTCTTTACAATAAAGCATCTTGTCCATCTCCGCATTGACCCTGCTGGCCAGTACACACATAGCTTTAGCCACATGTCAAGCCAAGCGCCTTTAGTCCTCAGGCTGGAGAAATGGTTGGTAACATAAGGTTTCAGGATGTCTTACTGCCTCCTGTTACCAGATACCAGAGTCCATCTTGCACACCACTAAGTCTGACACCAAGCTTGCAGGATTGGATTTGCACAGAATACTGTAACTTCTACTTCACAGGCATAACAGCCTACAATGAAGACTGATCTTTGCAGGATTCCTAGTCTTAGAGTAACCAAACGGGTCAAGATGTAATGGCCAAATCTGAGCTGTGACTGCAGGCAGTGAAAATATGCCAGTTAATTCTGTCTGAAGGTCTGGCCCAATATACATTCAGACAGTTTCCTCTCCCAGGAATAAGCTCAGTTTCTTAAATAGAAGTGCTAAGGGCATTTTTAGAAAGTTGTGTATTGGCAGACGTTTTTCTTCATGGCAAATGTCTTTTTAGATGAAGGCGGTGTGTGAGACCCAAGCTATGAATGTTGATTACCGCTTTGAAATCATAATGAAAAACAGGAAGAAGAAACTCTTGGTAAGAATATAGTATCAGTGCCAACAAATATGTAGCGTCAGTGAAGTACAGTAGGATTGTCCCCACTTAATCAAATCAATTCTTGCTTGCATCCAATGTTGAGTCAGAGAAGAATATTATACGCAGTATACTATAGTGTAACAGCTGAGGATGAGTAGGTCAGTGGGTGAGTAGTGCTGAGCTGTTGTCCATCTTCCTCTGGAGTAGGGTGTGTCTAGTGAGAAGCAGATGGGGAGTTTCCACTGATTGCCAGAGCTAGTGGACTCTGCCAGCACTAAGTCTTTTTTCCATGCCCCCAAAGTATTTTTTAAATACAAGTGTGGTACTGGTGATGGCGGAAGCCAAAGGCATGACAGCAGTTGATACATGTACCTCTCTTCTAAAAATGGCCTTTCTATGGGCATATGTGGTATAAGCTTCCCCACCTTGTCCTGTCAACATGCTTCAACTTCCATGCAGAAGAATATGGTGCCCATTAAGTGATTGCAGTTCAGTTCATAAGTTCATTTGGTCATAGGCCTGAATAATTTTGCATGGCATCAAAGTTGATCCTTTCTGAAGTATCTATGCCATTAATCCATTTGGGGTACTGGGTCCTCAGTCCTCTGCTATATTCACCTGTACTGGGACTTACAACTTTTCATTAGTTCTCAAGTCACTTCTTCCTTTGGATGGCTATTTCTAACCATTTGTAATAGGTCCCTGAGTTTTCTTTACTATGCTGCATGACCCATTTTGGAGTCTGGGCTGCTGAAATCATTCCTCCCCAAGCTCTCTCCAGTCTTGTGCACTCTAGCAGTTAGCTTAAGTCCAAGCCATGTTGCTCTATTGTAATTCTGTCCAACGGTACCCAGGAAACAGATGCAAGACTGAGACGCACCACATTTGAGAGAACTCAGTGGCAGTGGGAATCTTTCCACTGTCTTCAGTGGACTTTGAATTGGTTTCATAGTTTTCTGTTCAATTTCTTCTGTCCAGCACATATTCCTAGTTCTCTTGTAAAGACAAAATAAGAAAAAAGAGCAGTAGTCTGGTGGTGAAAAATAATGATAAAAGCTTGGTGAAATGAACATGCATCAGTAATATATATATATGCTCTGTTAACCTTTTGTTCTGGGTAAATGTCCTTAATTACTGTACTTGTTTGGCCAGTCTGCAGAATCTGCTGACTTACGTGCTACCTGGATTAAAGTCTTGTGGAGATCAATGCATCTTCTGGGGCCTGATGGAGAAGAGACAGCTTGCATGTGGTAAGTTTATACTGCAGACACAATGAAATGCAGTTGCTTGTGATTGTCTCTCTTGGGAGAGTGTGACTCTTGGCTTGCCAAGACCCTATAGCTTTCAGGCAAGTAGGCCTAGGTAGTATAGGAAAACTCTAGACTGCATGATGTGAGTAGCTTGCTTCCACATCCTTTGATGCAAGTGGAACTTTTTGTTTCAATATGCCAGCTGTTAAGGAGGCAGTGTAACTTGCTTTAATTAAAAGTAGCTTTTTAGATAAGTTGATCCATGATATAGTGAAAAAACATGCTCTTGATTTCTTGGTTATTACTGAAAGCCAGCCTTTGGGGAATCTTGGTACTGCTTATAGAAAGTTGTTTTTTCTAGTTGGACAATATTTGTCCTCCCTTTTGAGGTGGGCTGTTTTCTGCCCTCCATAAAATCAAGGGATTTTCTTCTTCATGAAGAGTTGTTGAGATGACGACCCAGGCCAAAACTGCTCATCATTGCATTTTTATACTGTGTTTAGCAAACTCATATCCCCAAAATGCAAAAGTGCCATCCTTATCTGAAACCTAAAGAACATGTTACATGTAACCTCTGCGAGCCATCAGTTATTGTGTCTTTTGTCCTGTTTTTTCTTTTATTAGTTATGATGTACCTATTGTGATGGCAAGAACTCAAATTATCACAGATGGTAAAAAAGAAAGTCTCTATGACACCATACTGTGTGCTGAGGAGAGCTTTGGTGAAACATCCAGAACTAATAACTTTTTAGCATCAGAGGAGACCATGAAAACTAGATATGGACATACTTCAAGTGAGTTCTTTCATATTTGTAACTGGAATTTTCGATTTAATTTTAAAAAAACTATAGATTTCTTAGAAGGAGAAGAGGTCCTGGTTAGGGTGTTCTGGGTTTTACTGCTGATAAATTCCTCTTATCTCTGAGGATTTGGATACTTGTCAACCTACAGGTTTCAGCTGGGGAATCTTGAGGACTAAGGAGTGCTGTGGGGAACCCGTTGTTTCAGAGTTGCTGTTAGCAGTTTGGTTCCAACACATTAAGTTCAGTGCATCAGATTTCTGTTTACAGTGACTTAGATTTGTCAAGCACCTTTCATCCAGCTACCACAAAGCAGTTCAGATAACGATTCATCCTCTTTGTCAGCATCATACTATCCATTTTGCAGAAAGGGAAGAAGAGGCACTGAGGAGCTCTGACCTCCCCAGAGTCGCAGAGGAGTTATGGCAAATTGAAAATAGAACCCAAGTGTTGTGACTTTTAGACCCTATTGGAGCTGTGGCTTTTGAAATGTATCCAAATCCAGTGTCACTTCATTAACAAAGTCTGCTTGATATTTATCTTTTGCTTCTCTTTTCTCTTGAAAATTATAATGAAAGAAGCTCACCTCATTACAAAGCTCCAAAAATGGAGCCTTTGGAGGACAACCCTGACAATGAGATCAGTGAGTAGAGAATATGACATTTACTCTGTCACTGTGGGGTGAGATCTTGATATATCTTTAACTCTGAAAGAACAGAATCATGGGTAGCCCCATGTTTGGAGCTGAACATAGAGTTTCCTAAAGTTCAGGAGTATGTTTAGGTACAAGCTTTGAGTTCAGGATAGTCTCTATATCACAAGACTCTACAGGGCTTTCATCCCATAAGCTATCATTTAGAACATGACCACGTGGATAAATGCTTGGGATATTCTTGCTGCCACAAGTGACTGTTAATACTTAAGGCTTCAGTTACAGCGTGCTTTTACAAACTCTTTAGAAATCAGTCGAAGGGCTGATGGCACTGCTGCCAGCAGTTTATTTTTCACTTGCTTTACAGATCACAACTCTAATAAAGATGAAACTTCTGTTATTTATGACATTCCACGTTCCAGGAGGAAGGAAATCAAAGCTAGTAATGATACAGGTGAGTAAACAACTTGTGGCTCAGACAGCTGAAGAAGAATATCATGTGGGTGGTTTTATTTAACAAGAATCATGTTCACAGCTAGCTGAGGGTTTTTTAAGAGTACTCCACAGTTTGGTAGCCATCAGCTTTGCCACAGAAATCACCCCTGCTGTGGAATTATACTCCAGAATATGTTTTCTTTTAAAGGAGAATGTATGTGTCTAATCCTCAAGACTGAAAACCCCATGAGTTTCCTGAATCTGCAGCCAGCCAGCATCCACCGTTGAAAAGTGTGAAAATACTGAGGCAAAAAGGGCATTTACTCTGGGACCCAGTGATGAAAATTCGATTGTCCCTATTAGTTTCTATTTCATCACTGACCATTTGAACACAACCATTTTGCTAATAGAGGTGTCCCACAACCCCACAGTGCCACTCTCGGGCTCACCGATGCTGAAGTCTGCATCAAGCCTTGCCTTACTCAGACAGCCTGCAGGTTCCTCCCTGCAACTTGCACAGGAACTATGCACTGTCAGTGCAGAAGCTCTAATGTACCCAAACCACAAAATGTCATGGCAGCCTGGATTAAAATGAGCAGAAACATCATGTACTGGGGACTGCTGGGAGTATGTATTGTCCTACTAAATTTGGTTAAAATAAACCAAAAACCAAAAACTCCACTTTTTATGCTTGTTTGAAACTGTTACAGAATTTCTTGCCTTCTGTTTTTGGAGGTTGCAAACACGGATTCAGGCAATCAAGGCAAGACCCATTTTTGTAGTAGCCCTTGCCTATAGCAGAATAGTGTGCATTGCACTTCTTTGCTCAAGAATACCTTTGGCTCGTAAAACATCAGCACTGATGCTGGCTAGAGGACAGTAATTTCTCCCATGCTGGATGGAAGAAAGAATGGTTAAGGTAGTTTTAAGAGCAACAAAATGCTATATGTATATCAAACCAGCCCTTCAGTACGTCTCAGAAGTCCTTTTCAGTTTAAAAAGAAGGGGTCTTGTCTTGTATTTCTCATCTCCTGTGTATGTTGCATGCTTGGCTGTTAAGGCACTGCAAGACACTATCCATGTAGAACTGGCTACATGCTGCTGATCTTGCAGTTACCATTGGAGAGAGGGCTTGGATAGCTGCATGTACTGAATCTTCCTCTGATTGGGTCATGTCACTTTCTGTTATTAGGGAAAATCAGCAGAGATGCTAAAGAAGAGCCTGGAACAGTTGTTTGGGCTTTCTCCTGATGTGCTGTATGAACAGAGTGATCCATAGCTTGGTGCCAGCAGTATCACCTCAAAGAGGAAGAATTTGTGTCCTAAAGTCTTTGGAAGAAACTGTTGGCTGCTAGGAAAGAAAAACCTGTTAATTTTAAACGAGCTTCTGTCCCTTCATCCATCCTTGGCAATGTTCCATTCCAGAAGTCCTCTTTTGGCAAAGCTGGCCAAGTAATTGCCTTGCTTTTCACAAGAAGTTTCCGATCTTGGATTGCTGTTGCTCTTCAGGTGTTTGCTCCCTGTTTGGGTGAATATTTTGGTATTAATTGAATGTGCCTTATACAGATTTTTTGACAAGCATTAAAAGATAACATGTTTCCATGGTAACAACTGAATATAGCTTCTTGAAATACCTGACCTGCTATTCCTGGCACCTGAGCTCCTGCAGAAAGAAACAAGCGCTCAGTTATAACTCATTGCTACTTGTGAGGAATGTTATATTGAGGGGCAGAAGACACTGAAAGCATCCAGGTAATTGCAATTATGAACCTCACTCACATGGATAGAGAGAGTGACAGTGGCAGTCTTCAAATCTGGTAGGATGCTTTCTTAAAGTACAGCTGAGCATTGATATAGCAAAGGAAATATACAGACAGCACCATTGACCAGATTGTCAGCTGGTGTAGACAGACTAACCTTCATTGACTTCCATTCAGTCAGTGGAACTAGGCCAGTTGATGCCAGCAGTGGCTCTCGTCTCTTCCAGCACCAGACAAACAATCCAGACAAATGAATGTAATACTAATGGAGTGTGAAAGGCTTTTAACCTGTGAAGACCTGAACTGTCAGCTCTCTGTTACTGTGTTGTTAACATCTTTGTGACATCCTCAACATGGCTTCCTGTACTCTGGTCCTGTCAGGTAATTCAAGACCAATTAGCTGAAAATCTCAACTGTGCACAGACTGCTTATTTTAATGCAACTCATGTTAGTTGGTAGTGCCCACCTGGGTGACAAGCCTTACTGAAAAGGACACATATTGAAGGGGGAAGGAGTGCAAGGAGTCTTCTCCTTGTTTTTTCCTTTTGTGGCTTCTTGCTGATAAAGTTCCTGATGTTGCAGTATCTCTGCTTTAATATGCCTTGTGTCTTCTGCTTGCATTTAAGACCTTTCTTGTTCTGCTCTCAGACAACATAGTGAATTAGATTCTCCCCTTAGGGCTGATGTGTTATATCTTCTTCTTCAGGATACAAGTAAATACAGGCTTGTACATTATTCCTCTGTAGAGATAGAATCGCTTTGGTGCAGCTTCTGACTTGAGAGAGTGCATCATTGTGTTGTTGCTAGGACAAATGGAACTAGGTTCAGATGCCTGTCCCAAGGCTTCATGGATCGTTTGAGGCTGGACTCTTATCAGAATACTTGGCCACTCCTTGGTGTGCTTCTGGGCCAGTGCAGTGAGGCACAGGTCCTTCCTCAGGTCTAATGATAACACCACAATCTAGCCTTAGGACCTAAAATGTGCAGGCTCACTTTGTTGAAGAAGGGCCAGCTTTGGTCTAAGGAACTGCTCCCATTTGGATTCTACTTTTACAGGTAGAGGGAAAACTGACCCACACAATACACACAGCCTGTAAACTCCTAGTTCACATTTCTTCCTCCCACCACTACTATCTCCCCACAGTGCTTCTCCCCTGGGGTGGGGGAGGAGGTAAGTCTCCAGGTCCCATTTGATCTTTGCTCTGACCCCCTGGACTGTGAAGCAAGCTGCTAAAGTGATGTGAGCATTGGAGACAAGTGAGAACAGGAATGCATCTTGCCTCAGCCAGCAAACAGCACCCAGGTTAGCTTACAGGCTTTGACAGTATCTAGCTGGAAGAGTTGTTGGAGGAACCTGAAATAAGAGCATGTGAAAGCTGCCCTTCCCTCTGCTTGGTGGAATTTAAGGTAGGGGCTTCATCAAAGAGTGATAATGTGTAACAGGTATTACATACTATTGCATTTACAAGCCCTCCTAACATGCTTGGCAGCCCGGAAATATGTCTGAGTTAGTTCAATGAGAGGGTATTTTCCTTTAAGATTGAGTTTGTTGTGGGTGTCATAGGTCAGATTCTGATCTTAGCTATGCTGGTGTAAAGCTGGCATAATTCAGTAACTGAGACTTATCTTTTTATCTTCCCCATGATGGAAATCTGAAACTGCCTGGCTCTTTCAAGGTAACCAGGTTGTAGCCATACTGGTCTACAGGAAAAAGCAATCGGAGCTCATGGAAGAGGGGATACCTTTTATTAGACCAACAAGGTTTTGGCAAAAAAATTAAATACATTTTTTTTTTTTGGCAAAAATCTTGCTGGGCGTAAAGAAGATATCCCCTCTCCCATGAGCCCTGATGGCTGTTTCAAAGCTTACATGCTTAAGGAATGGCAGTTTGTGCCACTAGAGGGCAGCATAGCTTCAAGACCTCAGTTTCCCTAAATTTACTTTCCAGTCCAACCTTGGCAGAGCAGCACATGACCTCGCGTACCGCAGTGTTTCCAGAGACTGATTTTAATGGTGCATTCTTACGCAGAGTGCGGGTGCTTGAGGTAGGTTTTTTTCCCCCTCAGCTTTCTATTTGAGCAGCTGGCTTTATTTCAAGGAGACCAGGTGAACCTTGTAGAACAGAAGTACGAAATCAGGGCAAAGCAGACTCATCAGTTTCAGTGAACTGTATCAAACTGCTTACTGGGGACATACACTGCCTCGTCTTAAGAAAATACCTTAACCTGCAGCGTAATGCACTAATCGGTGCATGTCGACATTCAGTAATTGCCCTTGAGAGTGGAGAGGGTTTGAGCTGAAGGGAGCTGTGCAGGGATTTCCCTGTCTTTTACTCCTCAGCACTGGGATGTTGCTAAAGCAGCCCTGGCAGGAACACCACTTATACTTGGCTTTCGAAGATGCTTGTGCTGAGCCAGCTTGGTTTTGTTTTTGAATGCAGGTCTGTTGTAGCACATTTGTACACATCTAGGTGTAGCTCTCAATGCTTGCATGTACATGCATGTGCATACTCCATGACTGGCAGTTCGCATGTGTTTTGCTTAAAGCCCCGGCTCCTTGGATCCTGTAAAAAAAAAACAACAAAGCCCTTATTAAAAATATAGCTTTAAACTTTCATGGTTCCAAGGAAATCTTGGTAACAGAACTCAAGGCTCAAAACTTAAATGGTGTTTAACAATTTCTTAAATTCTCACTGTTTTGAAGACAGCCTTATGTTTCACATGTGCCTGGGTTTGGCAGTACGCGCAGCCACATGGAGCTTGTCCTAGCTGCTCCCTCTGCACATGACTCAGCTCTTGCACAGAGATGTTAACAGACACTTATCCAGGCACCTAGAACAGACATTGGAGAAATTCCAGGT
>JAGPOW010002173.1:6211682-6223362 GCA_030014935.1 Caiman crocodilus | reverse complement strand
CAACGTGTCTGAAAGCTGCTATGCAAATTGCCCATGTACTGAGCATCTCGTTCCACAGCACTATGATCTGAGTGAGGTCCCATCTCTATGGGAACTGTGCCAGCTGCCCAGCCATCTTCCTCCTTTTTTATCACCATTACTCCATACATGCTCCATTGAAAAGGCTTCCAAAGTTACTTTCCAGGAAGTCAGGAAGGTGAGCTCTTTTCCTACAAGTATGAAGCTTGTGTTTCTTTTCTGTTGAGCTGTTGCTGGAAAAACATGTTCACAAACTAAATGCTGTGAGCTTGGCGTAACAGAGACTTGGAAAATCCAGAAAGCACCTTACTGAAGCTGCGATCTCTCTCCAGCTCCTTGCTGAATACGGTACAGTGGCCGTACGTACAGATTAGGACCTTGCTCAGTGTCAAAATGTGTGGGGCAATGCTGACCCAGGTGAAGGGAGGTCAGAAAAGGCAGTATTAGGCACGTGTATAAATGGGGCTATTGCAAGAAGCTGCACTCCAAGTTTTCAGGGTGTCTCTCTGCCACCCCATCTGATCCTAGCTGTTGCTGCTGCTAAGGCCATGTAAAGCCAAGGTTCCTTGAGAACATGGGATCATACACATGCAGATTATATTTGTGCAAGATGAGACATGAACCCTAGTGCTCTCGCCATGTGCCCAGCTGGGTAGTTGTGTTCTTTTGACTGTGTTGCAATTTTAGCTGGAGAAACCAAACCTCACTTTTGCTCTTAAAAGCCCTTTGAAAAGCCTGCCTGATGACTCCAGTGTAGTGCACTTGCTGTGACCCACCCCAAAGACAGCTGCCTGGTAGTGGTAGCTGAAACATCTCTGCACAGCACTTTGGAAAGATGCTGTGTGTAGTATCTTGACCCAAATCCTCTTCAGCAGCCCAGGAGGGAGCACAATGGCTGACATCTGACTTGGGCTGTTGCCGTGTCATGCCAACAGGCTGATGGGCAGCAGGAGAGGTTCAACTGCAGGGTGGTGGCTGGGGCAAAAGAAACCACTATCTTGCATTGTCCCCATGCCGGCAGCACTGGGACTTATCGACAGAGGAGCTTGGGGATAATTGGCTGCACTTACCCCTGTGACTGCATGATGCCATGTGTCATGCCTTTTACTTCTGAGCTGGACCCTGATGGGGGTTCATCTCTCATTTAACATCTTTAAAAAGGCAAAGATTTCTTGCAGGTTTCTAAGAGACCTGATTTCAGTTAGCAGTAGCACTGCTCCAACTCTGAGGCCTTTCTCTGGGTCAAGGAGCCGTCAGGAGAGGATGTGAAAGTCCTACTTTAGCTTTTAATTCTCTTTCTCCTCCCAAATTTAAAAGTAAATCCCCCAGCTTTCCTCCCATCCCTCGGGAACAGCTGCTTGGGGTGACCTTAACACTGCTTGTGACCAGAGTAATGATGGGTGAAACTGATGTTAAACAAGCTGGATAAATCTTCCCCGTAGGAACCATTCTTCACGGTCTCTGATACTTGACATGCTGTATTTTGTGTCTCCTCTGGAGCCTTTTGGAGGAGACAGTCAGATGAGAATAAATAAGCCAGGCAGGAGGAAGGAAAGCCATAGATCCAGATTCACATCATATGGCTAGCTTTGCAGCTCCTGGCCATTTTTAGGGAGCTCCTTCTGTTACCCTTCTCTATATCAGGAGTTTGAGACTCAGACTGGGGGTGGAGTGGGACGGACCCTGAAATCTGCAGCCAGCTTGGTTCTGATGTTGGGTTTTGGTGGGATGGTTGACTGAATGTAGCCTGTAGACAGATAGATGTGGCCACCAAGGTGAAGAACAGAAAGTTTCATCCAAAGAGCTGTTAGGGCTCAAACCTGTAAGGTCTCTGTACTTTGATCCTGATCCAGAAAGGCACCTAAGCATGTGACAGAGTGCCTTGATGGAATGAATTATCATCATACTTACAGTTGAGTGCAGGCCGACACAGACTTTACTAGACTGGTGCTAGAGTAGCTGGCATCCTACATGACTGAACCAACCAAAAGCAGTAAGTTCTGCTTCCCAAAATCATGTGTCTAGTCATACCTGTTGGGACCCAGGCCAGGCTGGCAGTGGAAATGATTGTAGCTAGCAGGGTTTCCACCATATTTCCTTGGCCTATTGCAGGCAGGGACTTTTTCCTTTCTTTTATAATACAGTGTCCATGATCCGTAGACCTGCTTAGGGGACGTAAGCTGGCCCCTGCTAGCTGTGACCATATTTGTGCTAGACAGTCGTACCATTTGACTCCTTTGTGGCATTACTCTCTCAGATGGGGCAGTCTGAGATGGGCCCTTGTCTGGGTTTTTCCTGATTTCCTGCAGTGCAATCTGCTTACAAATGCTAGAGGCAACAGCATGAAGAGGGGAGATTCCTATTGGAAGGATTGTCCCTCAGAAATCGAGGTACATATGTGGCTCTGAGGGTTGACATTATCTCCCAAGACATTTGTCACTTGTACCAGTGTTGTTGAAGGGAAAAAGCAAAAATGCCCGCTTGCCATTATTTTTTTTCCACTCCTGGACTGGTGCCTCATCCCTCAGCTACAGCTCTTTTGTCACATGGCAGCCTTTCGGTGACATTCATTCACTGCCTTTTGCTGCATGAGTGCATTGGCTGGGCAGGGTGCTTGCTTAGCCCCTTCACCTCACAGAGTATAAAGAAACTCCTGGCCCTGGACAGCAGAGCACACCACTTCTTTCCTTCAAGGATCAGTGAATAGTTTGTGTGCATGTGGGTGAGGTTCAGTATGGGACATCTTTTGCAGTAGAAATGCTGATGGCATTCCTCAGAGGTCATGCTTGTGCATGTCATGGCACCAAGGTCACATCATCTCCCTGGATGTGACAGCCCTAGAGACCAGGTCCTCATAGGGCTGCCTATTTGGAATCACCTCCCGGACAGTAGGTGTGTGCATTTACCCATTCCCCTCCTGCTGTGGTCCCCAGACCTGAGCTCTGGCATTATCACGTTGATTTATGGGACAATTTAGGATTGCTGCCAGTGGCCGAGACAAGCTGGAGCAGAAAGTCATTCACTAGCAGCTGATTTATGGGCACGGTAAACAGTGGTGAAAGGTGCAGTGAGAATTCTCTGGACCTTTCGTGGCTCCAGCTGACGGGCACCTCCATCCTGTTATTTGACCATGTGGAATAATAAAGCGGGGAAAACTAATTAACTTCTGGGCCTGCCGAAAAACAAACCACTTCATGCAAAAAATTACTCCGTTCTTGCAAGCAACAGTGGGTTTATGGGCTAATAACCCCACGTTAATGACAAGAAGTGTGGCTGCAACACACACAGTATGTTCCTGTTGCCAATGCCTAAGGCCAAATGACATCTTGGCAAGTTCATCCTCTCTGGCTCAGGATTCCAGCAGTTCCCTGGTAGATGGTTCCATTTAATCCTTTTTAATTATTTACCTGAAGCGATATTGAGAGGTTCTTTGTAACTTTAAATGGAATGAGTAATGTAAAGCAAACCTGAACTGAGGTTTAGTGATACTTGCCTGGACCACTGTGGCTTGAGTGTCATAAGCGCTCTGGTGACTCTTTTTGTATGCTGTTCATATAGCACCAATTGCTGTGGTATCTGTCTGCATCTGCCCTCTTCTTCCACTGCCCGGGCACCAGCAGATTCCCTTCAAGCTAACGGGAGAAGCAGAAGTTTCAGGACGAGGTCCCAGCTGAGAATGAAATTCTGCAGCTCATCACAGTTAAGGGTATCGAGCTAAGGCTGTGATGATTCCTGATGCTCAGTGTTACTGTCCAGCCAGTTATGGATTCCTGAAATATTTGCCAGTGCTACATGGAGAATTCAGCTTTGTCTTTCCTCAGCTGGTTCAGAGTGAGAAGCAAAAGTCATTCAGTGCTTCCATGTATTATAGTAGGACTCTAAATAGCAACAACGATCTATACATTATTCCTTATCTATTTGCCTCTTCCTGCACCACTATAGGATGTAGCAGACAAGGTTCTTGGGTAGATGTGATATCTGTTATTAGACCAACTAAATAAAAGATCTCACATCTACCCAAAGAACCTTGTCTGCCTGTATGAGGTACATTTAACCCTCCACATTTTGAGAAATGCATTAGTATGTTTGCTGACAGTGCTGTGCTTCTGCCAGCTCCTAGGCTATTTTCTGGGAGTCTCCTGTAAAGTCTCTGGTCGCTGTGGAAGTCCTTCTGTCCGTTTGCTATTTTATTACCAAGCAATAAGGGTGGAATATACTGCCTGCCTCCAAGAAGCAGAGCTGTAACTTTTGTGGAAAAATAGTGTATTCTGTGTTAAATAATACAAATGGACAACTTGCTGTGCTCTCCCCAAAGAGCTGGGCAGGTTTGCCCACAATTAAAGGGGGGGCACATGCAGCTTTACTCCACTACTTATTTTTGGGATGTGCCAGAGGCAGGTAGGACTGCTTTCAGTATTGGAGCTATTGGCTGAACTGGGGACAGGCTATGGAAAGAGGTGAAACATTAGTCTCTGAATGCAGTCTTCTGCAGTTGGGGAAAGTTAGTTTGGCAAGTAAGGCATTGGGCTGGGATTTGGGTGTAATCTGAGGCCAGTTGTTGGCTCTGCCACAAAGTTCCTTTGTGAGTCCAAGGAGTCTCCATTCTCCCAGAGAAAACTGATGCTATTGCTTGCAGTCCCTATCCTTCTTATTTGGCTGGTGAGCTCTTCCTCGTTTCTATACAGCAACCAGCATGTGGGCCTCGATGTATTACTCTGACAATAAAGTTCAGTAATAGTCACCCCTCTTTCTTTGAGCCAAATATGTTGCTGGTGGAAGAGATGAGCCCTTGGGATTTGAGAGAGAAACCAAATCAGGGACACCAGACATGGGATGCTTGTAACAATCCAGAGACCCTTTTTTCACATGTCTTTCTTAGGCCAGGCTTGCTCAAGCTTTGGAGATGGCTTAAGAACCTCCCTAAAATGTATTTTTCCAGCCCAGTGAAACGTGAGTTGAGAACCAAAAGATGTGTGCTATATTTGTCCTAGAACTAGCGTGTATACATTCGTGTCGGTAGAATTCTGTTTTTTAGCACATTAAATCAGCTCCCCTGTGGATTTTCACCTTCTTTCCAGATCTGGCAGGCTGTGTAAAATAGAGCTATTTTTAATCTGAGATGTTGCAGTGTTGCAAGTTTGGAAACTAAACCTCAGTTGGGTGTCACGTCTATCTCTGTGCCTCATAATATGAAGCTCCCTCCGTATCACACCATCTGAGCTAATGGATCAAACCCACTGCTGAGTGTGGACTGCATCTCAGTTCATTGGAGGAGCTTGAATTCGGTCTGGAGTCAGACTGTCTGTGACATGGAAGATCTGCCAAAAAAAAAGTGTGCCATTTAGGAGAGTGTGAACCAGGGAAAGGCTGAAGGCATTTCTCTCCACAAGGGCAGGAGCAGTATTGGTGCAGTTACACTAATGCTCTTGTGCTTCTTAATCACACCATTCTTCTTGTCATGGATGCAGCTACTCTTCCCCATCCTTCTTTTTAAATGGCAGCTCAGTGATGGGGAGGAGCTGGGTTGATATTCTTGGCGCTCGCAGCAAGCTTTCCTGCTCTCTCTTGTCCTGGGCCCCAGCTCAGCATTGTAGTGGGCTCTGTGCCAACTCAGTCATCCCAGCTGGTGGGGAGGTACCAAGTGGGGCTATTAAGTGTGGCTATGGCAGGTTGTGATGTGGATACCCATTGCCAAGGAGTTGGGCTGAGGCTGTCTGCTCGTTTCATACCTTGCTTTCTTCCTTTTACCAGGAGCACTGTAAGCATGGAGAGGGGACTGCTAGAAGAGGGAGGGGACTGATGCTGGAACTGAGGTGCATACCTGGATACAAGCCTCCCCACAGTCTGAGCGTGTGAATCAGGGAATTTGGGTCCTTGCTGAAGGAAACCTTTTGTCTGTGAGAGGAGTCATAGGAAAGTCAGGCTGGAAGGGACCTCAGGAGGTCATCTAGTCTAGCTCTCTGCTCAAGGTAGGATCATCCCTGACTAAATCGTCCTAGGCAAGTGTTCATCTTTCATGTTCTGAAAAGCTTCAGGAACAGCCCCATGCACAACTACCAGACCTGATGCCTAAAACATCAAAAGCAGCGGGCTTGGCCTGCAGTTATTGTGAAGTGGCCTGAATGGAAGGACCTGTTCCCAGGGAGCTGTCTGCTTGGTCAGCACCGACCAGTTCTGCCCCGGCCCTGCTGGCAGCCGGAAGGATGCTTTAAAGCCACAGACCATCCCTGTCCTGACTCCCGGTGCTGAAATTGTGGTTAACTCTCAGGCTCATGGTGTCTCTTGCAGCAGTGAGTAGCTGGTTTTTGCAGGGCTGAGACCATGCTTATTACCTTGGCTGTCCTGTTGGTGGAACTGGTCCTGACTTAGAGCTGAAAGAGTACCCACCTAGGATGGTGTTTCTTCCTGAGCTGAAGGTCTGTCTGGAGCTCCTGTTATACCCAGACCCTCTGTTCCCTTGCAGAGCACATACCTCAGCATGTATAGCAGGAAAGTTATGGGAACCTGGGCTGATGTCCCTGAATTAGATGTAACAGGGGGATGGGGCTCAGAGTCTGCCCGATGGTCTGTATATGGCACCCAGAGCAGGCAGCTGGTCTCCACCTCTGTTTTCCCAGTCAGCAGCCCCCTGGGGTAGACACTGGTGCATGGTGATTGTGCAGGGAGCTGCCTGTGCTTTCTGTTGGCAGGATTTGCTCTCCTGCCCAATTAAATTCAGTTTTAGCTACAAACTGGATGCACATCAGGGCTCAGCAGTGGCTTTACCCTAAAGAAGCTGCTTTATTTTTCATTACAAGTATCTGTCCAATAGTGCTCACTGTCAGGGCAGCTCAGGACCTTGCAAGGTTTACTGAGACATCCGGGCTGTCTACACAAGAGACCAAGCCCATTGACCCCTAGCTGCCTGGAGCTGTGAAACGAGGGCAGGTTGCATACTGCAAAGCTGTTTGGACAAAGCAAGAAAGAGTTGTTCGGGGGCAGTCATTGCCTTCTGCAACTTGCTGCTCTGTGCTGTTGTTTGTAGGCTGGCTTGGTTTCAGCAATGGAGTTCACTAATAAGCAGCAGGTAAAAGACTCCATGGTTGAGATTTGATTCGTATTGATTGCTTTCCCCAGCATCTTAGTTACTTTTTTGGGCAGATGCTTCTCTGTGCCATGCGAGGCAGGTGCCTCGCTAGGGCAGCAGCACCTGCAACCAACATACTGATTCTTGTGCTGGTTTTGTCCTTTCCTACCTGTTAACTGGTTGTTACCTGTTACACAGCAACAAATAAGCATCAAAGAGATCTCACTGAGACAGAGGGGCTATGTGGTCTGAGTACAGTGGGGAGGGATCAGTAAGGATGAAAAGCACTATGGAGGTCAAAAATAGGCTTTCAGAGTCACCCTCCTTTTTCCCTTCCCCAAGGTCCCATTTTCCTTTAGGTCTGATCATTCAGCACCTCTGCATTTTTTGCCTAAAGCTGAATGGAGCTGTTATAGCTGTCTTTCATTTCAGGATCTCAAGACATTTCTCTAGCACCAGTACAGTTCACTTCACAGGTATAGAAACTGAGGCACAAAAGTTAGTGACCCACCCAGTATAACATAGAGGGGCTTTGACAGAACTGGAAGCTGAACCCAGCTCTCTTCACTTCTGGCCTTGTTTTTTAATCCTGGGGCTCTTCTGTCTCAGAAATCTATTCTAATATATACATGTTGCATTAAAATAAAGCTAATTTCTGGGTCTGTACTGAACGTTATATATAAAATAAAAGCCCTACTTCATCCACTCTCTTAAACTCCTAGATGCATTGCTGGGGCCAAGCCTACAGCTCCAGCTGAAGTCAGTGTTGTTTTAAGAAGGTACCTACCTTTGAAAATCAGGCTTACTTCTTCTTGGCTTGTTTTTATCTCTGGTGTAGAAGGCTTAACATTTGATCTGGTCCCCAGGTATGTAATATAAATGTGCATTCTGGCAGTAGATTAAGACATCACCTTTGGATTTTAACATGTGTTAAAAGACATCTTCCTTCGCTAGGAAGATAAGGCTTTCAGTTTAATACAAGTGCACTAAAATCAGTTGTTTGACATATTATAAATCAACCCAGGGAAGGTTTCCTTTTGGGTAAGCTGACATTTGTTTCACTTGTGAAACATGAACATGTTGCATTTTCTAAACGTATCTTATAATCTACAGCCCAGATGTACTTCATGTACCATGTACTACAGATCTGTTTTAGTCCAGCATGGACATCCCTTGGAAATACTTCTTATAGGAAAAAGTGATCATTAAGTTGAGTTACGATGGACATTAATTTCCCTATTAGGAATTAATTTATTCATGTAGTTCATGTCCACTGACCCCATAACAGCTTGCAGGCTGGATATGTAAATTGCTAGCTACAGGGGATGACTGATCCATTATTAGTTGAATTTGATGCCCATAAAGATGAACACTTCTAATGTTGCGCGGCAACGGTTTGCTTGACATTTTAAGGGACCTGTGGCTATCTCCCTTGGAATTGAGTGTTTTAGGCTATTTTGTTACAGTGTCCATAGAAGGAGGGTAGATGGCCTACTTGTGTGTCATGCTTGCACTTTTGCTTTATCTGCACTTTGCATCATTTTAAATGAGCGGTGAGTTCCATCATGTTGAACCTTTTTATAGTAGTTAATAAATATCAGTCTAAATTCACTACCTCCAACCCAAACCTCCTCTTCAAGAGATTCAGTTAGGCCTCATTTATTGTGCTTAATAGCTTTGTGCAAGGCTAAGTGTTTATAAATATATTTTCCTGAATGGATTTTGATTTGGAGAGATTGGTTTGGATTCATACCTTCCTTTGTGGCTTTTTGCAGCCCTATGTGTGCCTCTGGTGAGATTGGGACCAAGTGAGACTGATTAGGAACAACTTCAAACCAAAGCAAAATGGGCCAGTTTATTTTCATAACTATGTCTTAGCCAGGGGCAGTCTAACCACCAGCCTTACTTGAAACTGAAATAAATAAGAAATGCTAGTGTGGATTTTTAGATATTGGATGAAGTCCTGCCCCCTTTAAAGTGAATAGGAGTTTTGCCTCTCGCTCACTGGGGTCAGGATTTCACCTGGGACTTGTAACTTGGCAGTGTCTCTTTACGAGTTCAGATATGAAAAGTTCGATTCCTTTGCTAACAAAATCTGTATAAGCCATGTGACTTCCTAGGAGAATGTTGTGTGATCCATGTTCACTTTTCAAGTGGGCGATATTGCTGTTGTCAATCAGAGGTTATGTTCTGAAATAACTTCTACATCTCTCTTTCCTCTTGCACCCTGCAAGATGAATGTGCTGGCTGTTCATCTCATGATAAATAAGGGGAAATAGATATCTGGGCTGAGTGAGCCTGCATTTACCCACGGCTAACATAGAGATGCATAGAGAGGGAATGATTTTGAAGAAGTACACTGCGATATGGGTTGTCAGGCTGTAGAGCAAAGTGAACGCTCAGAAAACGGGGACTACTCAGATTTGAATATGTTTTTCTTTCAAAGGCCTTCGTAATTGTTTTTTTTAAAGTAAGTTAGTTGCTAAGTTGTTTTTTTTTTAAGTGTAGTGTTGACTCCAAGCCTAGTTGATGCCAAACAAATCTTGCATCTTGTATTCCCTAGATCAGCGTAGCTACAACAACTGCACAATGCTGCTTCTCAGAAAACATTTCTGAACAGGCACTCTGCTATCAAGCAGCTCTCCTAGCTGCGATGTTTCTAAATGCTCGTGGGTTTGATCAAACTGAGTTGGTCTGAGGAAAACCCATTGTTATTGTAATGATGTGGGACTCTGTGTACACTGCATCAATCTCACTGACTGATCTGTTCTCACAGGCGAACACTTGAGGGTTAGACAGAACAATGTCTCCATTTGGCATCCTCAAGAAACGAGCTCATTTCAGTAAAAGAAGCTAAGAAACTAGCTTTACTTGTTGGGGACCAGGGGACAGAAAGGACAAAGGATTCTGGTGCAAAACAGCCACTGTTGGCGTGTGGCACCTCTCCATGGAGTATATTCGCAAAAGTAAAGGGGGCAATCTGGCCTTCAAAAGCAAGGAGAAGCTATGGGTGTTTGATTAGGCTGCCTTGCCTTTAGAGTAGGCTGGTCTCAGCTGTAAATCCGCACAGTCTGCCACTGACTACTGAATGTGCCCCTCTTTTAATTTGCAAAAGCAGCTGTGTTTGCTCACAACTGACATCAGCTGAATGTGCAGGGAAACCTGGCTGCTTTTCAACAGTCTTCATTTGTAGTTTGCTTTTAATATGCTTGTGACCTAGAACCTGGAATAAAACCTTTGAAGACTGTGAGTTCAGTGGCAGATCTAGGTACTTCTGAAAGTTAGCCACTCATTCAGGTTCTTGAACAGGTGCCTACCTGTTTAGGAATACACACTAAGAAGGCCTGCTGCTTGCTGGAGATGGGTCCAACAGACTTGCAAATCTGAAAAATTTTGGTCAAAGATTCCTGGGTCTTACCCCAGGCCATGCTCTCATTCTAGAGTTATATCCTATGTTGCTTCAGGCAGCTCATTGCCCTCTATTTTATGGTCTGAATCATTTTCAGAAACCCCTAAGAAGCAGAGATGAAAGTCTAGAGGATCTTGAGCCTGTGGTGTCTGGAGTTAGGCTTGTGGACTGAAACCATCTCCAGCAAGAAGGAAGTCTTCTTTCTGTGGTTCCCTATGCCACTGCTCTCCTTTTCTCAGTTATCAGCTACCTCTGTCCAATTTGTCAAGAGAGGAGATTAGATGTGGCATCAGGGGACCAGAGTTCAAGTTCCCATGGCATTCTCTTCCGGGACTAGGGAGAAGTGTTCCCAGATAGTTAATTTAGTGAAATGTGGCCTAAAGCAGATAAGAGGCCCTTAACTCCTTGTCCAAGAGCTTCTTCCCTCTGGTTATGAAGAATTAATGCATGAAGGAGTTTAAAGGGCAGCAGTCAGCAGCTGCAAAAAGAAAAGTCGAAGAGGCTACAACCACCTATGGCTGTGAGTGTGCACTGGGACTTGGGTTATCTGTGTTTTCCTCAACAGCCGGTCTCCATTGCTCCCCTCTGGCAAGCCACTAATACAGTGGCGTCTTGTCTCTGCAGGCAGCTGTTGCACTGTGGTCTCCATCCTGTGACCCTGAAGTTGCTCTTAAACCTGTTTGTTCCCCATTGCCTATGCTGGTCCTGCTGTAAGCCTGAGCACTGCTTCCATGACTGACAGCTCAAAATCCTCCTGGAGTTTATTAGCACTGCTTTGGACAGGCAACAGATGGAAAATAAACAGGCTTGGGTGCTCTGGGGACAGCCCAATGGCTCTGCAACAACCAGCAGCTAGCACATGAATGGGAAAGGGATTGTAGCTGTGTAGGGATGGACAGGATCTCACGAGCTCATCTAATCTAACCCCTGCCCTGGACCAGGACCAAATCTACCCAGACTATACTACCTATCATAGTATCGTAGTATCATAGTATCTAGGGTCAGAAGGGGCCTAGAGCAGGCCATCAAGTCGGACCCCCTGCCAATGGCAGGAACGAGTGCCAGGGTTGCAGGACCTCAGCCAAGTACTAATCTACTCTTAAAGATGCCCAAGGTAGGAGCAAGAACAACTTCCCTAGGAAGCCGGTTCCACATCCTAGCCACCCTAACTGTGAAGTAGTGTTTCC
>JAGPOW010002173.1:6165127-6211582 GCA_030014935.1 Caiman crocodilus | reverse complement strand
AGCAAGAGGGGAGCTTCCCAGCCAGTATGTGCGCTGGGGGTTGCTTCTCCCCAGATGCATCACCCTGCACTTGTCCACGTTGAATCCCATCCTGTTCTTTCCCACCCACTGATGCAGTCGGCCCAGATCCCGCTGCAGCCTCTCGCTCTCCTCTGGTGTCCCCACCTCAGCCCACAGTTTGGTGAACACCCCCCAGCACTCCTGTGGGACCCAGACTATAAGACACAAGAGTGATATTCCCTTCGGCCCCTCTGAGTTCTTTGCACTTGGTACCTGGGAGTAGGGAGGCAAAGGGGAGGCAATTTGGTTTTATTCTCTCTCCGGTACTCTGATACCTCTGCTTAATGACTCTGATGGCCTCCGCTTGGCCTTTCCAAAGTCATTTTCACTTGAGCTGCCTCCTAAATGCAGTACTAGAGGTTGTAGATGTAGTGAAAAGGCCTGCTTCATTTAAATGGCAATATAATGTTCATTGCCCTAATAAAGACTAACATAAAGTAAAATGAATCCCTATATCTGGCAGGACAGGAGTGAAAGATCTCCCTCACTGACTAGACTTTTACACTTACTGGGCTTGCTGCAATGAAGAATTACATGTTCAGTCAAACATTTGCTATGGGAAAGACCAGGCATGCTTAGTATATGAAGAAATGGGCCTATGCTAGAACTGTGTGTCCGTGTTTGTGTAACTGATTTATAAAGTTTGCATCCCTCCCTGTTGGCTAATGCATAGAGAGGACACTAGCTGGCCTCTACAAAGCTAATACAGTTACCCTGCTATCTCAGCTGATAAGGCTCTGTCCAAGGTCTTGGGTCACTTATTTGATTCGGCAGAGATTTGGCCCAATTTGATGGCCAAATCTCCAAATCGAATCAGAGGACCCTTTGATGTCTCTGAATCGATTTGGAACCCTCCAAATCAATTTGGAGACATTTAGAAAGTTTTGGCAATTGAGACATAGACACAGCTTTAAATATTTTTTTCTACGTACCTCAAGGTACCAGGCGGCTCATGACTGCTGTGATGCTGGGGCAGATGGAGCATCCCGCAGAAGCGTGGGGGGCTCCCCAGCACACTGGGCAGCAGACCTAGAAGAGGACCAGAGGCACTTCTGGTCCACTTCTGTTTCTGCTGGGGATCATGCTATGGGTCCCCTCTGCACCTCCTCCAGCTCAGTGACTGGTGCCCCCTGGGTCTGGGGAGGGCACCCAGGGTCCCCCTGTGGCCAATTGGCAAGGTGGGGGGCCACAGGAGGGCCCCCAGTGCACTCCCTGGCAGACCCAGAGCCCACTTCTGGGTTCACCGCTGAACACCCCCCAACACTCCTGTGGGACACTATCCAGCCCAGCATCACAGGAGCAGCAGCTAGGCAGAAACTGCTGCTAGGCGTGAGGGAAAGCACGGGTGTTCAGGGTTCAGATTGTGCACCTGTACCACAGGGCTGGAGTAGGGGGCACTGGGAGTGAGCGGGTGCACAGGGGCCAGCCACAGTTGGGCAGGAGTGCCAGCAGAGCCAACAGTGGGGCAGCAGGAGCACTAGGTCCTGGCTGGCAGGGGCTTTGTAGATCCAGGGCAGCTCCCTTCTCTCCCTGCTGGCACAGACCAGTCCAGCTCCCTAGATCCCTGCCAGCCCGTGCCCTGTGCTCCTGCCGCCCCGCTCTGGGCCCCACCAGCACTGGCTCCAGGATACCAGTGCAGGGCCTGTACTCCCGCATGGCTGCTCGCTCCCACTCTTCCTGCCCCCGCTGCCACTTTTCCCCACTTTCCTGCCTGCCCGCCACCTGCTCTGTACCATAGACCATGGGACTCAGCAGCAGTCGGCCTGGCCTGACCCCGTGAACTGAGGCAATCACCCATGGTCCTCCCCTGCTTTCCCACCTCCACTCCCTGCTCTTACCAGAATGTCCTGCTTCGGCGCAGGGAGACATGAACAGCCCCACAGTCCCAGGCCAGAAGCCTCTGCTAGGCAGGGTTTCTGGCTGGGAGGAGCAGGGCCAGGGCCAGGCAGGCCTTTCTGTTCAGGGTCCTGCCATGGCTTCCCCTGGGTCCTACTGCCTCTCATCTTTGACAGGCAGCCAGGAGCAGATAAATATTAATTTTCTAAATGTTTTAGGGGCCCTGTGGGTCACACAGAATGGCCTGGTAGGCTGGATCTACGGGCTGTATTTTGCCCATCCCTGGTTCAAACCCTGTAGGTGGCTTGGGGTCCTAGTGTTTGCAGCTCCAACTTTGATCTTTGCAAGAACCAAATCCCAACATTACAATGTGGGGGAAGCATCCAGCTTAGTGTCAGAGCCCCAGTCCCTGGATTCAGCTGTTGGCTTTTGCCCATCATGCCTGTGACACTAAGGTTACAAACCTCAAGGTGATTTCTGACCAGAGGTTGGTTTTCCTCTAATGAGAAGCTGCAGCAAAGTGCACGCGGCACCTATCTGACATCTGCCTCCGAGAGTGCAATAGTCTTGGAGCAGCTACTGTACAGGGACATTACATCTAGCTTCAGAGCAGAGGCTGTCACGGTAAATGCCTTATTGCCAGGCAGAAGTCTTGGGCCCCTTCCCCCACCATTTTTCTCCTCACTTCATTTGTTCTAGGGGTAAGTCCCTAATATGTAACTCCTTGAATTCCTGCTAGTACATAGGATGAGGATGCCTGGGCCCGTGGGTTCTGAGCTGTTTCCAGCTCTGCCACTGACTTACTCTGTGTTCATGGAAGATCAAGGTTTGCTAAGCCTACCTCAGCCAGTGACAGTGTGTGGCCATGGACAAGTCACTTAACCTCACAGGAAGTAGGGATCATACCTGGTTCACAGGTTAGTTTCCAGTTTGCAGAGGCATTGCTTTAAGATGAGCATGACTACGGGCACTGCATCCTCTGCAGAATGCTCAGACTGTGCCAGTTCAGAAGCTATTTCCTAACTAGTGGCAACATACTCCTTAGGTGGAAAATATGAACATAAACCATGCCATCACTTTTCTAGAGCCTTCCATTACTGCCTGGATTAACAGGATCTCATGAGAGAAAGAGGAGCAGCATCTTTCAGTCGTAGGCTATAGTGGCTAATTCCAAAGGGCACTTTAGCCATTGTTTTAAATGCCCTTGTTGAGGCCCAGCTCCCTGAAAATACTCTCCAAACTCGTGCTCCTGAAAAGCAGCCTCTCTTTTAATACTGCACTTGCCATAGCAGCAGGGACTTGTGTTGATTTACAGCTCATTTCCACCAGACAGACACGGGCCTGTACATGTGAGGGGGGTGGGTTTGGGATGTGGGGTTGGATGCAGACCATATCAGCTCTTTGCAGCATGGACATCCCTTCCCTTGACCTCTGTGGTGTGGTTCCATCTCTCCTTTAAAGTCCTTGGTGGGTGTTTTGGGGTGGTGGCACTGACTACGGGGTTGAGGATGTAACAGTGCCTGGTTGAATGCCTCCTGTTGGCTACTTGTTAGATACTGTGGGGAGATCCAGTCACTGAATCACAGACAGAAGGGACCTTGTGAGATCATCGGGTCTAGCCCCCTGCTCTGGGCAAGAAAGACTGCTGGGGTCAAATAATCCCTGAGGGTTTCCAGTTCTTGGAGTCCAAACATGATGTGAAATTTGGACTTGAATCTTGAGGCCTCCAGGCCCCCTCTCAGGGTACAGATGCTCCAGCCTGAGATGTGGAGCTCGCAGTCTGACGGCCTGTCCCGGGGGCTGCGAGAGCGCTGTCACGACTGGGAGGGTTTCTGCGCACACTGCTACTACTTGTACGAGAACAATTACAAAGGTTTTGGAACAAGCAGGGTGTATGTCATGTCCCCCTTTACCAGCAGCCGTACGCAGAAAGTTAATAACCCACTACTACTACTACCACCAAAAAGTAGATATTCCCTCATCTCAAGCATTGTAGGTTGGGGTGACGTTCATTTTCTAGCCCCCTTAATGAATTATGAGGAAAGGGTCCCTGCCCATTAGTAATAGTCCTTCCTCCTCTGCCTTTATCAGAAGCCGCCTACTTTCAGGTTTAACAAACCACTGAGTAGGCCAAGCTGGCTAGGGTTCATTAGTCTTCTGGGACCAATTTATGGCTGTGAACAAAAATTTGAGTTATGGCATTGATCATCAGGTTGCTTTTTTCTGGAGAACCTGTGCCTCTGGTCCTGGACCTAAATTTATTCTCGATATTAAAGTTTAGTTTGTTATTGCCACCCCTTTGCTAATGCTCTGCTCTCTCTGTTGATGCCCCGTTTTTCATCTCAAAATCCTTTTAATCCTCCCTTCCCTCGCTTGTCTGGAAGGGCTGGGAAAGCTGACACGGGGGCATTATGCTCTCTCTCCGAATGGTTGTGGGGTTGTCTTTATCTGGGGATGGTCTCCAGACTCAAAGACCACCAGGCAGGGCTGGGCGGGACCTTTCCATCCATCTCCATTCAGGGCTTGTGGCTGTGTTTGCTTGACGGGATTTAGGGGGAGGTTGTTTTTTTAAAGTTCCTTCCAGGCCTCGTCCCTCAGCCCCTGACGGTACAACAAAGCAGGGCCCGAATGTCAGACCATAGGGCTGGAGCCTGCTGGGGGAGAGGGAGCAACACAAGGGGGGTCACTCTGCCAGATGCAGCCCAGAGCCCATCTATCACTCCTCCAGAGGACGAGTTTCGGGTGCCCCCTAACAGTTCTGGCAAGACTATCAGGGCGAGGAGGTGCATCACTGGGCCTGGGGAAAGACAGAGCAGCCACAGCCTTGTGGCTCTGAAACCATTCAGGCAGCACCAGTAAAATACGCCATGAGGCCTCCTCCTCTTCTGTGCATTTGGCATCTCTGATCGTGCTGTCTGCCTCTGAGGCAAATGCATCACTGCTCTGATGCATTCGACTGGCCCAGGTCTGGATTTGCAGTGCAGCTGCCCAGCAAGCCACTGGAAACTGCCCACTGCTCCGTCTCCCCAGGGCTGCTCCTCTTGAGCAGTGGTCCTGAGCTGCCACTAGTAATACCCTATCAGTTAGAAGGTGAGGAAAAGCCTCCTGGCGCTGCAGTTCCCCTGGCCTTTCAGAAGTCAGGAGCCTGTCATGTATCCTTCCCTCTTTTTGAGCGGTCACAGATGAGGGAATCCTGCAGGTGTGAGCGGCATTGGAGGTCTCTGCCAGGTGCCTCCATCCTGCCATGTGGGGTTTGGTGCATCCCAGACTTGCTTTGCTTGGGTTAAATCTTGCAATAAATTTTACCAACTTCTTTACCTAGCAACAATAGTGATGATAATGCCTGGCCCTTTCACACAACCCTGTTCTTCCTTAGATGTTAAATATATGTATTTCTGCCTTCAGGGACAGGCAATCCTTTCTCTGTCCCTTCCCTGTGCTAAAGCTGGCCTCCACAGAGAGCCGCGTGGCGCTGTACGTGTGACAGGGAGGTGGTGCTGTTTTTGACCAGATGTGTCCTCATTTATTCTGTGATGTGCTTCTGGGTGGGTTTTCGGCTGCAGGGAGAGGCTCGGGCATCTACAGTCTGGGCTAAAAGGTTTGGCCCTGCTCAATCAGGCTGAAGCATGCTCATTAGCTTCTGCATATGGCCCAGTCACTGTTGGATGGAGCTCCACACTGAGTGAGCCTGAGTAATGCTGCCTTACCCCCTCTCCTAGTTCAGCCCTCTCCTGACCTCCACCTTCCTCTGTTCTATGCACTTTCATTTCTCTTTCTTCTTCCTTTTTTATAGTGTCATAGTTGTTAGGGTCGGAAGGAACCTTAATAGATCAAGTCCAACCTCCTGCCCTGGGCGGGAAAGAGCGCTGGGGTTAGATGACCCCAGCCAGGTACTTGTCCAGTCTCCTCTTGAAGACCCCCAAGGTAGGGGAGAGCACCACCTCCCTTGGAAGCCCATTCCAGATTCTGGCAACCCTCACCATAAAGAAGTCCTTCCTTATGTCCAACTTAAATCTGCTCTCTGTCAGTTTGTGCCGTTGTTCCTGGTTTTTCCAAGGGGCGCCCTGGTGAACAGAGCATCTCCTATTTCTTGCTGCCTCCCTTTGATGAATTTGTAGACGGCCACAAGACAGTTCTTAGCCTTCTCTTGCAGAGGCTGAAAAGATCCAGGTCCCTCAATCTCTTCTCATAGGGCCTTACCTGCAGGCCTCTAACCATATGAGTAGCCCTCCTCTGGACCCTCTCAAGGTTATCCACATCCCTCCTGAAGTGCAGCACCTAAAACTGGACTCAGTACTCCAACTGCGGTCTGATCAGTGCCACACAGAGGGGAAGTATCAACACCCTGGGCCTGCTTGTGATGCGCCTGATAATGCACAATAGAGTGTGGTTAGCTTTACTGATTACTTCATCACATTGGCAGCTCATATTCGTCTTGGAGTAAACTATGAGTCCAAGATCCCTTTCTGCTGTTGTGCTGCTGAGACGGTCATCCCCCAGCCTATAGGTGTTTTGGTGCTTTCTTCTCCCTAGATGAAGCACTTTGCACTTGTCTTTGTTGAACTGCATCCTATTCTTTTCTGTCCACTTTTCCAACCTGTCCAGGTTCGCCTGGATTCAATCCCTTCCCACTAGTGTGTTTATTTTATCCCATAAATTTGTGTCATCCACAAATTTGGACAGTGCTCTCCATGCCCTCATGATTGATAACTTCGGCTACTCCCATAGCTCAGGTCTAAACATGCCTGCATTTTGGGAAAGATCCAGAATGGTGTGTCAGGTCCATCTACACAAGAGCAGATGCAATAAGGATTGTTGGAAGGCACTGTGACAGCACCGTGCCTGGAAACAGCCAGGACCTTGGCCACTAGGTGCTATGGGGAATGTAATAGCCACCTTTCTTCTTTCAGCAGTGAGGGAGCAGCAAATGCCTTGTTTTCTGTCACACAATCAAGACCCCATTTAGCATTTGCAGGCCTCCACCCCTGACCCAGTTACCCTCCATCTGCTTGCTCATCAGTATCATTGCCCTTATTTTTCTGCAAGCATCCCAGGGTTAACGGGACTCGTGCTGCTGTCCCTTCCCCGCCCGCCCTCTGCAGGCTGAGCTGCTGTCTTTTACTCCTCTCCTTTCCTTGTGCTCAACAAAGCTGCTCAGTTGATTCACACATTCACAGAAGTTTAAGGCTGGAAGGGGCCTCATGAGATCATCAGGTCCAGCCTCCCTGCTCTGGGCAGGACAGACTGTTGGGGTCAAATAACCCCAGCAAGGTGTATGTCCAGTCTCCTATTGAAGATCTCCATGGTAGGTGCCTGCACTATTCCAGAGTCTGGTCAAAAGGAACCATAAAGAAGTTTTTCCTTACATCCAGTCTAAAGCCTTCTTTTAAGAGTTTATGACCATTGCTCCTGGTTTTCCTAATGTTTGCAGTTGGTGCTTACAAAGCCAAACACTGTCAAGAACTCACTGAGACAATCCCAATTATCCCCTGCTCATTTGCTTAAGTAGTTTAACCAACAGGTGATGTGTGGTGGTGGTGCAGTGATCTTCCTACGGTGTCACCTGGGCTTGTGGGAGAGAGGGAACTGGGCTTCCCAAGGCTGATGCATCGTGTGCCAGGCTGCGTGCCCGTCCACTGGAGTGTGCCCAGGCCTGCCTCATAGCCACCTCTGGAGGGTAGGGTACTTCATGGAAATTTTGGCTGGTAGGAAAGACGAATCAGTGCAGCCAGTCCTGTCTGGTGGGGGATCCTTCTATCTGTGATGCTTGCACTAGTCATCTGTTCTCTGTTGATTCAGCTTGTGCTGATTCCTTTTGGGAGGTATCCCATTGTCAGGAAGATTTAATCCCCTTTTTAGCATAATCCCTTTGCTCCTAGTTTTTCCCCATCAAAGTAACTCCTCACCTTCCTTGTGGTCTACCCTGCTCAGGTACCCCTGGACTGTTCTGTCTCCTGCCTTAAGTTGCTGCTTAGTGTTTTTAAATCTCATTTTACTATTATTAGACCCCTCCGGTGGGCTGATTGTTTGTATATCTGGGTGCTGACAAAGAGAAAGAGGGGTTTGGGTGAAAAGTAGGTGAGGATCGCATCCAAAGCTGGAAAGGAATTGGAAAAAGTGAAGATAATGTCTCCACCCGATATGTCTCAGCACCAGCTGAAGTCTTGCTGACACTGATGGCAGATGCACGGCTAAAGCTCCCTGCACTGAACCGAGAATAATTCATATTCTCTTTTTCTCCCCTGACCCCATATGCAACATGATCTGCTTGTGCCCAGACTGGCAGATGGAAGAGGAAGGTACAGCTATATTTGCAATTATGATTCTTCCTGGCCTCGTCTGTCCGATGAAGCTGCAGCACGTAGGCTTGTTGGTTTCTGCAGTGCTGCCCTTCTGGCCTTGTGCTTTTTGTCCCTCCTTCTTCCTGCTATTTCTCCATCAGTATCACTGTGACTTAGACACTGTTTCCTGTTGACAAGAATCAATAGGTCAGGACATGGGTACCTCAGTCCTTCTAGAGCTGAGTTGTAATCATCCTGCTATGTCCTTGGACAGATTACTTAATCTACCTGCCTCAGTTTCCCCTCTGTAAAGGAGGAACAGTATTTCCCCAGTTTTCAGAGTATTGGGACAAGGATCAGGGCGGCTTGCAAAGAGCATGGTTTCCAATTTCCAAGTGCAGTGTTTGCTAAAGATCTCTGGCATAGACACACTAGGTTGTTTCCACCCAATCCCCAAATGCTAACTCGGGTTTCCATCACAGCTCTTTTGAATTACTCCTTTTCTCTCCTTTTTTTTTTTACCTTGGTTTCTATGCTCAGATAAATCACTTTTTTCATTTTTCTTGTGCTTGTGTTCTTAGTGCAACGTGCTTGAGTTTGTTTGCTTTAAAATGTACTGCCTTAGTTTCATAATATTTGTTCAGGACAAGAAATATTAGGTATGCAGGGAGGACAAAGCTCCTGCTTGAGCTAAGGCACAGATGGGCACCTTACACTTACTCTTGAAATGCCTTAAAAATCATGCTGTACATTTGACTTCCAGAAGGGACGAGTTGTGCTGAAAGGGCAGAACAAGGGAGTGGAATGAGAGAAAATCTGTTTTTCTTTTGATTGCATTTACTGTCAAGCACAGCGTTCTGTTATCCTTTTCTCCCTGCCTTCTGTAGCCCCTTTTAATCCAGGGTGGTAGGTGAGTATATTTCTAAGCAGGTTAAACATAATCATTAAATTAATTTTTAAATTATTATTAACAGCATAAAAGATCTCAAAGTGTAGGATACCCTTTGCATTGTAAGGGCTCAATTCTTGCCTGTGAGGTGGGTATCATTAGGCTTATCTCACAGCTTTGAAACAGTGAATTAACTTCAAGATCCCACAGTCAGTCACTGAGTCCCCAGGCACATGCTTTTGGCACATGATTCTTCAATTGCCTCTGTGTGTGTGTAAAACCATGGACCTATATACCATTCTGGGAGTGAGGTGTGTGCGCACTAATCCAGTTGTTCCATTGGGTCACTAGGAGTGTGAGCTAGTCCGTTCTTCACTATGGGTCTCCATTCTTCTGTCTCTGTAATGGGTAGAGCGGGGTGAATAATGGATTTTTCTGGTTGTCTGGCACTTCCAAAAAACAAGGGAAATGGAAGGGGGGAACTCTTCAATTCAGGCTAAATAAAACATTTTGCTCAACCCTCATCAGTCTGCTTTGAATTTCAACAGTGTTAACATTCAGAAAACTTAAAGAAAATTTCAGAATGGAAAGTTCTGAACTGGGGAAGCTGAAATGCAGAAAACGCTGAGTCTCAGTGCTTTTGATTTTTCCATATTATTTGTTTTTTGGGGGGGGACCCAAAATCCAGAAAAAGCAACATAGAGACAGAGCAGCAACAAGTTGTTTTGCCCTTAGCGCAGCTGCAGTTTCGCTGAAAGTAATGGTTTTGATGTCTAAGTTTTGCCTAGCTCTACATGTGGTCAAATAGTTCAGCTGCTTGAGACGTGGGGATGAAGATGATGTTAAGTGATGGGGACACAGCAAAGTGCAACCCACCTTTAAAACTATTTCCCCTTCCGAGCCTGGACTGCCACCTGCCGTGTCCCTTGTGCTTCGGCTTTTAATTACCTTTGCTCTCACATTTTCCTTTCCACTATGCCGTTTTGTTGAACGGGGAATGCTTTCACGTGTCTGGCTCCTGCTGTTGCTGATTGAGTTGCACAGGGTTCTGTGGTGGCCGGGCGAGTGCTGGGGCCCTTGCCGGGAACCCAGAGCGTCAGGTGGATACTTCGACACGTGGAGAGGAATTAAGCACGGATGCATATTGGTAACAAATAGATTGTTTACTTACGCCACTGATGTGTGTAGCGTAGGAAGAAGCTGGCTTTGGTTGCAGTTACAAACAAGTTACAAATGTAGCGAGAGAAACGTAGCAAGAGCCCTTGAAGCGAGATGAGGATTTCCGTAAAGGGCTTACCGAGCGCGCAGGGGAGGAGGTACGTCAGGGAAGTCGGTGACGGGGAGTCGTTGGTGAGTGATCAGTCCGCCAAGTTTGCTCCAGGATGCGTGCGGAGTTCTCCAGCTTGGGCAGAAATTGCGTCGATCTTTATATGGTTGATAAGCCAATTGCAAACTGCCAAGTAGGAATAATTTGTAACCGGTCAATGGTGGTGCGCGTGTTTGACTAACGCCACCATTAAGTTGTCAGGAACTTTTTACTGTACCGGGGTTTTTCCACTGGAGGGAAATTCCACTATGCCATAGGCATCCAATTAATGGGTTCTGACAGGTTCATGAGAACTCGGTGACTGGGAGCAAAGGAGTTGCTTGAGGTGGAGGGATTAGAAGGGGATGTAAGATGGTAACACTGTCTGCTCTGAGCAGCTTTTCTTGTTCCTGGATTAAAGTTCACGCAGTGTCACTTGCTACTCTGTAAAGCCTTGTCAAGTGATGTGGGAGACTGCTCTGCCTCTGCAGATTCACTTTGTACCATTCTGCTTTCTGCCTGGCTCATTTCTTCCCCCTTCTTCATCCACCATTCAAGCAGCATCTTTTACTCTGCCCCATTCAGGTCTCCCTTTGCTCTCTGCCCCATGAAATACTTTTCTGCCTTCAGAACCATTCATCTCCCACTTGGCTCATTCACATCTCTGCTTTCCTTTGCTCCATTCACCCCTGCATTTCTCCTAGCCAGTCAAGGAGGTCTTCACTTCCTGTGGTCTTAACCAGTCTCCTGTGTGCCTTTAAACCTTTCTGCACCAGCATCTTATGGCTGATAACGTGCCCTCCTCATTGAATGCACTGTGCTGCAAAGTCTTCCTCTCCAGGGGCACAGTTCATCCCCAGGAGCTGCAATGAGGGCAGCTGAGACTCCCTATCTCTGTCTCTGCAGGCTAAATGATCTTCTAAGCACAGGCTCAGGCCTGCTGCCAGGGGAACACCATGAACAGGAAGGTTTGCTAAGCACAAGCTGCTGGAGTCTGCTTTCCTTTTCGTTCCCAGTTCTTTGATTCCTCTTGGTCTGTTGTATCCCCACACTTCAGGTCATGCATATTGTTTCAGGCTGCGTCAGCCTCTCATTCAGTTCCCTGGTGTCATGCAGGGTGTCTGTTCTAATTTCCCATCACCAAAGAAAATAATTCTCCTCCTAGGACATCCAGGAACTGTAGCTTTCTGAAATCCTTTACCCTGCTGGCATCACCTTGCTATCCTTCCCACAATAACCTGCTGCTGGACCCCTTGGTGTGCTGGGACCACAGCAGCTTTCCAAACCAGCTCAGGATTTGAAAGAGTATTGTGGGTGCCCTGCAGGAATTCACCTTGCTGGGTCAGTCGTCAGCTAGTATTCTTACTTGCAAGCCAGCACTAAACCTATAGCCCAGGCTGGTGTCTGGGGGAAGGGTCCCACTGATGAGACTCAGAACAGCTGATCTCCCATGTTCATTCACGGTGCTCTCTGTGAATGGCGTCGCCCAGCTCTTACTGACCCTAGCATTGCACCAACTTGTCTAATTCTACCAGGGGAGCTGGTGCCATGAACCTGCTTTGTTAGAACGTGTCACGAAGACGGACTGGGATGTGTGCATGACTGTCAATTAAGTTGACTTGCCGTGGGCTGATCAAAGCCCCCTGCGTCTGACAGAGATGCTGTTCAATCTCATCCGTTCCCGTAAACGAGGATTGCTGGGAGCACAGGGAATGGCGTCCAGAGGATAAGGGCCAGCAGGTGTCAGAGGAGCTGGGCCCCCTTTTTTTTTAAATCTCTGCAAATGCTGTTTACCATTTCAATATGAAGAATCCATTACAACCAACAAAAGAGGAGAGATGACTAGCGCCGGCAGGGTGAAGAAAAACCCCAAACAAAACGGTCTTTGCCTCTTCCTCAGAAAAAGGATTTGGTTGGCAAAACAAAAGCTTATTGTTGAGGAAGCTGTGAGTAAAATGTCTGCAGCTGTCTCATAAAGTGATAAGAAAGGTTTGATCCTTATCCTCCCGGGTAAGGAAATGGTGGCACTGGCAGGATGCTTTCCCCTTGGATAAGCTATTTGAAACAACTTCAGAACAGGCAGTAAGTGCTCAAGGGCAGTTCACAGTCAAGCGGGGCGGGTGTGTGAAGGCGCGTTTTCCTTAATCTGTGTGTTTGGCTCCTTTTGTACGTGGCCTGTACGTAGGTGTGTGAGAGGCTCAGCCTGTGAGCCGTTCTGTGCATTTGCTGTCTCTTGGAAGAACTGTCCTGTGTGCGACTTGGAGCAGGGGGAGCTGGAGCCTCTTTTTGCAGCCTCTCCGGGTAGATGTCTCAAAAGTGCTTGGCCTTTCCCATGTCCCTACCTTAGGATGCCCCTGCTCCAGCTTGCAAGTGTCAAATCCAGCAATGAGGGGGCAACTACTTTGAGTGCATGCCCAGCGGCTGGTTGCAAATACACCACAGACCAAGTTCTCATGAGTGTCTGCAGCAAACTGCCCCAGACAGCTTTACTATCCGGTTGGCATGTGTGAATGGGAGCAGGTGGATAAGGGTTGCTGTGGGAATGTAAGCACGCCACCATGTAGATATACTTGAAGACTCAAAGGCATTTTAAGGATGATACCCCTGTGTCTTGGTTTCTTTCTCAGTGAAATGGGGGTCTCTCATAGTCTCGGTGCACTTCTATGAGGTGACTAGTATTTGTACCGCACTTCAGGATCCTTAGATGAAAGCTCAATGGTTGTGAAAGATCATTATTGTGTACATTTATTAGCGGTATCACTAAAAGCCTATCTTAGAAGCTGAAAGGCAGTTCTGTGGATGGCGAAGATGGAGTTGCAGAATTCAGCTCATTCCTACCTAGAGCTTGTGCATTCAGTCTTTTGTGTGTTGGAGGTCTGATGTGCGTTTGGACTCTGGGTACTGATGCATTGCAAATAATGATTCATTTAGGGTAAAAAAGATCGCTCAGTTGAAGAGGCAACACATCTGCAGGAAAGTGAGCTGGGTTCAGGTGATCCTGGTAGAGGCCACTTGGATTCCTATGGCAGGGTCTTCCTTAAGGGAATAGCCACTCACTTGCAGTGATTTTGGCAAGTCTTGTGTCCATTTGACACTCTAAGAGGCAGAGAGGGTTTTCTCAAAGTCCTGCAGAAAAGAGAATGGAGATCTGTAGTGTCAAGTCCCTTTCTGTAGCCACTAAACTCACAGCATGTTGTAGAAGCTAAAAAAAAAACGCTCAATTTTTCTGATTCTTGTTTGGATTGACTGCTTTCACATTTGGGCAGGTCAGACTCCTAAAGTAAAACTCGGTCAGAGAAGCCATCAAGAGGGAACGCACACCACAAAGCAGTTCCTTGAAGCCCTTTAAGCAGAGAGTCCGTCCGAAGAGGTTTGCCATGAATTACTCTGAATACATTTCCAGGAGCAGCAACCAGTTTCAAAATAGCTTCTAGCCACCTGTCTCTGTGTTATGGCGGTAACCCCAGTGGTTGTCTTCTGATGCTGCAAGCAGTGAAAGCTGGTTCACAAATGTTAAATGAGACAAATTAAAGCAATTAATGTTGTCATCCCTTTGACTTCCCGTGGAACTGGCCTACTGCAAGTGTTTGGAGATGGCTCCATCACACACCTAATTCTGTGTACACCTCCAACGTCACATGGAGTCTAGTTGCAGTCAACGCTCCTCTGCCTGTGGCTGGCACTATACTCTCTCTTCCCATTTATTCTGTAGGGCAGATAAACTTCCATCAAGACGCTCACAGACAGTTTGTGGCCCTGTGGTTGAGCAAAGCTTGACATGAAGTCAGTATAGTTCAGTTTGTTTCCCAGGGAGCGTCATAGGAGGTTACTTTGGGCCTTGGCTCCCTAGAAGGAACAAGGTTGACATTCCACCATAGGTGAGATCTTTTTTTTCACATCACAGATGTGTGAGGATAAGGATGCCAGCGCTCTGTGCATTAGAAGGGGAGCCTGTTGATTGATTACTTTGGTTCTTTGGAATCGTGACTCATGTCGACAGAGCTAAAAGAGAGCGACGTGGTCATATAATCTGACCTCTGCATCGCTCGGACCACACAACTGCTCTGTGTTTATTTGTGTTTGAGTGCTAGTATATCTTTTAGAAAGACATGCATCTTGGTTTAAAAATGTCTGGGGATGGAGAGCCTGCCACAGCCCTTGGGAAGCTGCTCCAGAGGTCAGGTACCCTCATGGTTAGAAGTGTTTTTAAAATGATGGCCTGCATTCCATGCGCCTCGATATATTACTTTACCTTCTTTTTTGGCTGTATTTAAATTCAGGCGGTTTGCTTATTCCCAGCGTACCAAGCCATCTGGGTCACCCTCTATCAATGACCTTTCCTCTTTGTTATTTACCTTTCCTCCAATCTAAGTATTGTCTGCTAACTGGATAGGCATCTGGCCAGGGTCATCTGACCCCACCACTCTTTCCTGCCCAGGCAGGGGGTCGGACCTGATGATCTGTTGAGGGCCCTTCTGACCCTAGCAGCTATAAATCTATGAAATTTTCTGTAAATATGTTACTGACAAGTTGATTATTTCTTCTGGGCCACTGATGAAAATTCCCACCCCCACGAGACGTCACCAGAGATGCCTCCAATTGGTGATGATTTGTCGTTCCATTTACACATTGAGACAGATCTGATGGGCACCCTTCAAGTGGATTAAAAAAACAGGCTACATTGCTATTGTATCATTCTTATTTCTTAAACTGTTGTGTGGTACAAAGTCAAGTATCTTGCAAAAGTATAAGTATTATGTATCATATTAGCTCTGCAGTCTTTCTCCCCCAAATATGTAATCTCATGAAAAATAGCTCAACAGAATCAGTTTTCCATAAAGCTATGGTGACTGTCACTAAATTATATTACCCTTCATTAATTCTTTATTATTCAAGTCCAATATCAGCTGCTCTTTTATTTTGTCTGGGGTTGATATCAGGCTGACAGGCCTCTCTCATTACTGGGATTGTTCCATTTTTCATCTTACACACAATATTAGTGCTCTTCCAGTCAGTTTTGATACACAAAGTAATGTTTGTGTATATGCCTAATATCCCTTGCAGAGGCATTGAGAAACTTAGCTAATGGTTGTAAGATATTTCAAGATCCTCTAGTGAAAAGCTGATGTAAAGGTACAAAGTATAGATCTTGGAACTTCCCCAGTCTTCCAAGTCTTATTGCAAATCAACATTAATGGTCCAAAGAGCTCCTTGGCCTGCTTTCTAAAATTTCTGGATGCAAGTTGTTTGGACTTGCTGATTTGATAATATCTAACTTTAGCAGCTGCTATTTAACATTCTCCTGAGTTACTGTTGGAAAGGAAAGCATTTCATCATCCTAGGACATAGATACATCATCTGGCTTTTTCCCAAGCACAGAACACAAATATTTATTGAACACTTCTGTCTTTTCTGCATTACTATTGACCATTCTACTATTTCTGTATAGTAATAAGCTTATATTGTTGAAGGAGAAGAATTCTTCTGTCATCTTTGACCTTGTCTATGCTAGAAAAACTAGTGCCCCTGTTCTAGTTATGGCTTGCCTGTACTAGTGACGGCAACAGGAAGCCTTATCTATCTAGGGAATGTTACAAAACTAGTGCAGGTTTAGTTATCCTGGTTGTAAGAAGAGATCTAACTGCAGATGTCTACAGTAGGGCACCAGATGATCTGATCTTAGCACTGTCAATATTTTTGTGAATTCCCCTAATATGCTATGCTACTGTGATGATATCTTAGCCACAACGCTTACTCTGTGCCTACAAGAGTTGGTGTTTGCATATGCAGTTAAACACTACATATCACCCCCAGAAGTGACTGCACTTCAGGTTGGGGAGAAGTGGTTTCCTTATACCATCCCTCACCAACCTTGCAGGAGAGCTAAGAAATCTACTGCTGCTGAACAATTGTGAGGTTCTTTGATTAAAATTGCCAGAGATGCAGGACAGGTTTAACAGTGTATGTGGTAGTAACCCTTGTGAATATGAAGCATCTGCATGCAATCCATATAGTATCCATATACTATACATAGGTTAGACTTTTCACTGCTGCATGTTGTTTAGAGGCCAAAAAACTAAAAGGATTCAGTGAAAGATGGGACATTTGTAAGAACACCAAGAATTCTCTAAGTTGTAACAATTAATGCCAACACATTCAGAAAAGGGTATTAAATCTCACATTTTAGGCGTTAAGAAAAGCTCTTATAAAATAAAATTTAATATGAAAGCTACCTGTCCAAGGCTCCCACAGGTTTTGAAACACCTCATGATGGTGGCCACTGGCAGAGACTGGAGACTGAGCTACATGAACCCCACGCATGCCGCAGTCTGGTGATTCCTCCCTTTGTATGATCTGTGAACTGTGCAAGAAGCTCATTTAAGTTGAAGAACGTGGTTATCTCTTCCCTGGTTCTCAGCATTCCCATCTCTGATCCAATTCCTGATCGCAGATCATTATAATTTACACTGCAGTAATAACTAGAAATCCCAGCCAAGATGAGGTCCAAGCTATATATCATAAGACCTGTTTTGGCTCTTAAAAAAGCTGGCACTCTAAGTGACAGAGCTCAGACTAGTACCCCTGTCTGCTGAGTCTCAGTCCTGTGCTCTCTCTAGTCTCCCATTGGTACTAGGACTTTTGCTGCATCTGAAGATGCTTAACCTGATGTGATGTGCTATACTCCCAGTGTTGCACAGAATTAAAAGTTTTATTTCTCACTCAAAAATAAAATCACTTCCTAGTCCGGCTCCATCCCTTTATCCATTAGTCTTAATGCACTTGCATAAATAATAGAAGAGGCGGAAGGAGAGCTGGGGGTGGCTCTGTCTATAAGCACATCCCTTGGCATTAGGAGTAGGAGCATCTCCTGCCATCCTTGCAGAGTTGTTAGTAATGTAATTGTCTTTCTCATTTGCATCCCACTTCGCTGCTAATGGGGCTGCCTTTATTTGCCCCAGTTCCCTTTCAGGAAGGCATTCTGCTCTCCAGAGCTGGGGGAGCTGGAGTATTTAGTATTGTTTTTGTTCTGTGTGATATCAGCACCGCCTGGGATCAGAGGGAGTGGGATCACAGGTTGACCCTTCCTGAGATGTTCCTTGAAGTACTGCCAACAGGCTGACCAGAAGACATCCAGAAGGACTGTTATAAGGAGATCATATGATCCCAACTGGACAAAGGCTAAGCTCAAATTTAGCAAATCTTGTGTTTTGACTGCATGCCCCTTATTAGTGTGGACTGGACTTGCAGGAAGGGTGTATCTGCATGGCGTGTAAGGAGACCCATACTCACGCTGAATGTTGTGCTGTGCAGAGATACTGGCTGGGTCCCAGAGGCAGCACAGTTGTGTCAGTGCAGCACAATCTGAGCAAATGCTGTCAGCAGAGATAGGGCTGTATGTGTGCAAGGCTTGGATGTACTGCTTCTGGTTCTGGAGCTAAGCTGGGTTGCTGTGCTGTGTTGCATTGTGCCATGTAGATGTATCACAAACTCCAAACACGCAGAGGCAGGGCTAGCAAAGGGCTTTGCGCTGAATCTGAGCCTGGCGCACAAAGTTTGGACATACTTTATGGATCCTGAGTTTTGGGGAGCTGGGTGGCAGGTTCTAGGCTGGATATAGCTGGAGGTGCTTCAAGCTGATGAGTTCAGGCCTGTATAGGACCTTTCCAGAAACTAAACCAAACCCCTGGTTTTGAGGATTGGAGACTTGGAGAGTTCTGCAGGTCAGGTTAGGATCTGAATCTCCATAAGGCTCAGTGGGGACAGGGATCTAGTGCAGGCCCAAATCAGTGGGACCCCTGATCCAAGCTGCTTTGGAAACCTGCCTCACAAGGCTGTGTCTGTAAAATCTGCAGCCTCCCGTTGCCTCTGGGGAGCAAGCTGATCTATTTCTGTTCTCCCACTCGTCAGCACCCGACGGATTTTTGCCCATTACTCATACTGTGCAGTTGTAGTTCACCTTCCGTCCATGGATCTCAATGCAGTTTATAAATATATGTGGCTTATGTCTCACAGGTGCTCTCTCTGGGACATATGTGTTACCTCCATGGGGTGATGTGGAAACTGAGACAAAAACAGCCTGAATGACATAATTCAGCTCTCTGGATCCCACCCCTAACTATCAAGCCATCCTTTGTGTCTGAGTAGCAATCAAGGGGAGGATGGAGAGGGGAGGTCACAGCCTAAGGGAAAACCTGTCCCTTGTGTACATCACAGTGGTGTAAACGAGGGGCTTTCACACTAGATTTCAGCAGCTAGTAACATCCTGGGCTGGGTGACAGGGGGTTCCCCTCACACTCCTTCAAGAGCAAACAAGCTGGAGCAGACATTAATCTTGTTTGTGCCTCCACCTGGTGGCTGTCTGGACCGTGATCCCTGCCAAGCCAGGTTATCCTGACTTTTGACAAAAGGGAAAGGTTAGTTCAACAACTCTTTCCTATGTGGCTTATACATTGTTTAACCAGCTAATTGCCACACACTTCCCCACACTTGTCCGTGGGAGGAAGATGCCTCTGCTATGCAAACAGCTGCCAGCCCAGGTGAAGCCCAACTGGGGTGGCCCCAGTATTCAGACAGGCAGTTTCTCTGAATCCTGCTGTTGAGAGCTGGCGCTGTCCAGCATGCCTGCCTGGTGATTTAGTGAAGGTATTACCTCCTCACTTAAATGTTATCTGGCTTTTGAGAGCTGGTTGATGTTTCCAGCCCTCCGGTTCATCTCAGGTCAAAGCAATCTCAAGTGCGCTAGAAGTGTAATAGGATGGCACTTAATCACTTTGTGCTGCCTGTGCACTGTTGGTTAAATTCATTATTTACAGGAAGAGAGGGAGTGCCTTGGTGGGTGCAGCGCTAATGTTTTACTGCCTGGATTCAAAGTGACTCAAAGGATAGGACTCTATTAAGTGTGTGGGGCATAGACCAAAGAAGAGGGGCATCTCAGACTATGCTTTGCAGAAAACTCAGCCCTCCCTCCTCTCTGGGTAACTTCTCTCCATCCACTGTCAGCCTTCCACTATCAGAGATGAGAGCAGGATCCTGAGGGCATTGGGAAGGTCCTTGCACGTGAACTGTGGCAAATTTTTGCTATGCTGTCCTCCTGTTTGGATGATTGGATGGGCTTTGATCTGTAGCCTTGTCGGTGCTTTCGTCTTTATCAGACAGCTAATGCTGCATATCCTACCACTGTGTACAAAAGTCATAAAATACCATGTGGTCTCTGGCTGATTCTCAGTACAAATTCAGAGATGCCTGAGGGGGAAGACCCACCTCTGTTTTAGGAAGATTTCTTGCCTCTCTTCTATGAACTTTCAGTGCCCATGTGACCTCATTAAGGTATGGCTGTTAGTTTCTTTGTTTGAGTACTTCTTGCCCCATTTCCGTTCCATATAAATGCATCACAAAAGCTCTTGGGAGCAAGAGAGATATCAGTCTTTCCAGTTGAGGAAGTCTTTTCAGATGGAAGGAGAGAATCGCACAGATAAAGGTCACCTGAGGAAGTACCTTGCAGAGTTGGGAACTGGACTAACATCTCTTCATCCCCCACCCCAGGTCCAAATCAGGAGCAGATGTGGAACCAGAGCCAGGAGTCCTGATTGCCCAGTCCATGCTCTTGCCAGATGTGGAGATGTCATTCAAGGGTGATATCTTTTTTTCTCCTGCCAAGGCAAAGTCTCCTTAACTGGAGAAAGAATGGGACAAGATGAACACTTGGTTCCTGGGCTTGATCTGTCACCCCCAAGCTACCAGGGGCTCCCACCTCATGCCCATGCTGCCTGTGTCTCCTCCTCTGCTCTTTCCCCTGCATGCATTTGTGATTGACTGCTGTGTTGCACTTCATCCTCATTCAAATGATCTCTTGGCTGCAGAGAGGAGTAGCAGCCTGTTCTGTGGGAAGCGTGTATGATTTCCCAAGATACCGGCCCGCTGGTTAGCAGCAGTGTGTGTGTGTCTGTGACCCCCACCCTACTTGTGCACTCAGCCATGGCTGATGTGTCTTTAATTAAAGGGGCAGGACAGTTTGAGGTCCAAAATTCAGTTTTGAACACTTCGTCTTTCTTCTTTAAAGCTCCCTTCTGTTCCTAGTGGTTTGGCTGGAGCATCTAACCTTTAATGGAGAGGTTAATACAAGAAGTGGAAAAAGTATCCGCAGTAATTTTTGGGGGCTGTGGAAGAGAAAAACAAGGGCCTCAAGTCTGGTGGTTGTTATGGTCATTAACATATTTACATTTTTGCTTAAGAGCCTGGTGGGGGATCAAGGGAATTAGGGATAATTGTCATTGAAATGCAGAGGAAACCTTGCATGAAATTGCCCTTAGTGCCCTATTGTGCGAGAGGGCTTCCAGCCTTCCCCACCCCTCCACCCCACAGCAGCTGAATTGCATTTGTTTCCTGAAGAATAAAGGCACAAGCAGAAATAACCGTAGCTCTGCTTAAAATAGGAAGCCCCTGCGTTGACTCGGGTGATGTGTGAATTTGCCTGAGAAATGCTCCCAGTGGAGGTTAGGCTGGCTGGCTGCTGTCACTTGGGACTTGCCATCACAATGGCATTGGAGAGGCCAGCCCTGCCCTAGAGGCTGCGTGCTGTTGATAGGTTACCTATGGACAAGTACTTGAGGCACCTGGTCAAGGTCAGTGTCTTCCTTTGCAACCCATTAATTGGGAAGGGGGAGCTTCAACTGTTCATTTTTATTAGGTCTAGAGAAATACATTGTGAAAAAAATCTATTACTTCCTCTTTTTTTTTATTCAGCTGCTCTTTCAGAATAAGGGGTAAAGTGTTTTTAGGTCTTCTGGTGTTTTGAGTGGGACAGTTAAGTTCGAGTCATCTGTATTTTGTAACACATGAGCAAGCCCAGAAAACAGAGAGAGACAAACAAAAGGGCTGCAATTGAGTTGGGGCTCAAAACAAAACAGTATAGATGCAGATCATCTCACCTGTGGTTTGGTCCTATCAGAAAGATGGAGGCCATTTGTTGAAATTCAGCCCGGAGTTGTTTGCAACTTGAATTTTCATTTTTTCTGGTTGTTCAGATACTAAGTTTTGATTCAAGCTCATTGCTAATCAAGAGTGATGAATGAATGCAGATCATAATAATGCAAGGACAGACTTGCTGTTCTGCTCTAAGAATAGAGTTCCTTCCAGTTACAACATGTTTCAGATGTGGCCAAAAATAACAGCTACCTGCTGATGTTCCTTTGATGGGAGTGGAGCATTCCTGGGGAAAACACAGTGAGAGAGTGATGTGGAAATATTGGTTATTTGTGTGCAAGCCTGATGGGCATTTTCTGACTGGAGATCCCTTTTAATTACCACCAGGGACTTCAGAGGCCTGCCTGTCTGGAAAGTTAGCTAGCTGGTAAACACAGATGCAGATGGTATTGGTTTGAATAACAGAATCAGATCTGTTTTGTCTCCAGCGTAGGATATCACAGTAGTTGCTAGAATGAGTGTTTTGAAGTGATGAAGTTCTGCTATATAACTGTCAGTCATTGTTGCAAATGGTTCTGTAATGCTTCAAAATGTAGCAGGTATCCATGATTTCTCTTAATAGCCTTTTTTGTTTATGAGGAAATATCCTTCATGTATTTTTAAGGCATGTACATATTCCCAAGAGGTGTTGTTAACTCACCTGCACGCAGCTTGCTTTCTCAGAGTCGAAGAATGAGGTGGGGGGCATGGCCAGGGAGGGAACCCCACAAGCTCAGAGTTGTGGAGATGATGAAACCTGTGTAAAGTAAATGGTATCGTCCTCAGCCAGAGATATCCTATCATTTGCATTTAGCAATAGAGTCAAACAATTCAAGTCAAAGGACCCCATTGGGGTCAAATGCTATCAGTTAGCAAGAGTAAATACACAGGACGTATGGGATCACAGGCATCAGAGCCAGGAGTGACTTGATGACTGAGTTTATTTGCTCTTGCCAGGGAAACAGAAGTTCCTTCTAACAAGGTTATATTGAATATTATGTCAATGGTTGGGGAGCACAGAGTTAGGTCAGCCTATGGGTTACAGTCAAGGCCAAGGGGCATGAGATGAGATGAGAAATCCAAGCTTGGATCTGGTGTATTAGGATCTACTGTTGCAACTTAATGCAATATAGCAGGGCTGACTGTGTAGCATGAGGTTCTGCTCTTCCCCATGGTTTAGGGTATTTGGATTTAGGGATTAGTTTTAGGCCACATTGTAATAGTAATTTCTGATGAACTGTCCCTCTGGGGTTGGAGAGTCTTTGGGAAGGTATGGTACACCGCAGGGTGCACTGTAAGGATGTGACAGACATGGCACCTGGGGGAAAACATACAGCGTTGACTTCCAGCAGGTCACTTGTTGGCTTTGTTTCCAGTAACTGTCCATCTCCCCAGAAAAACTCCTGCATTGGAAAAGCTATTCCGCCAACACAACAATGTCCCAGCTCTGTTTCAAAGTGGCCACCTCTTCCAGCACACACACCTTATTTTAGACAACTCCATCCACAGGAAACAACAGCAATAAAAAGGGAGTTTCCAGCAAGTAATTGAAGCTGGGGGTAACTGTGGAGAATTTGAAGCTCAATCCAGAAAGGCTGTTATTGCTAAAGAAGCAATGGGCTAGCCCTATTCGAGAGCAGTACAGCGAGAAGGGTAGCAGCCCAACGCTGAAGATGCACAAGCTGGCTAATTAGAGTTGGGGCTAGTTGAGTGAGAGCCGGGTCTGTGCATACACGTGTTGCCTCTGCCAAACAGCGTGCCTTGTGCTGAGGTCAGTTCTGCAGCTGCTCTACTCAGTGGAGAGCACTGTGCCAGATTATGTGGGTGGCAGGCTGCTCCTTGTGCCCCCTGGGCTGCTGGCCAAGCTGCGTCCAATCCAGCTCAGGCAAGTGGTTCAGGCGTCAGACTGGCTTTTGTTCACAGTTGGGGGGAAAAAGAGAGAGGGTTGGCAAAACCTTGTTGCTTTTACCAAGCTCGCTTTCATGTACGAAATGTTGCCATGGCAAGATGCCTCTTGGGCTGATATTCCTCTCTCTGTCCTGCTCTCCTTCCGTCTCTGAATCCAGCCAACAAGCTTGATATCATTATCTACAAAGAGGGGCCAAGTGGGGAGCACAACGTCAAGTTTGGAAAATCAAAGGCAAATCTCCCAGCAACTGAGCTGGCGGAGACTCAACTGATTCTGAGTTACTGCGCGGGAGTCCAGTTGCTTGTATATTTGTTAGCTGTCAAGACTAAAAAGCAACGCGTTCAGTTCAATGCCAGTTTGGGCTCTGTTGTAATCTGCTGCTTGTCACGTTTCAGATGTTGCTGCTTCTTGAGGAGGATACAAGCTTCTGTTGGGAATAACCCTGATGTTTACTTTTGGAGGGCAGCCAATTTAAATGGCTGCCCCCAGAGCGGGGAGTGGGGGTTACCTAGCATAAGTTTATATGTTTTGCCAACATGATGCTTTTCGGTCTCAGCCCAGGTTCCAAGAAACAAAGGGGAAGGGCGTCCGCTTCAAAGACATCACAGTACTAGGCAAAAAAACCTACATTGCAGGTAATGTTCGTGCCAGGCCAGGAACATGACATTTTAGAAGGGCTGATGTAGGGTGGAAGCTTTGTGGGGTCACAAGCTAACCCTTTGCTGGGGATCTGCAGAGGGTGTTAGTCTAGTACAGAGGTAAGCAACATTTTGGGAGCAGCAGGCCAAAATTACCCAGCTTGGTCCAAGCTGGGCTGGCCCTTCCTATCCAGCTGCCAGTCTCCCTGGTGCCTGGCTGCCATTGAGGCAAAACTCCCTGATGCTGAAATGCAGCAGAAGTCCTGGCTTCACAGACTGGATCTAATGGCTCTGCAGGCTGTTGGCTGCCAACCACTAATCAGGAGGGTTTTCAGTCCAGCAGCACCAAAGAAAGAAATAGAAAAGATAGCTATGGACTCAGAGCTACAAAGCCCTTGTAGCGCCTCCCAAACTGGGTTAAAGAATCATTGCAGTTATAGCTGGGAAAGGTCTGTGGCATCATCTTCCTTCACCGGTGCAGTGACTGGTGGCAGTGACACTGGGATTCCTTGAAAAGTTTGCAGAATTCATTTCTGTAAGAGGATCATTAGTTTCCATGGTGTGGACCAGGCACTGATGCTTGGCGTGCCATGAATGCTGATCTATTGCCAAGCGGTGCAGTGTGTTTACAAGGAACACTGCATTTCTCTGTCCCTGGTGCTTGATGATACCACCATGGGTCAGTGAACTTGGGTGACACCAAGCAATTCAGTGAACTCCTGTCTTCAGCAAATGCCAAGTGCGGTCTGCAGATTTTCAGTGAAAGCAGTGGTTTCAGAACCGAGGGTCATGACTCTGTAGGGGGACATGACATTTATGAGTGGAATTGCAAGTCCAAGAGAAATTCAGTTGCAGGAGCAGGGCAGCAAGCTTAGAAGTGGGGTCAGAAAGGGAAAAGTTTGGGAACTGCTGAGTTAAAGTTAGCAGGTTGCTGTTGTGAGCCCGAGCATTGCTCAGCTTGCCTGCTACAGCTGCCACTGGGAACCAAGGCTTTCTCCTTTACCAGCATTTCTGGTAAAAGTGGGGAATTCATTCCAGATTTAATGTGGGACTCCCTTTCTACTGTGTGTTTCAGAAAACAAATCAAAGCGACACGTGGCTGCCTTGTTATTTTGGCTTTAATGTATTGTTTCTCTCCCTGGCTCACTCTCCCAAGAACCTCTTTATAAGATGTCTAGATGTAAAAGTCCCTTCAGCAACAAAAGCACTTATCTGTTTTAGAAGGAACCATAAAGAAGATGCTTTTGCTTTTCCATTTTCTGCATTGTGCATGAAGGAGGCTTTAAGCAGAGATGAAATTATTCTTGCTTTGCAAAAGGTGTGAATAAATACAGATGTGAAACTATGCTTGGGATAATGTCTCTCATATTGATTGCATTCCCTATGCACTTAACTGTCCAAATACAAAATTTAAAAAGTACAAAGTGAGAAAAAAATTAAGATTCAGAGGGAAAGAAGAAAGGGGTCTGATTTCAGCTGAGGTTTGAAATGAGATTCAGAGCTAGTAAGATGGAAAGCTGTGTAAAGGTTGTTCAGTATGGCAAGAGGCTGGCCCTGGCAGGAGTGGCCCATGGAAACCAGACTGGTGCTAGTGGAGCAGAGGGAATAGATAAGGGTCCCACAATAATCAACAGGGAAGCAACTTTGGTGTGAGCCTTTCAATCTGGTTCAGTATGTCTGGGATTTCCATTACTCTCAAAGACTGTCCTGGCTTCAAGAGCAGCAGTCCCTCTGATTGAGAACAGAAGAGAAGCCTGAGCTGAGGAGCTCTGACGTCCTAGCTCCCCTGCTCCTCTGAGAGTCGCCCCCTGACCACAGTGTGCCTCCTGGTTCTCTTGCTCTCTCCCAAAGTTGGTTATGAGCTCCAAAATTAGACAATGGCTCTTCTATGAACAGTTTGAGTGGGGAAGGTTGAGGGCTCTGGGACTGGCCAGTTGGAGTGGCAAAATTCAATGGCTTTGCAATTAAGATCCTATCAGGACATGTTTCTGTCCAGGACTATGAGTAGTAAAACAAACGAGCTCCTGTGTCCGTGTGAACATATTGCTGCCATTCAGTAGCTAGATCCATTCAGCCACATTGTGCTGCTCAGAGTGGCAGGGGAGATGCTCTTAGCTCCAGTGAAGGAAGGGAGGGAAAGCTCCAGTGCTGGTGAAAGCAGTCAGACCTTGTTCTGTCCCTGCTCCTGGAAAGCTCCAGTTATTACCCATCATGGTAATGCTTTACTTACACTGCTGGCAGCTGTGACACAGGTGGTAAGGTTGCTTGCGTAGTTACAGGTAACTGGCAACAGAACGAGCCAGCGAGCTTGTAAACAGAAACGAGCTTGCAGGATGAAGGATATGTTGGGAGCAAACAGTGACGGGGAGATGTTGGAGGATGGCCAGTCCGCCAGCTTTTCTCTGCCACGTGGCAAAGTTCTCCGTACTCTGCCACGTGCTCAGAGCTCTCTGACTTGGGCAGAAGCTGCATGGACCTTTATACGTTTAGACTAGCCAATGACAGGCTGCCAGGTGGGAATAGCTAATGAGGCAGAACGTACCAAATTTACAAGTAACTGCAGTTGCTCAGGGCAGTTCTATTGTGACAGGGGCACTCAGCTGATTTGGTTATGACAGTAACTTTTCGGAAGACATCTACTTGTGATTTAAAGCCGAGTCAGGGAGAATCCACTACATTGGTTAAATCCCCTCAGTGCTACGTGCTCTTTTTTCTAGACAGAATTTGTTTGGCTTGCGCTGTTGTCTGTTAGACTAAAAGAGCTCTTCATTCAGATGCTAATAGTTACCAAAATGTGTCTTAAACCTTTCTTAGATAAAAGATTTCTTGGATAAACTGAACTTCATTCTCACAGTTTAAGGCAACTTTTTCAGACCTCGACTGATTTTTGGTTCTCCGATTGATCGATCTCATGTTGTTGTACACAATTTTAAATGGCTCTTCTGTTCCACTTCTGATGAAGCACCTGCATTTCAGTGACCGGTGAGGTTTGGTAGCATTTTTCAAGCACTCTGAGATCTTTTATGGTGAAAATGTTCTATATGCGATGTAAGTTATGTTGTTTCCTTGCCCAGTGTTTGTTAGGATAAGGAGTCTGTAAAACTTCAGCTCTCTGGCTGCATGCCCGGCGGTAGCAACTGTCTGCAGCTAGCCTTAACTTTACAAATAAGAGGAAAGAAAAACCACAGAAACTAACACTCAGTTAAAATAATTCAAGGGCCAAAGCAAAGCAATGCATTCTTTGGTCTTGGTTGCCTTGTATTTGCTCTGAAAGGCAGACTCCATTGTGAACGGTCCTGAATTTTTAGGACAAGGCAGGGCTGTAGGGAGTGAGGGGGAGAGGTTGACTTAAAGGGGCTGATGAGAACAAGGACTTCTGTACCTCAGCTCACTGAACCTGGTCAGCATGAGACTGGGTGGTTATTCCCAAATGCCATGTTAATTCAAGAGGCTCAGTTGTGTCCCACAATCTGGATTTGGAATGGACTTTGCAAAGCCAGACAGTAGCAACCTGGCAGCAAATAACCTTGATTATTGACAAGTTGGCATGGACTTCACCACCAAAAGCCAGCATGTAGTCCAGGGTAATGCATTACATTTTCAAGGAGCTGAACTCTTGGATTGGGAGAAAGCAGAGCTGTAAAGGGAGAACTGACCTAGTTAGAAATGAGGAGCGTTTCTTCTGGCTACAGACTTGTGGTGATCATGCAAAACTGTTGGCCACCAGAGATCTGGAGCCTGTTCTCTAGGGAAGTACAGAGCCCTTTCTAGCAGCCTAGTTGGGGTATCACTTCCCCAGACAGATCAGAGACAAGGTCTCAGACATTGGTTTCATACTTGTTGTCCAGGGCTGTCTGGCACTAGTTGGGTGATGGTGCATAGATTGCTCTGAAACAATCTGCAGATCTACTGGCAAGAGTAATGATCTGAAATGAAGCTGTGTGGCCCACTGGCCAGGGACACTTCACAGAAGCACAGCTGTGCAGGGTGAGAACAACCCTCACCATTGGACTGCAACAGATCCTGGACCACCAGGAGCCACAAATTGCATGTGGTGTGTAAATTACCCAGCAAGTAACTTTTGCTTTTTCCCCTCCCTTTCAGTTCGACCCTGAGAGCACTGGATACATCAGCACCGAGAGATTTCGAGGCCTCCTTCAACGGCACGGCTCCGAGCTGGACCCGCACAAGCTGGAGGTTCTCTTGGCTTTGGCAGACAACAATTCTGATGGGAAGATCTGTTATCAGGACTTTGTCAACCTGGTAAGTGATTCGGCAGGGGGAGCACCTTGCAGCCCTAGTCTGGATTTGGTTTGAAATGCTGAAAAGTGAGGGATGTTCCTTTTCTCCCTCATTTTAGGAAAGCAGGGGTTTTTTGCCTGCCTCCTTGGCTGGGCTTTTCAGAAGCATTAGCCCAGTATTAGCTTACCTTTGATGTCACTGAAAGAACTCCCTTCGACTTCAGTACAGTCAGGCTGACACCAAACACTTCTGTAAAGTCCACTCTGCAGCCCTGAAAAAGATAGCCGTTCTCTCCAATGGCTTAGTTAAGTCAGGCCTCGCACCAGGCATTTGAGGTTCAAATGAAGGGCTTTATTTGCAATTAATTCACATGGAACAAACTCCAGACTTAATGCTACAGATTGTGGTTGCTCTACCTATTATTGGGGGAGAATTCTCCCTCTTATAATTAAAGACAAGAAGAGTCTATTTTTTGAGGCTGACTTCAGATTCTCCCTCACTGTTGGCAGCAGGAATTTATACTATAATGGTGGTTCAGATATTGCCTAAACAACAATGATCTGAATCAGCTCTTGAGGACTGTTTGCAGCATAATTTTGGAGCCCCAAAACAGATATTGTGGTTACATTTCCAGTGTAAAGGAACCTATGACTTGGGATAGATTTTCACAAGAACTTTTCAGAAGAGGCTGAGGCACGTGGCTCTTAATCTCCATTGGTGTTCAGTCAGATTTGTGTGCTCTGAAGTGCCTGAATCACTTTTGAAAGTGAGACTTGGGCTTCTAAGTCACTTAGGCAGTTTTGAAAATGTTTTCTATTATTCTCATCTTGTTTCCTGGCTGCTAGCTACAGCATCTAGCTGCAAACAGGATTTCATGTGGAACACTTGAAATAGTCTCACACTTCACAAACAGCTACTGCTGTTAGCAGAAGGAGAGAAACTGTGATTTTGACAATCTGATTCCCAGCTCTCAACTCTCATCTTTCTTCTTTTTTTTTACTTCTGTGTCAGCCAATAGCTGTCCTGGTGAGGTTTTTGCTCAAAGGCATATTTCTGTCTATCTGAGTAACTCTTAGTCTACCTAGGGATTTTACCACTGCATGTAAATACCATGTCTTGTCCTATGTTGACCCAAAATGACCAACCAATGTTGATGCAGTAGGATTTCCAGAGGAGCATGGAGAAAATGGGAGACTGACCCATGTGACTGGCTGATGGTAAAATCAGTTGACCTAGCCTGCCCCATCTCACTGCCGTTCTGGAGGTGTGTTCAGCTTCCTGCTTTGGGAGATGATCCAATGCAGGATGCTGCAGCAGCTGCCCCCCAGCATGCATAAACCACCCACTACCAGGTTGGGTGAAGCTTACTACTTCATTGCCCACATACAGGGTGGGAGTCCATTGAAGCTATCTGGGCTCTGAGGAAGTCTTCTCCCTTTATCTCCTGGTATGGGGCTCATTTTCTATATCTGCTCTGAGAGGGAAGCCTCCATCCCCTCTTTTTCTACTGCTTTACTCCATGTGAAGCCAATGGAAGCGTTGCCACTCGCCCCCATGAGAGCAAGGGTGTGCCTTTTATCTCTGTGTGCCATTCCTGCTCCATAACATCTAAATAATGCTTCACCTTCCCCCCATGGTCATTAACAGTGCCTGTAAAAGGTCTTTGGGAACTTATTGGAGGGAGCTTAATGTGGTCTGGGTTCCACTGACAGTTATTCACGAATGTTTCTCTTGTCCACCCAGAAGTGCCTCCTGGCACTGTACAATAGCTTGCACATTGTTTTCATGGGTTAGAAAGCCAACTCCGTGTCCTACAGGGCTATGTCTCAGTAGATGAGACAGGGAGATCTCTCTTAGGTCTGAGTTGTCATAAGCCCCATTCCTAACCTCAGTTAAGGGGTCAGCAGGACAGTGAAATCACCTTGATGAGATCAGATGCTGAAAGAGAGCTGTCGGTTATCTTATCAGAGCTGTGCTATCTTATCAGCAGTTTGAGAAGTTTTATGGACACGCTAAAATGCAGCAGCAATAAAAATGTTCACTGTAGCTGTAGAAAGTGATCAGGCATCCCCACTTGCTGCAGCCATGTAGATATCCCAGGATTAATAGCATACATAACAATTACTTAGAGCAGATGAAGTACTTAACTCCCATGCAGACATTTACAAATGCAGTCCTGCAATGCATCTCTAAGGCTAGTGCTAAGTCTCATTAAACTCATTTTGTGGAGGAAAAAAATGAGGAAAAATGTTAAGTGTCTTGCCACAGGCCAACATGGCAAGCCAGTGTGAAGATCAGGACTGGAACTTGGGGCTCTTCACCTCTCAACCACAGACTTGTCCACCAGCCCTCTAAATAGGGCCAGCAAGAATGCAGATTGCTGTTGTGTATCTAAGGACCCTTTAGGCATGAGCATAGTTACCTACTGGTGAAGGGAGTCGTTTACAGATTTCAGAGAGGGACAGTGCTGAGTCATCTTCAACCAGCATAATTTCTGCAGAACTAAAAATGTCTTTAGACTTCACTGTGTAAGCCTGATAAAGCCACCATTGATTTCCTATCTCCCATTCCTTCATCTCCCTCATTTGCATTTTCGCTTTCACTAATCAATAGCTGTGCAATTGCTAGAATGCTAAATTATTTGTAATGGGTACTTCTGTACCCCCTTGCCCTTCAACTCTTCACTGGATGCTATAAATCTAACTTTTCAAGGCTTCTTCACCTTTCTGCAGTCTCAACTCCAAGCTTTACCTGTTCAGTTTCATGCCACACCTTTTGGTGACCTTGATAAAAAGTGATGCAGGACTAATAAAATTGTTCTGGAAAAGTCTGGATGAGATTTAGCACAAATGCAGCCTGTCTAGTTTATCTTTAAGTGGTAGGCCTCTAGCTTGTTCCTTTAGAGGAAAGCCCAGCTTAGGGAACAGGACTTTGGAGACCTGGGTTTTAGCCTGGCCTCTGCCTGCTGTGTAGCCTTAGGCACAACAATTCTCTACTTTCTGCCTCAGTTTCCCTTTTCCTCCGTCACTCCCTTTGTCCTCTGAGTTTGTAAGCTCTGTAGGGAGCCTATCTTTGCTAAGCAGTTCAGGATGCACGTTAGAAGAATGAGAGCATGTTTTTTTCCAACCCTTTATCAAGAGAATAGAAAGGGGTTCTTGAGTATTTAAACTGTAGAACAGTTCAGATCCACAGTGGCCCCTGAGATGTCCTATGATGCAAATAGTCCAACTCTGTCCAGAAGGATCCATTGCTCAGTGTCTGGGGTTGAGTCAGTGGTAGTATTCCTTTTTTAAAGGAAAACTTCTCTGTTGAGAATTCAATGCACAAGTCATATGGAGCTGTGAAGGCAGTGAGCTTCTGTCTAAAGCAGGTAGTGACATTCTCCTTCAGGGCTGTTGGAAAACTATGAAAGATAGGGGGAAAGCCTTGGATCAGTTTCATAAGTTTATAAAAACCCAGTAAGTAGAGAGCCTATTTTTATTATCTTAGCAAGAAATACCCAGCATGGCACCTACATAGCATGCTGATTAGGAACATTTTAAATGCCTAAAATAGAAGGTGGTTAATACACAGACAATATGTGCATTGAAGTCTTTGTGGGCAAGTATCCTCGCTTTATGTTAAAGTACCCTGAAGCCTAGATTGGACAACATCCATACATTCTTGAGTATGGAATTACATGTAGCACAGGGGTCCATCATTCTGATAAGCATATACCTCATGTAGGGCGAGAAAACTATCTTTGCTTTTTGCTCTTGTTCTGAGGCTCGATTTTCCCATTTCTATGGTGCAGTTAATATGACACGCTGATCTGGTTTCAGAGGTTGTGGTGAAGAATCTGGGGGTGGGAAACGTAGCTCATTACACGCATCCACACTGGGGCTTTCCAAGTGTAGCTGTTTGTTTTCCTATCAAAATTCAAGAGCAAACACTATAAATGTTCAAACAATATTTATAGGTGACTTTCGTAGCCTCTCAAATATTTCCATGTTTCTTTTACTCTTGGAGTGAATGCAGGTGCCAGGTTAGCACTTGTAACACTCCAGCTATTGGGAAACCCTGATGAGCAGGTACGTGTTAGAAGCAGTATCTATATACTGCCTCTAACTTTCACATCTAGTAGAGGTGGAAATTCAGGGCATGAGGCAAGAGGCGGGTTTCTGGGATCCTGTGTGCCAGACCAGCTGCTCTGTCTGGAACATTCAAAGCACTGCACAAAATCTCTTAGCAAACTCTGACTGATGGAGCCTGGAAGTCAAATGAAAAGGCTCCCTGAAACACATGAGGCTTGCAAATCCAACAGACTAGGTCCTATTCCCAGCCCAACCCTTGCAACTTGGGGAAAGTAATTTTGCCTTGGGCATATCTATTGACACTGAGTTCTTGGGAGTAAAAGCTGTCCTTTGCTCAGCATGTGCAACACCCAGCACAAAGCGACCTTGTTTTGTGTCGGGAATACAGGGGCTGTGATAACAGAAACAACAAATAATGCCACGGCAGGCCTCTGTTCCCTGCGTACACATAGAGAGGTGCTGGCTACCTTTTGCTGTCTCTGCCTGCTATGGCAGATGTAGTGCCTCTCACACGGAGGCCATTATTAACTACCACCAGGGAAGCAGGGAACAGGTCAGCAAACTTCCCCAAAGCAAGAAGTTAGCCCTTGTGTTTCTCTGATGTTCCTATACATCCCTCAAGACTTGTCCACCCAGTTCCCCACAACACTCCCCTAGATGCTTTTGTCATTGTCCTGGACACTGAGTTCATTTGTCTACCAGAGAGATCACTGTGAAACAAAGCCACATCATTCCTCTGCTGTCCATAGAAGACTACTACTTACCAACCATTTCCAGTTCCTGGCCTCGGAGGTTTGGCTATTCATAGTAATAGGATAAAGAGACTTGAATGTAACAGGGCTTTTTGAATTATTGACACAGTCAGTCTAGCAAAATGATGTATTAATTTGTTGCAAAGATAAAGGGAAGCAAACATTTTCATTTTGTACTTGGGTTGGTTCTGGATTGAGCTGGAATTTTTGGTTCCATGTTCTGGTGGCATTTCCAAAAAGAAAAATTTCATTTAAGAAGCCTCTAAATCAAATAGGTTTTTCATTCTTGGAAAATCTTCTCCCACTTTCTTTGGTTTGAACTACTGGCTAGATTCACGCTGATTTTAGATTCCTTATAAATGCTACTTTGGTGAATTAGCCTATGCATCAAAAAAGTCACCCTAGTCTGGCATGCATCAGCATCTCCTTCCATCCCCCTTTTGCACCCTCTTGGGCCAGCTGGGCAGCCTTTGCCAGTATATGCAAGCTCTGACCTGTAGGGACTAATGGCAGTACTTCTCCTCTAGTATTTGTTCTACTGGTTGGTCCAAAGATGCTCTTGCTGCCTGAATTCAGGGCTTTTAAAGTTTGCTATTTAACAAAACTCTTGTTTGAAGGTAGCAGCTGTGTCTGGTGGTAACTGGGCATGTCTACATGCTGCCCTACAATGGTGTAGCGATGCACTACATCACTGTATGGCATGCTGTGGTGACGTAGAGCTCACACAGGTCTACACGTAATTGCCAGCTACGTTACCATAGCAGCTTGCTGCCCAGCAACAGTACACTGCCATAGTGATGTAGCCGGTGAATCTAACCATGCACCACCCATACACCACAGTACAGCTGGCTACTGTGCTGTGTTTAGTACTTCCCTCAAGCAAGTACTAAAGCATGGCATAGTACTAATGTCACCATACAGCGATGTGTAGGCATGCCCACTGAGTATGGTAGTAACTTGGGATCAAATCTCACTGGTGCTCAGTTGATGTTTGTAAACAGGAAAGATTGATGCTTGTTCATTATATCTTCCTCTCTTTCCAGTGGCTCAAGCTGAAAATGATATTGGCCTGTAACTGCTTCTAGCTAATGGTCTGGCTCCTTTGGGGAGTGGACAGATGTAGCAGGGCAGATAATCATGGGGTTTGGCTCAGACCAGAAAGGTAGCACTATAGATGTAGACAGATGTGCCACTTCCAAGGGTTGCTCAACAATCTGTATCATGTGGTTCTGCTTCTCCACCATCAGGTGGCCAATAAGACAGAAGCGTGACAAACGTAACGTCTGGCCGTAGCTAGTGTTCACATAGAGGTCTGTAGTAGCAGTGAGCTCAGTCGAGCCAAGGAATCATTGTGTGTGCTGTATGTAAAGAAATTATGATAGGTGGTCATGTATACATCTGAAAGCAAATACAGTCTATAATTGAACAGTGCCTGGGTATAATTGAACAGTGCCTGTGGGTCAATTTTTGCAGAAAACCAAATACCGTTAACATTTGCTCAAATACTTTAAGCTCATTCCTTTAAACTCTGCTTCCTGTCGCCATTCATTTTCTGGAAACACTCTAACAGGCTTAATGGCCCTCTAGTGTTTGTGGACCCAGCCATTTCTAAGCAAATATTGGAGGATATTTGGGAAATTTAGCATTCATAATCACACCAGAAGCTTTTCTCTGAGAAGTACTCATCCAACAAGGAAACCTAAGCATGCCCATGTGACCTGCATGTCCAATGAAAACTAATTAGAGCAGCTTGGAATAATCTATTTGGATACAATCTGTAGACTAGGAGCTAACCCTAGAAAATATTCAATAAACAATTCTGAATAATGGATAAATTCAAAGAAATTGAAATTTGCTGGCACAGTTCAAAAACAGAAAGGGGGAGAAGTTATCAGATAAATGATTTCATTTCGATTTATTTCTCATCTATATATGCATGAGATATGCATCAGATACGTTTAAAACATAATTCCACTTCCTATACAGTTTTATTTATAAACCCGTGTTTTCAAGAAGCCACAAAAACCAGCAAAAAGCAATCACAGGTGGGGGGGGTTTTCCATCTTAGACACTAAGGGAGAAAAAAAGCCCTACTAGGGAAATGCATATGTATCTTGTTTATTTCTATTGTCCACTTGCTTTTCTCTATCATAAAGGGAGACACTAAAAATACTCAATGAAAGTGTTGTCTGTCAACAAACTGCAACAGCTGCAGGAGGAGATAAAGCCCAGAGCTGTTTAACTAACTTTGCTACCTTCAGAGGTGAGACGAGCCAGAAAGTAATTACAGCCGAGACATTATTTACCAGGGTCCTTGTCAAACATAACTTGCCTTTGGCACCATGGACACTGCAGGGCAGCTCTTTCACACACAGCATCCTAACAGTCCGACAATGCCAAGCAGCAGGGCTGGGGATCCCTGGGGAGATGGAGTCTCTGCTTCCTGATTGAGCATTTATTCTTTTCTCTTTCTTGAAACGTGGGGCAGATGCGTTACCTCAGACAAACGAGGTAACGTCATGTCACTGCTAAGCCCCCTCTGAAATGTCAGCAGGGCCAAAGGATGGAGCTGGTAGACTACACCCTGCAGTTTCTCCTGTCTGGTAGAACTACAGAAAAAGTGCCTGAGCAATGCCATGCCACTATCTCAGTACCTGATAGTGGTCGGGGTATTGTGTGTTGTACTTAGGGTTTGTTCTCATGAGTCACTTGTGCAACTCCTGGCTCCACTCTGCCTTAGTCTAAGGAAAGCTTATCCCTATCCTGGGAAATAATGCATTTTTCCATTATATACCTGCTTCCCTAAATAAGCTGTGTTTGCTCAAGGACATCTTTTTTGCCAGGATAATTCCATCTACCCTTTGCAATGCCAGCAAAAATGTCCAGTGTGGTCCAAACCTAAGCCATTGGTGTACACTGGGGGTTCAGGGGTAAAGTGCAGGATGAGAGTCAGGTGGACTAGACTTTTCAATACTGCCATAGGCATACTGTGGGACTCGGACAAAGCAATGAAGCTTTCATAGTTTCATAGTTGTTAGGAGCTAGAAGGGACCTTACAGATCATTGGGTCCAGCCCCCCTGCATTTGGGCAGGAAAAACTGCTGGGATCCAGCAAAAATGGGCCTCAAGACGCTTTCTGAAGATTGCCAAAGTGGATGACTGTACCAGCTCTGTGGGGAGCCTACTCCAAACCCTCAGCAGTCAACTTGTAAAGAAGTTTTTCCTTATGTGTAACCTGAAGCAATCTCAGATAAAAGCAGTGGAGCTTTCCATCGAAAATGGAGATGATCCCTAGCTTATGGCATGCTTGGTGGTCATCCTGCAGAAGGAGATACAGCAGAAAGGCCACATGGGGCTTCATCCTGGTGAACCAGCCTTTCAAGGCAGATTGTGCCAAGGAGTTGTGTGGGGGGAGAGCCAGGGATGAGAGCTTTCCCTTGAAGGCGGATATTTCAACACATTGGGAATGTTGGACGAGCTCCTAGAATCAGTTCTCAATGCAGTGTACAAAACGAACTAGAGCTGGGTCCAAAATCAATATTTAGCTGTGGCTTTGTAGTAACTTTAATCTGATGTAACATCTTTACTTCAAGCAAATTGTATCAGCTAATTTAAACCAGACCCTTAGTTACCCAGGGTCCAGAGACCAGACAGGATAGCAAAGAAAGCTACAGTGACTTGCCCAATGTTACACAATTTGTTTCTTCTAGTATGCTTCAAGTGCTCTAAAAATACCATTAGCTGTAAAACCTAGGTTCAAGTGCAGAGTTGTGGCTCTGTGCATGTATCTGAAAAGACCCAGCCAGAGAGGAGTACCCAGTGCACAGTGAGGCTTTTGGATCCCAGTCCTTCAAAATCAATGGAGCTGACTTCCCACAGGCGTGCAAGCAGGAACAAAATACTGCCTTGGCAGCACCACACCGCACCCATTCTGCAAGCAAACACAGAGCCAAAGTGTGATGCCTGGATTGTGCTGCTTGTCTAAGTTCCCCAGTGGCATTTTACTGGGTAGTTCATGGGACCTGTGGAAATGATTCCATGGAAACAAGAATTCTGGAGCTATTAAAATTTCTGTAGAGCATGTGAGCCTAGACCTTGATTTTTGCAAAGAACTGAAGTGCATACATAATTTGCAGTCAATGAGACTTACGGATGTGCTTAAATTAAGCATATAACTAGATCCTTTCCTGATTTGGTGTCGTAATGACTATTAAATTCTATAGGTTTTTGGCACGGGCAGGAGTATTTAATGAAGCTCCTCTAAAACTTTAGTAAAGATGGGTTCTACTGAAATTAAGTAGGGTTATACTGGAACAGTTCTGAAAACCTGCAGAACTTAATAGAGAATTATGTCCTTCATAGGGCTGTATAGCAGCCCATATATTTAATGGAAAGTTATACCCTGACCATAGAACTCTATTATCGAGTTGCAAAGCTCGATCGAAAGGTGATAGTTCTCTCTGAAATGCCATTGTGTTTTGATTTGTAAAATGCCCAGTACAGTGCACGGTTTTATAACATTAAAATATGTGTCATCTTGGAACTTTTTAACCTTTTCCCTCTACATTTTCCCTGGGTCATGTGCGTTACCCAATTGTTCCAGAGGCAAAACCCTCTGTTGGCAAACTTATGCCACTAAAAGGAGACCATAAAAGCAGGCTTTCTGAGTTCATCTGTTATCCCTTCCAGAGATCCCTGCGATAGCTGCACGCCCCCACTATCAGCAATGTGTACATGAAAAGTTTGCATTGTTTTGGCTTCTGAAAGGATTTTTCCAAGCTGAGGTCTCTGCATGGTGTTGCGTTTTGAGGGGGCAGGAGTGAGACATGGCTCAGCTGTGCGAAAAATTTCATGGGCCATAAACATGCAAAGCATGCTGAGCACCTCCTCTGAGGCTTGGCAGGGCTTCAGTTCCCTTGTTCCCCCTGCTCTAGCCATTGACTGCACGTCTGCCCAGCGACTTCCATCTGACCTTCTTTACAAGGCTTTGTATATAGGGGTTTACATTTCTCTTAAAAGAAGCTCAACAGCACATGGCTTAATACCCATTCCTTGTTGCCTGTTAGCCTGGGGCAGCATGTGCCACTTAGCCGATAAAAGTGGAGCTTTGTCCTGACTCTGAATACTGTATGTTCACTCATAGATACTAGGTGCATACAGGACTGGTATCCCATCTGAATGATCTCAGTGGCACCAAGTTATCTAGTCTCATTTACTAACACCAGCCATTGAATTCTACGCAGTTATTCTGTATTTGTTTGGACTTGATTAAAGCACCATCCAGAAAGGCCTGTAATATTGAGATGGGGTGTCCAAGAGCTGGAGAATCCACCACTTCCCTTGATAGTTTGGTTCAGGAGCTGATGTCCTTTGCTGTTAAAAAACTCTACCGTATTTCTAATTTGAAACTGTCTGTTTTTTAACATGGCTCTTGTTGTACCTTTTTCTGAGACATTGAAGATCCCTTTACCCCACTCAGTGGCTGCTCCTTCTAAAAGTACTTATACACTGTTCTCAAGTCATCTATTGGTCTCTTCTTTGCCCTCGATGCCAGGCTGACTCACTTCTCTTGAATATTCAGCTTGTCAGCAGACCAAGTCTAGCATCCAAAACTCACGGCCTTCCCATCCAACTTTGTATCTTTTAGAGGTGGAGTTTAATTTGGTTCGGTTTCCTTTTCCCCAGAGCGTTATCCTACCCCTGTCTTTTTGGGTTTTTTGGACATCTTTTTGGGGTAATAGCCTGGCTCCATAGAAGTCAGTGGGAGTTTTGTCCTTCACTTCAGGGAAGCCACAATTTCACCCGGGAATCCAGCTTGCGTCCACGCTCACTAGTTCAGAAGGGCGGGGGTTGGAAATGTCATCAGTTTTGAGAGACATGCATCAGTCCCAAGTAATATGAAGGTGAGGAATTTGAAAAGGCAATTTGAGGAATCTTAGGAATTCTTCTTTCGGATGTTGAATTTCTCTCTCAGTATTTTTCCTGTGCCTGTCATTTTCCTTTTTATCTTATGGTAGGTTGCTCTGTTTTCTGCAAGATCATTATTATATTACTTATCAATGTTTTGCACCACACTGATAGCATGGAGAGTGTTTACAAGGAAGGGCTGCATATAACTCAGCCCTCCCTTTCCCAGCTATTAAAGCAGAGGAGAGGAGTAACATTTTATTCTTTGGTGAGACAGTGTTCACAGTGTGTGACGCTTGATTATTATGCTTACACAAACTTGGCTTGAGACCTGCGGGGGAGAGAGGCTGTGCATTGGTGAAAGGCTGCTAATAAAAAAGAAGAAAACATCAGATTTAATCTTTTGACTCTTTTTTTTGTAGATCAAATATCACCAAGATAGCTTTATGATGTTTGCTGAGATGAGCTTTTAAGAACTTATACCATATCCTGTCTGGGGAGGGGAGGGACAGGAAATAATTGAAATCTTGCTCTTGTTTAATGGTACTTAGCAATACTTTGTAGTACAGTCATAAAAAGGTTATAAATCATATCTTCAGTATCCTACTGTGTGGCTTTCTGGGATGTGTGCTTCTATTGAAATAGTCTGATGGCATCTATAGAAGGATTCTGTAAACGTTGCACTGATAGAGCTGTTTTGTAACTGCATATGATTTGTCATTATCCATGTTGCTATGGTGTTTAAAAGATGAGCGATAGACCCCAAACCATGATTACCTGAGCACTTCCAAATAAACCCTGGGTTTTAGCCCAGATAGCCTATGCCTCCAATAAAGTGTTTCAGCTGGGATGATGTAGTTGGGGCTGGGCCTGCTCTTAGCAGGGGGTTGAACTAGATGACCTCCTGAGGTCCCTTCCAACCCTCATTTTCTGTGATGCTATGATAAAACCCCATTTGCTTCTCAGAGACTGTTTTAAGTACAAAAGACCTTTGTTGTAAACGCCAGGATCCATATCTTCACAATTCTCACAGCCCTGTGCACTGTATGCTGTTTTGATCTTGTCGTTCCTAACCTGAAAGTGTTCTTTATAGACAACCCTGCAGTCTTGTTCACCTGATTTCTTCTCTCCTTTTTTCCTTACAGTTATGAATAGACAAAAGAACTAAAAGATTTGGTGGAAATAACTTGCTACGTATTAGTTTACATGATAACTATCTCTGTGCGTGCTTTGGCCCCTCAGTGTGAGCTAAGCAGGGTGACCTGCCCCTTGATAAAACAGAGCCAAATTAGCATAGTTTAGTCTCCAGCTAATGGGGTGGGGATTAGAGTGAACACACTAAAAATTGACCATGGAGCAGATGAAGCACGTTCATTCATTGATGAGAGGTACCTGCTAAACAAGACCTTGGGTACCACCTTGCAAAAGTGCTTCAGTTACTCCATTTCTCTTTAACTAACTGTCCTGCTGGTGAGACATATAGGACTCCTGCCTTCTGTTTCTGTTTGTAGCCTTTAGATATAATCCCAGATACCAAGTGCTGGCCTTCAGAGCACAGGAGTGTCTTTCTGGGTCCATAGGAAGCCAGCTATCCCCTCATCACTGTGTGTTACATGGTCCTCTGTATTCAAGCCCCAGAGGGTGTAAGTCTGTTTCAGTTCCCATCATACAGACCATACTGACCCCTGGTTACAAATCGTGGCTTACTTCCTGGATGTGCAGGGGTGGGGTGTGGAAGTCGGTCATAAGGGGTGGCCTAAAGCATGGTGCAATACCAGAACAGTGTCATAGTATTTACTGACCAGATGAATGGCAGGCACCTAACCCATACTTATACACTAACACACAGTGGGAGCACAGCATCTAATAGCCCTGTCATGCCTTTTTAAGAGCTCCCCCACAGGACACTTGATGTCATTTTGTTCCTTTGGGACTAAGATGTAGGGTGCAATAAACACAACATATTTTAAAGCTAGGGATGACTGGGACAGTCCCGGATTTCGCAGGCTATCTCAGCTTCCCAGCAACCCCAACCCCTGCCCACCATATCTAGATGTATGCCATCTTTGCAGGGGCTCAAAGGCGCGGACTGTGCACGGCACCATTCCACTCTGCCCATGGCCTCATGCATGGACCGGACTGGGCTGCCCAGCAGTGCCCTGGGGGGGCTACAGCAGGGCCCTGAGGAGCTCAGCAGCCCAGCCCTGGTAGAGGTGTGGACTCCCTTTTGCCCCGCACCACAGCACCCTCTGGTCATCTGCAGCCAGGCAGGGGCAGCACTGGCATCTAGATACACTGGCCCAATGTGAAAAGGGCTTGCACTTAGAGTCAGTGTCAGTGCTACAGATCTCAAGTTACTGTACACTAATGGGGAGGGGTTTCTTTAGCAGATGGGTTGGGTGAAAAGACATATTTGTAAGCTTTGCCTATAAAAGTGAGAAATGTTTGTCATCAGTAGTGATAATTAGTGACAAGGCATGTTTGCCAAGGTGTCTTGGTCAGGAATAGTATTGCAGCTTGATGATGTGCAACTGGGGAAACACAGCCACTCTTTGGTGCTTGGAAAGCCTGGGCCTGATCGTGTTACTACATGTGGCATCCTTAGTTGCAGGAATTTCCCATGCTACACCCAGCTCCATCACAGGGTCCCGGTCCTACGCACTCATCTCTGCACAAGTAAATTGCACCTTTTGGTACTGATCTCCTTTGCATCGCAGAGGAACCTTGTAGCATGTCATTTCTGACTTCGAGAAAGCAGCTTGCATCTCATTATGGGAAATGAGCTGTCACAGGGCCAGGCGAGTATCTTGAAATCTAATAACTGGGAGACAAGAGCTGCTGTCTGAGTACATTCAGCTTATGTATCAATTCAAGTCCATCTGATACACAGTCTAAACAGCAGCAGAAGAGAATGTTCTCCCCAGTGAAATAGTCTGGCAACTAATCATTATGCTTATTAAACTGGAACTTGGCATAGCAATTTCCAGCCTAAACCATGATTTTTCAGCTGTTTCAAATCACTTATGGTTAGAATTTGATATGCAAGATGTCAACTGAAATGGCCATTTTAATTACATATGTATATAATGTATATGTGCACACACATATATATGTAGAGGAGGAAATGGCATAAATACGTTTTTAAAATGTCAGTGCTTCAAATAATGAAACCTGGACTTGTGTTAGATGCCAAGCTCTTTACTCCCCAGCCCCATCGTAAGCCAAGACCAAAAAGTAAATGTAAGTTTTTGGTCTTTCAAGCTTCATTGCATCTTAGCATGTGGAGGAGGAAGACATATAGGTATCAGGCCCCAAGCCTGGCCCATTTTGCAGGTGTTTCGCTTTGTGACCATTGGGACTAGTCCTGGTAGACAAGTGGAGCACAAGTGTGTGTGTGCAGGGGCAGGGCCCAAGAGTTGCATGGATATTTACTGCTGTTCTAAACCTGCAGCCAGGGCCAGGCTATGGCATTGCTGTGAACTGGGAGCTAAGATCATGACAGCTGGAAGGCCACTAAGCCAAGACTGCCAGAGCTCCCTAAGAGCGTAGCTGCTTGTATTTCTCCATTAAGCACAGCTGAGTTCCAGTTTCCTCTGTCATTGCCCCATAAGCAATGCAGTTTACTGGCTGACACTGATCCTCCTAACTTAATTGAAATATATGAATTCCAAAGTAGGAGAGGAGACGCTTTGGTACAGTTTAGCTGTGACTAGCAAGAAAAATGGAGCTGAAGGGAATGACATGATCTTTTCTGTCTCTGACCTATGATTCCTCCAGAAAAATCCAGCACCAAAGTCATTTGTCCCAAGTAGTTAGCATGCTCATAGGAAAAGGAGGAGGATGTGAACATCTTCCTACAGAGCAGCTGGTGTGACACAAAAAAACACCACACCACCCTTTAAAACCTTATCCAAGCAGTGGATTTTTCTGGAGGAATTTGTGTTATTTGCTGTGATGTTTGAGAGAAGTGTGAGTGAAGGAAGGAAATACATGCAAACTTTGAAAGCAGAATTGATTGGAAAAGCAGCATTTATAAAGAAAGTGGGTTATAAAATGAGTTGACAGAGGCTTTTAAAAGGCCTGTACTAACCTCTGATTTAGTGCTCGGTCTCTTAGAGGATCATCCTGGGGAGCTAAGCAGGTTTTCTGTTGCAGAGTTTGATTGTGTCAAAAATAGGCTTAGGGAAACATCAAAGTTGCAGTTACTGGGCAAAGCTGATGCTTTTCCAAACCCCTTAAGGTCATAGCAGTGATCTGGAAACAGCTTCCCTGGGGTCTGTGTTCAAGAAGGGGTCTAGAACAGAGGCTGCTCCATGCTGCTGAGATCTTTTAGTTGGAAGGGCGAAGTTGAGCACGTTCCCCACCTGTGACTGGCTTGTCCCAGAGTGGGGATAGTATATGAGCAAGAGACTCCCTTCACCCTTCCCTCTGAGATGAATCTGTAACACCTGAGCTCCTGCTTGCCCATGGCAAACCATGGGTCTCTTGAACCTCTAAATGGTTCAATTTGAGTTTGGGATAAAGGTTCCAGGTAGAAGGGGACACCATATTTTAGCTGAACTAAGCCATGCATTGACTCCTAGTGAGAGGGATTTTTCTAATGGACTTCAGGGTGGGAATTCCATGTCTTAGGGCTGAGAACATTATGGACAAAAGATCTCAGCGGCAGCTTAAAGCAAATGGGTTTGGAATACAGAAACACTCGGCTCCCAAACGCCCCCATTGTAAACACTGTCATCTGAAGACCTGGCACAAAACCAGCCTTCTGGTGTTCCCAGTGTTCGTGATTAGCTTGATCCAAAACCTTTGATCTGAACTCTGGGCAAGCTTTTAGTTTTGAACCACACTGGATCCTTCCTACAGTGGCCTAAACCCAAGTTGGGACACGCTTAATGTAGAGGGTGGATCAGAGCCAGAAACTAATGAGCATAATTAGTCCTTCGACAACAATGAACTTAAACCAACACCCCCATGAATTTGAGTCTGTTCATAATGGAGATATGTTCAGACTCAAGACTCAAACATTGGGCCCTACATCTGTCCACGGCCTCAATAACCCAAAGAATCAAGTTCTTTTCAGAGCTTGTCTATTCACCAAGGGGTACAGAAACCTACCTTCAATACAGGTCTTTGCCAGCTTGGCCATTTGCCAATGGCGATTTTTCTCTCTCACAATTAGAATAATAGCAGGACATTTTTCGGAAACTGAGAATTAAGGAAGTGTAGGCTTTTTTTTACTCCTTTCTTACATATTGCTTTCTATGCCCATCTGCCTGCAGCCTTAATATCATGCTTGTTAAAGAAGCCGCAGATCAGTTGCATGAAGAGAAGACGGGTGGCCTGCCCTGTGTTTCTGGATCTGCAGTAATGTGTGAGCCAACAATAGACCCAGTGTTCTCTCAGCTGGTGACTTAAATGCTTGGCTTATAAATACCAATATTATATAACCTCCAAAATCAAGTCAGTAAATTGTGACCATATGGGAAGCTCTGTGTTTGGGAAGATTTGATTATTTCAAGCGTAGACTGGAGAACAGAACAAGCTTCTCATCAAGGGACGTTTCAAACAGAAGTAGTTACTTAATCTCCTGCTTGTCTGTCTGTCTCTACTGTATAATTTCCAGCCTTCTCAGACAGCACTGCTACTCTGAGATTAAAGGGCTGATCCAACATCTTTCCGTTTTCTTGAGGAGACTTTGTGTCAGGCCCTAAGAATTCTGCGTAGTACCTGCCCGCTCACTTGCATTGGGTCTTCGGAGCTGTGCTGCTCATTGGCCTGTGTGAATTTGAACAGGAGTTGGCTGTGATTGCAATCAGTGTCTTCCAGGAAGATTTCCCATCTTAGCATCCGATCCTAACATCCACCCCTGTCCCTCCAACTTAAGTCATTTTAACATGACCCTACACAAGCCTTTCCCTTTGTGCCCTCTGTCCCTTTCCTGCATTTAGAAATGTCACCTCTTGGATGGGGAGGGGAGGGAGTGGCATAAACTTCTCATCTTGTCAGTACTGTCCCAGTAGCATCATTAAAGAGGGAAATTGGTCTTTTTTTACAATCTGAATCCCTAGATGCTCAGCTAAATCACACCTTTTTAGAGAATTTGGCCACAGAAAAAGAAAGCCATTGCAGCAAGAATAAACAAGGAATCATTTTCATTTGAGAGCTGGAATTTGATGGAGAGGCAAGGGATTAGAAGTACAGAAAAGGCCCTCTCACTAAGACTGATGAGACTGTGTGAAGAGACTGTGGTAATAAAGAAGAATGAGACAAGGGCATGGGGAGAAGGTGATACTATGCTGATCTGACTGCATAATATGTGTGCTCTGCTCTGGTGTAAATCACATTAGGTGCAAAGCAGTGGGCAGTCAGGGCTAGGGGCTGTGAGTGAGACTGGACCAAAACCATGGAGGATTCTGTGAAACAGGAGCAGGAAAATCTAGCATCCGGCACCCCATAGAGAGGCCCAAGGAAGAAGCCTGAGCTAGGGCGGGGGGGTAGGTTGGGCTAGGTGTCTTTGCAGTTTGGGCTGGTGGAGTTCCCCAGGCTAGGATTAGTGCTGGGGTTTGTAGGCAGGGTGGGTTCTAGGGCTCCCCAAACTAGAGTCAGAGTGGGGTGCCGTGGGGTCCCCGGCTCTAGGGTAAGTGTGATGGCGGGTAGGGATCTCCCCACTAGGTCTAGGGATGGGCTAGAGGAGTCTCATAGCTAGGCTTAAGAAATATTATATGTTTCTGGAGGTTTCCTGGCTGGAGTTAGGGATGGGGCTCCTTGAGCCTCCCGTGTTTGGGCAGATATTGGGTCGTTAATGGGTATACTTATGGCTGCCCAAGCTAGTATTAGGGCTCAGATTCACAGTGCTCTGTTGGATACCGCTGCTGGCAACATCTCTTCTCTCCTCACTAGCACCATTCGAGCAGCTTCCTTGGGGCAGCGGCACAGCACCACTAAGTGCCACCTTCTTGTGCACTCAGTGTCCCTCCCCAATGTCTGTGCAGGGAGCTAGCAACACTGCCTGCCCTGGGAAACCCGGTGGAGTGCATAGGCATCGCTACGGACTCTCTTGTTCCACTTCATTTGCAGACGGTTTCATTGTGGCCTCTTGGTTATGATCCAATGTGTTTGAATACCTGATACAGCTTCTGTCAAGAATTTGTGCTCTATCCTTGCCAAGAGACAGGCTGAATGGTCTTTTTCATCTGTAAATACTTTGATCCTATGGCCTCGTATCAGAGTTAACTGTGAGTCCCTGTTTATTTGCTATGCCTTGTACTTACAAAACCCTGTAGGTCCTAATTTACCTGTACATTTGTTTGTGCTTATTGGAAAATGCCTAGGGGTGGATACAAATATTAAAGCAGTGCCAAGGACCAGACAGTTTTTTCTTCTTCATGTAAGCCGCCACTTGTTTTTGGAAACCAGCATTGCTATATAACAGCAGAAGTCTAGTTGACTGAACTTGGCAACATTGACATCTGATATCCAGACTGGATGTCTTTTAAAAAGAGATGTTCCAGCTCAAACGAAAGTTAGGAGCTTGTGGGCAGAATTACTGGATGAGGCTCTTTGGCCCGAATCATGCAGGAAGGCAGAAGAGATTAATCAC
>JAGPOW010002173.1:6126824-6154838 GCA_030014935.1 Caiman crocodilus | reverse complement strand
ATAGCTGTGGGATCCTGAAAAATGAAAGCTGGGGAATAATGTAAAATCATTTGCATTTATATTTCTCCTACGTTCATTGCAGCATGATTTTATTATCCATGAAATATTTCTTTTCTGCTTCAGCAAGCAGAAGTGTGGCATAATTCACACCCATTTGAAAAATTCTCAAGTTCTTTAATTACCAAGTTTATTTCACACCCGTGCCTGGTTTCTGAGGGAAGTGGTAGTGAAGACAGAGTAGCTAATGTCTAACCTTTGTAAATATTCCAGATTTATCCCAGAGAGCCTTATTATTTCTTCAGTGGATTCTATATCATGTAGATACATAACCATCAAACCTATGCACAGTCCTACTTGCATCATAAACCCAGTAGTATTTTTTTTTTTATGAGGAAGTAGTATCAATAGTTAGGTGGCTAAATGGTCATTTATTGTCAGCTTATTTGTTATGTTCCTCCCTATCAGAGAACTGGATGCATTCTGAAAAGGGAATAATCTTGTTATTGTGGACTCATTATTCTCATCTCATTTTCAAAGGGCAGGTTAATATAATGGTGTGGAGACTATTGTTGTTATACTTCCTGCTGAGACTTTAAAATGGTAATTTGGACTCCTCCTTAATTTACTGCGCTTGTAGGCCTTTCTATGTGTGCTGGTGACAGTCAGAAGGTGCTGAAGAAGGCAGTTGCTAAGGCTGGCTTGCTGTGCTTTTAGAAAGATTCCAAAAATGTACTGTGTGCGCCTCAGTCCTGATGGAAAGAGCTTTATCAGAGGCCTGGGGGGCAGGCAAAGTTGTAAATTTTGTCCTTCATGCTTTCATGTTGATTATCCGGGGCCTGCCCATTCGCAACACTGCCATAACTAATGACTTGCATTGATTCTCAGCCCCGTTTGTTTGGTCCCACAGAAGACTAAGACCCCAATAAATCAACCTTATTGTCATTTCAAGAATGGCACTTTTGGAGCTGGAGAAAGCTAATTATGTTTTATTGGTGCTTCTAGAGTACAGAACCTCGGTGCTCTGAGCTGGACAGGAAAGGGGAATGCATGGATCACTCCCGGAGACGCTTTTCATGAACAAGCTTGTAACGGAGCAACTGATACAGCTTTCAGGGTCCTCAGCTAGAATCAGCTTTCACAAAGGCTGCTTTTTTAAGAAAAAAGACTAGTGCTTTGTTTGATGATGTTGGACCCCTCCCTCTGACATTTTCTACATTTTAGCTCCAAACCTCTATTTTTTTCCCTGTGAAATGAGGCCTCTAAGGGCACTGTGCTGGCCCCAGCAGCCTTACCTGGGGTTATGGGAGCCCTGGGGAGCTGCAGCATCAGCGTTCCTGCAGCAGGGAGCCTGGTCAGCAGCTGGAGCATGACTCCGGCAAGCTAGGCTCCAGTTCGGGCCAGTGCGCATGCATCACTTCATTTTTTTTTTGGTGTGGGTATTATGACCGTGGGTATTTTGACCGCAGGATCTTCCGGGGCCAAGGAAACCCCCTGCGCTGCAAAGTAGCTGCACGGGAAATGCCTGCATGTGCAGTGTGGGGCACCACAGACAGGTTTGCGGCACCACATACCACATGTCTGCACTTGTCTGGACATGGCCTAAGATGTTTTTATTCCTCTTTGCAAGTATCTGACCTTTGCTAGTCCCTCTTGAGTTCCTTGTACATCACTGAGCAGAGTGGCTATGAGTAAGAGACTGTGCCCAGTGGCCACACCATGCAGAGCAAGGACAACAAGTGCACTCAATTTGGAGCGGTAATTTTGAATAATGATACATTGCAGGCTTTAAATAGAAGTGTGGGAGTGCGTGGATGGGAGCATTAATAGAGATCCTTAGAGAGGAAAACAGGACTGTTGAGGCATTAGTCCATTTTACCCGTAAGGACAGGACGATGCTCTGTAGCAGTTCTAACTCTAATTCTTTGTCAGTCAAAATGTTCCAGAGGATGAAGCTGCCATGATATCCTTTGGGAGGCTATGCAGCAGCCAGGCTGGTACCAACAGGGTTTTTTTCCTTCTATTAAGAAAATGACAACAGGTGTAACATGAGAAAAGACCAAAAGAACTGAATATATATACTCCAAGCAAAGAGATGGGGAAGTTCATGAGAAATAGTGAGGGCATCACCCTAAAGTGCACTAGCCACCTGCAGTAATACCACATACGGGCATTCTCATTCAACTCTGCGTGCCCCCAAGCAGGAAGGTCCTCTGGTTTGTAAGTCTATTAGGGCACTTTTGGGGTAGAGCAGGAGCGTTCACTCAAGAACCAAGTGTGCAGAAAAACTATTTGGCAACAGCCATTCTGGATTATTTCTCCATTGGGACAAGGCCTGAGGTTTTGGGAAGAGAATAACCAATTGGATGTTAGGACAGCGTAAACGTGAGGGATAAAGCTGAGCTTTCAAGGAGTACACAGTACCATTGTTAAAGCTGCGGGGTTGCCTTCAATAACAGGGTGGATGCATAAATATTTGTGGGATTAATTGAAATATGGAAAGCAATGTGGATGTGCTAAGTAGCATCCTAGCAGATGTAAGATCCCAACTTCCCTGAATTAATGACCAAACACAGCAGCTCTGTCCTTTATACCCAGAGCAGGTAAGGAGTCACACATGCTTCCTCAAGATTGTTTGTGTACACAGCAGCTAGATTTTCTAGAGTTCAGCCATGTCCTACCTCTGATCCCAGCATGCTTAGTCAGAGTTTCACTGTTGACCCCAATAGGAGCAGAGTTCCAACAACACTCAGCATGTTTGCAAATCCCCCCATGGCCTGGCTGTATCTCCCAAGTGCAGATAAAGGCACCCAACATAATCTCCATGGCCTTTTCCTGACCCTGTTATGACCACATGAGGATGGGCCACTAAATGAGAGTTGTGGTGGGATGGCCTGAAGGTTATATAATGTGTTGCGTACCAGTCAGACAAAAGGGGGACAGCTGCATCCATCCTCCCGTTGCTTAGAAACCTCCTGTCAACCAAATGTACAGAGCAGGGGGTTATTGTCAAGCACTGAAAGCAGCAGATCGTGATTCCTGGCTCTGTGACTGTTTTACTGCATGGGCCTAAGTACTTAATTCTTTGCAAATTTTTCTTACAGCTGTAAAAAGATGTAATACCCATGAATATTTGTAGAGCACTTTGAGGCCTTTAGCTGAAAGGACCTAAGATGCACAAAGTGTAATTAGTAGACATAATGGAGGTAACTTTTTCCAAGCATGTTGACCCTGAATCCCATGATTCCCGTAACAGGATTTTTTCCTAGCTTTCTATTTACTTCCACGCAGCAGCTATTTCTGATGTTATACATGCATCAATAGCTTCAATTATGTGTTGGCAATAATGAGGACTACACTAAACAGGACTTTGCTTAAAGGTGAAATCATTTTACAGCATCTGTTCCATACAATAAAACGTGTTCAGGCAGCATATTTTATTCACTGTCTTTCTGTCAGCAGGTCTAGGGCTACAAAAATTTGATCCTTGCAGTGCATAATTTGGCATCAAAAAGAGAGACTAAAACAACTAAAAAAACTGTGTCGAAATGCACTCCCTGAAAGGGTTTGATTCAAATCACTGCAGGTTAATGTCTGAAGAATAGAAGAATAGGATGAAACTCCCTAAGCTTCAGCAAAAGAAATTGTGGTTCTTTTAGTTTCAAGGCATCTCCACATCATGGGTTGGCAAGTGGGGAGGCAGAAAAGAATGCAACGTTATTTTTCTTTGCCCCAGGATAGAACACCTTGGACTCAACGTCGTGCTTCAGCTTCTGGTTGGGGTTCCTCTCGAGATGGTGCATGGAGCACTGAGGATTGGCTTTGTCTATCTTGCTGGAGTTGTGGCAGGTAAGTGATATCAGCCTTGGGTTATCACCCTCAACCTCATCAAAGCTTTGGGGCTTTCTGAAACAGGAGGAAAGATACCCATTATTGGTCTTTCCAGGGTAGGACAAAAAGTTCTTTACTCCCCATGCCAAAGACCATGCTTGGGATGATACTGGCCATTTGACCTTGCTATTGTAATTCTAGCACTTAGATTACAGCATTGAGGACATCAATTTGCTGGTACCATGAAGTCCTTTTTTTGGAAATAGTTTCTGCAGGATGCCATATTTTGGGAAATGACATTATGCAGTTCTGGGAAAGTGCTGATGCAGGCAGCGTGTAGGAAAGTGCCTCCATGTTTCTGTTGCAGCAGTTCTTTCAGCAGTGATGGCAGCTTTCCGTTAGTTCTTCATTTACCTTAGAGGCATGTGCATTTCCAAATGAGAGGAGAAACCAGGCAACTCTGTCAAGGAACTGCAAAGCTTTCCATTTGCTTTTATTCTTTTTTAGTTTCTTCTTTTTTGCAACTTATCTGGCCCTGGTGCCTTGAAAGAATTGCTAAGCCTCAGGAGAAACTTACGGGACTTGAACTCCATGGATCATGGAAACCAAGGAAAATCATTTGCTCAAAGCCCCCAGAAGTCCCAACCTTGTTCTGGCTCTGCTTGGGACACAGACACACCGCAGCCTTAGTCCAGATCTCCTTTCTTTGATGAAACACCTCAGCTGAGCCTTAAAGTTATCAGCACTTCCTAGGGTCTTTCTTCACTGCAGCAGAAGGATTCTGATTGAAGCCCAAGCAGAAACATGCCAATAACTTGGGAATCGATTCAAGTGCAGATCCTTGTGGACAGATTGATTTTTAGTTTGTGCTGCATTGCTTTTATTTATGCCTGGCACTTGCAGCAGTTTGGAGGCAAAGGAAGTTAGCTGACAATAGATCAACATCTAATTAAAACAGGAGTGCACAAGAACATCTGAGATTCACAGCAGTGCGGGGACAAAGATTGACTGGTTTAGTTCACGATTTATGGTGATTTTTTTTCAGCAACATAATTTAATTTTTTCCATAATGAACAGATAAAGCTGCTGTGAAATGTGCTGCACTGAGTGGTAATAAATCAAATGTTGCTCTTTGGCGGGTGAAGGTCCTGGGAGGAGGGAAGCAGTAAATGTAATAATTGGATTAGAAAGCTAGAAATAGGCATGGTGCAAATAAGTGTGTGTTCCAGTGCAGAGGGAGAAACCACAAGCATGCTCTGTGAGACGCAGTCCGGGGCCATTGCAGGCAGTGAAATTGCCGTGGATTCCACTAAACACCAGAGCAAACCCAGTTGTTTCCAGTGTACAAGTTGTTTTCTTGCTGCTGCTGTTGCTGAGCCCTGGGCTGAGTCTGACCAGCTGCTACCCATAGAAAGGTAAAGGCCTCGAACACCCTAAAAGACTAGTTTTCAACTTATTTGCCATTGTGGGCCAGGGTGGCAGCGTTCAATGTGCTGTGGGCTGCACCCACACAACTTACTTCTTGTGTACTCGTTTAAAAAGCGTTTTAACGGGATGTCACATGGGCCGCAGGTTGAGAACCACTTCTCTTAAATCCTTTCAAATGTAAAGAGTAAAGCAACTTGAGTGGGGAGACCAGCCCACGTTGTGCGGCCCAGGTGCTAGTGACGGGGGGCCGTTGCTCAGACCCCAGTCGAGTTGCTGGCACACCTTTCCTTCACTGAGTTACAGGAGTGTTCTTGCTCTCAGAACCGCTTGCATTAACAGGAGCAGAGAGGAGAGTGCTTCTGCAGTCTTACCCCTCCTCTCTAGCAGCTTAGAGCCTCCACAAATGCTTGAGGACCTGCAGGTTGTAGGCAGCTGGGCCTTTTTAACCTCCCCCATCCACCTTGAATGCACACACCTTTTAGGGAGAGGGCACATCTTCTCAGTTCTCCCCAGGTCCCACTGGATCTTATTTGTGTTTATTTGCACTTACTTAATTTGTTCTCTGATTTCCCTTCGCATATGCACACTGCCCCCTCCAAGGCAAGCTTTCCATTCCTTGGCTGTGTCATAGGACTGTGAAAGGCAGTGCTGAAAGTGAAGAGAAAGGATCCCTTTTATTACAGGACTTGGAGAAAGTTACCTCAGAAGCACATGGGAAGGAGAGGTGTACCCCAAATCCCTTTAGTGCTAGATTTGGTTGACCATTTAGTTGACAGCATTTGATTTAAAGCAAGTTGCCTATGCTTTGAAGTGCTCTTGGAGAGTGAGCAAAGCAGGGAGCATTAATCCAAGATGGCTCATGGCTCATAAACACGTGGGGGCCACAAATAAGATACACATGCATGCACACATGCCCCTTTCTTGGCTTTCATCAGAAGGGAGAGCTCATTATTCCTAATCCTGCTCTCTGCACTTTGCTTGACTCTGCTATTAGGACCTTCACGTCCACAGAGAGAGTGAGATTAAAGGGGACTTTTCCAGTGCAGATCCCAGGGATTTAACACGTTAAATCCCATTCTTTTCAATGGCTCCTCATTAATTTCTTCCTTAGAGCTGCAGTGGACAAGTTAGTCAGCTGAGCTGCATAAGAGCCTGAGAAGGCAATGACCCTTTCCCCTGGAGGGGTGTCCTTTAGGCTGCCAGAACTGCAGAGGCTCAGCTCCTTCATCGAGGATGTGCTAAGATTTGCAGTTAAAACATGACCAAAGCCTGCTGTTTCTCACATGAATGACTGAAATGAGCTTCTACATTGAAAACTTAACTCTGTGGGAAACGAGTGCACTTTATATTGCAAATTGAGGTCAAACACCTACTACAGTTCTGCAGGGGAAATGACTCCTGATGCTCCCATAGTGAGAATTCATTCTTTGGTTTGGTCCCTTCCCAGGCATGTCCCAGTCCTCTCCCCAGACATACTCTTGCAGAATCACAGGGATAACAGGGGTGTCATCCCACCAGGTTTTCAGACACACAGGCTTGCATGTTCACCTAATTTATCATAACCTGCCAATGAAAGCCATCAAAACCACTCAGACCCAATGGCTCTCTGTCCAGTACTAACTCTGTCTCTGTAGCTGTGTCCTCTACCTTGACACCCAAGTGCAATCCTCACTAGCAAAGCTGCTACCCTACTTCACCAGAAGTGATGGAGTTGCCACAGCATGGCCTTTAGGGGCCATAGCACAGTTCTCCGGGTGGCCCAAGTATGAACTCTGGATCCTAGCACACGCTGGAGCCCAGGCCACCATGACCCATGCTAGCAAGGTGAATATAGCTCAGCTCTGCTGGTACATGCTGCAGTTGTACCTTCACTTGGCAGAAATCCCCTTTGTCTTCATTTCCTTCTCGATGCGGGAGGTTGTAGTTATGCCCCCTTATCGAGATGCTAAGGACTACCAGCAAAAGGTTGTGTCCCAGCCTTAGCAAGGATCCCCCATCACAGGTGTCAGCTCCCTGTCAGGTGTAGAAGTGGTGCTTATCTGACACAAACATCTCCTTACTTACAAAGCAAAGAACAATGTTGATTTTTTAGAGGGTTTTGTCACAGACCTTAATGGAAAAATCAAACTGCATTGTCTCTGAAGTTCTTGTCAAAATGGCACTGGCAGTAAGAGCTCTAGCAAGTTCATGTTTTGGTACGTGCTTACTGAAACTAGAGCACAGCTGAATAACCCCCCAACTGGGGCCACCAGGGAAACAGAGGACCACAACACCATTAATGAGAAAAGAAAGCTATTGGGAGAAGAGAGCTTAAGCAACTGGCAGCCAGCCCTTGCTGTTCTCCAACATTGCTAGACAACGCCAGCATAGGCCTCGTACCCATGCGTGTTATAGAAAAGTGTTGGGAGGGGACTTCCATTCGATGCATCGCTTGTTATGCTGCTGTATGTTATGGTACATCTACATGCTTCTGCAGTGATACAAGTCAGGTAAATCCCTGTAATGCAGCAGGGATGATGTTGCAATGGTTTCTCTGTTCACGTATTCTTATAGGATCCTGCATCGTAACAGCTTAATGTGGTAGCATTTGCTACGGATGCAAGTTGTTACGCCTGCCTGTACCTCGAGTCACACTTGCCCTAATCATATTTAGTGCTTTTTTTCTGCAGCCCTCTAGCCATTTTACAAGGTGGTGAGTGTGCATCATTTGCAAGGCAGGGAGGAGAGGTGCTCACAATGACTTAGCAGGAAAGCTGTGAATAGAACTGTTTTGACTTCCAAACAGTGCCCTAATCACAACGGCCAGGGAAAGAACTGACACACAAACCAGCTGATGTGATCAGAAACTGGTCTAAATCTGTAACAGAACAGGAGTTCAGTGCATGTAAACCAGTTTGAGATAAACCTTGTTGAATGTAGAATCAGATTTAATTGAGGTCAAACTGGTTTATGGATCATTTGCCCCAGACCCTTCCTGATTTAAGTTAAATCAGAGTCCTCCAGCTTCCCAGCATGCTCTGTATCCATGGGCTGTGCTGTGCTGTCTGCTCCAGTGGAGCAGGGCTGCCCCACTCCTCTGCTCTCTAGCTGGAGTAGGGGTGGGGGCATGGCCAGATTCTGGGCCAAAGGCAAAGGGGGCATGGAAGGGGTTTATTCCCCCCCCCCTCCCCTGTCCCACCAGCATGGACCCCAGCTGAGGTCTGCCAGCCAGGGCCCCAAAAGCAGCCTCAAATGAACAGGGAAACGAGAGGGGTTTAAGTCCTCCCTCCATCCCCTGTCCCACCGGCATGGACCTGAGTGCAGCAGCCTATATCAGGGCTGCTGCCCCTCGCTGCTCCAGCAGCAGGGGCAGGGACATGTCCAGACACTGGCCAGCATGGCCCACTAAGGCGAAGATGGCAAGGAGGGGGTTTAGTCCCTCCTCCCTCCCCTCTCCCCTTGGGGCCCCAGCCAGGGTCTACCTGGTCAGGGCAGAGCAGCCCCTGTCAGGGATTCCCATGTGAAGGGAGGAATGAACCCCTTCCCTGCCCCATTGCCTCAGGGGGCCATACAGACCAGCATCTGGCCATGCCCCCGCCCCTGTCGCTGCAGCAATGGCGGGTATGGGAGACCCTGACACAGGGTGCTCCACCCTGGCTGGGCAAACCCTGGCTCGGGTCCATGCCAGTGGGACAGAGGAGGGAGGGGGGAATGAAACCCACCTCCATCCCATTCACTTCACACTGCTCCTGGGGCTGGCCATGCCCCGCGCTGCTTGAGCAACGAGGGCAGAAGTGGGATGTGCCTGGCAGGGGCTGCTTCCCCCTTAACCCTCCAGACACACCCCAACTGGGGTCCCTGCAGGCCAGGGTGGAAGTTTAAACCCACTCCCAATCATACTCAGCCTGCCAGGGCCTGGCCATGCCCCCCCTCAGCACAGCTTCCCTGCAGCCCAGGGCTCACCCTAGCACCCCCCAGCTTCTAGCCTGAGCACTGCAGGCACATGCTTGCGTTTCTGGAATCAAAAGTGAATGTCTATTCACTTGCGAATTGGTTCAGTCAACACAGGTTAGATTAACCTGCAAAGATGGAATCAATTCAGGCTCGGGCTTTTTGAATGCCTGTACTTAGCTGAAATCTTACTGGGTCCCAGAAACATTTGCGTGTGCAACTAATCCTTCCTGTTGTCTTCTGGGTTTAATCTCTTTCATGCACCCTGCTGTGCTGCCCCCAGGTTATTTGTGGCTTGCATTGCTCCCTTGTTGTCCCAAGTAATAGGCTCGGCTTTGATTAAATCAGAACCCACTGATAAGCCACACGTCCCCAGTTCCTCCTAGTAGTACAAATGTTTGTCTTGCCAGGACTAAAATCATTTCCACTTTTTTTTTTTCCCCCTCTTGGGGTACATTTGTCTGAAGCTTGCTTGCTGCTCCCATCCCAGGTGTGAATTCCTTTTGCTGTTCACGTTTTGATGCATTGCTGTCTGATGTTACATTAGTTGGGCTTTTATTTTATTTTTTTTCCTGGGGGTTCAAATATATTTAATTGCAGTTTTAAAGCAGACATAAAAGAATTGATCAGTCACTTTGCTGGCGGTGCTGCAAGGCTGATTTAGCGTCTTTAGTCAATTTACTTTCCCCCCAGTGTTGCTGACCTGCAGCAGTTAATACAGAGCAGGCAAGGGCAGTGAAGAGGATTTGTATTCAGGAAGAGTTTGCAATAAACCCTTTGCTTCTTCCAAGGTTCCCTGGCAGTATCAGTAGCTGACATGACTGCACCGGTGGTGGGTTCCTCTGGAGGGGTTTATGCGCTCATATCTGCCCATCTGGCTAACATAGTAATGGTAAGTACCAGAAAAATGGTCAAGCCTAATGAAAGTGAATGGTTTCTGAGAGACCAAATTACTCTAAAAACTGGAAATGGGGGCTTTCATGGTGAAACCAGCAGTGTAAATTCAGCCTTAGTGAACCATGACATGGGATCACCTTCTGATGTTCCCTAAGTGGGCTTTGTGAAGTGGTATCACTCCAGTCCCAATTGTTGGCCTCTGAGAAACAGCCAAAGATGTGACTGCCCCATGGAGACTGAGCTACTGTCCTGCTCCTAGAGATTGCCCCTCCATATCAGGGTCAAGCCATGTTGGTGGGGTATTGATGGTGAACATGGGAAGGCTGTAGTGCTGCTGTCCTTTTTGGTGGACTCCACTTTCCAGAGTTGTCCATGAGGCACCTTCAGCCCCTCCTGCACATTTGTATTCATGACTTTACCAAACTCAGCTTGTCTGGGTCTGGATCCTACAGTTTTCAAACTTTCCCTTATTTTTTTTGAATGGTGAAGCATCAAATAGCACAAGAGCCAGGAAGAAATACAGGGGCCTTGCAGCCTCAACCCCTTCAAATTCTATCTCCTCTTGCCCATGGGGTGGGGTGGGCACTGCAAGGCCCTTCTTCAGCTGCAGACAGACATATTCTACCCTACAGGCCTTTTCCTTTCATGCCTACAGCCCTAAGCCTTGCCTTGGTCATGCCCACACAGCTGCAGTATCTCAGTCTGCTCTGCTCTCCCTTGTTCCATTCAATGCAATGCTGCATCTAGTAAAGCGACCAAAACGCTGGCTTGCATCCATAGATGCTTCTCAAGCAAATCCCAGGATGCCATTCTTCCCTTGTACTCAGCCTTGGTGAGGCCACAGCTGGAGTTCTGCATCCAGTTTTGGGCCCCACAATTCAAAAAGGATGTGGAGAAGCTTGAGAGGGTGCAGAGGAGAGCCACGTGCATGATCAGAGGTCAGGAGAACAGACCTTATGATGAGAGGCTGAGAGCCATGGGGCTCTTCAGCCTGGAAGAGCGCAGGCTCAGGGGTGACCTGGTGGCCACCTATAAGTTTATCAGGGGTGCTCACCAGGATCTGGGGGAACACCTGTTCACCAGAGCGCCCCAAGGGATGACAAAATTGAATGGTCACAACCTCCGCCGTGACTGATTCAGGCTGTACGTAAGAGAGAACTTCTTCACTGTCCGAGCCCCCAAGGTCTGGAATAGACTGCCGCCAGAGGCGGTTCAGGCACCCACTTTGAACCCCTTCAAGACACATTTGGATGCTTATCTTGCTGAGATCCTATGACCCCAGCTGACTTCCTGCCCCTGGGGCAGGGGGCTGGACTCGATGATCTTCCGGGGTCCCTTCCAGCCCAAATGTCTACGAAATCTATGAAGCCATTTGACTGCAAGTCTGTGTGCACCTTGCTGTCTTTTCATGTACTGTGTTTGAACTAACTAATCTGCTGAGGAAGGGCTGAATTGCTCCCAGGGACTTGTCACGGAGACTTGCCTCTCGTCCCTGCTGTAGCCTACATGCTTTGCAGCCAGTCCTGACTTAGGATTCCTGTGGGAGACTGACTGATTGCTCTCATCACACAGACTAACAGGGTGCCAGAATCAAGCTGAGGCTTTCCAAGGGTGGCCTGGGGCCTGGAATTGTAGTAGTTTGTAATAGTTTTTAGGTGTGTAGCTCTCCTAGGCAGTTTGCAAAACTCAACCTCGGACTTCACCCTGGATAATATCAGTGGTGTAACAGTTTGCGCTGCAGTAGTGTCTGACCATTACAAAGCACTTTGTAAGGCCAGTAATAAGGCCAGTAAATATTACCATCCACATTTAGTATCTTGGGATCTAAGGCACAGAAACTAAGTGACTTGCCTGATTCGCACAGCAAAATATTGGCAGGGCCAGGAATAAAACCCAGTACCCTTGACTGGATGCCCCGTAGTCTAACCACTAGACAAGACGTTTTTTGCTAGTCATTGGGTTTTCCTCTGCACTCGTGCTTCTGTGCCACACTTCAGACCAGCATTGTGAATGCCGCAGATAAGCCCTGGAGAAGTGATGGTAATCCAATGCGCTCTGGGATTTGATTAGGGAGCACAATGGAGCCAGCAGGTCTGTTTTGTAGGCACTGAAGAGGGCGGGTGGGTATTTTGGACTTAGGTCAAGCTTAGAAAGAAGACTGTGTCTTTTAGATAGAGAAGCAACTCTCAAACTACAGCCCTCCCAAGCCAACACTGATACAGGCAGCATTAGGAAACTGATAGGAATGGGGCTGAGCAGAGATAACCTCCAGTTCTCTTGTGATATTATTCAAGGTATGAACAGGTTGGATAATGCTGGCAAAATGCTGGACTGTGTAATGTAGATGGGTAGAGAAGGCAGGATTCTAGAAACCAGCTTCAGAGCAGGAGGCAACCAGAGCCTCTTTTGTTAGAGAGTACCATCTGGCACTTGCTCTTTGGAAACTTGGGATCAGCAGAGATGAGCTGGGTGCTCATCTAAATCCAGCTTGAGCTGGACATATTTTGTCCAATTTGTAATCCACTCAGCTGTGGTTCAAAAGACCAGCTGTGACCTGCATGTTAGCAGATAAGACCATGAAAAAGGAGCAGAGAGAGGTTCCAGTGGGAAAGCACCTAATGCTGGTGTAGGGCACCTGCCTGGGCACTGGGCAACCTCTCTTGTACTAGGTACATTGACTGCGCAGCATCACAGTTATATGCTTTCTTAAAATTGAATTCTCTTTGGGGCGAACACAGGTCTGTTTTAAGGGAAGAGGCTCCATAGGGCAGAGATAGGGGAGGGTTTACAATGGTTTGAGCACTGGGTATTTGGGTTTTATATATATGCTTCAGGGCAAGAAGTACATGGGTCGGGGATGAGACCATTCACTTTGGATGCAAGCTGCTTTGGGAAGATGTGCTGCCAATCTGTCTGGTCACAATGGGCTTCCTGCGGCAGCACTGAGCTCTCTACTTCCTTCACGACATACCTTGGGTTCTTTCCGAGCTCTTCCTATGCATGCAATGGCCAAGGAAGGAGGGTCCTCCCACAGACTGGCCCATGCCTCAGTTTGCAAGATGGTAATTGTTGCTGTGGCCCCTGCTTGGGGCAAAGGGTTTGCAGTTGGAGCTCAGGTGCAAAGAAGTTGTATTTTATCCTAGCGATTGCTTTATTGACATCTTGGTCTTTACTAATATTGTGGAGAATTTACATTTTCATGAGATTGATTCACATCTTCTGTCCTTTTCTATGGTCCCAATCAATTGGCTTCTCCTTTCTGTCAAGCTGCCGTCTAATAATTAAGGGCCTAATTCTATGAGATGCTGAAGCACCTCACACCCTAATTAATTTCTATGGGACATGGGTCTCCTGAGTCCCACACAGAAGCATACTTCTGGTAGGACCCTGTACATCTTACACTGGCTTCTGTGCCTGTGGTCCTTGCCAAGGGCAGTATCCCTATGTAAATACAGGGATTTGTACCTACAGGAACTGAGCCCCAACAATGTGCCTCCCTAATTCTGGGCTTTAATTCTGTGACTCCCTAGGGCTTGTCTCTGCAAGCTCTATTCAATGACAGCACTGAATAGAGAACCCAGATCCTCTTGTGCCATAAACACAAGGCCCCGTTCTTCCTCAGCACAAGGGAGGTCATTAAAGACATGTGTCACAGTTGAGCAGTCCTGCATCCAACCAGTTGACAATAGCAGTGCATATACACAGCAGTGAGGCCATTCATGTTGGATGGAGTATTCGGATTTCATAATGTCACATGATGGTCTAACCTTTTACCTATCAGCATTCTCCTCTAAACGTATTTAGCAATTGATTATTAATAAACTGAGAGCCAGCCTTGTCCTCTCCCTCCTCATCTGAACTGACCTTTAAGAATTTTCCTTACAGACTTATTTCTAATGGTTTTCCTTTGCTTCCCCCCCCATCCCCTTTGCTCACTTAATATTCACATGAGAAGCTCTTACATAATGAAAAAGGTGCTGTTCATTTGCCACTCCATCGAGTCCATTGACAGGGCTCATCTTTTTGCACAGGTGCTTGGTGTGGCGGGTGCAGGTTAGGAAGAGAGTGTCATCTGAATCTTCCCTTTCCCTTGTGCCTTCTGGTAGCCAAAGGAAATGAAAATGCCCTTGCTTGTACAAAGAAATATTCCAGGAACGAAATACATAAAATAACCAATAGAAGAAAGCAATAAAGCGTTTCACCCTAAGGATAATAATGAGGGAAAAAAAGTCAACAAAGCTACATGGAAAAGAAGAGTGAAGGAAGAAACGCAGTATTAGTCAGCATGCATTCAGAGCCTTCTGACTGGGTTAGCGGTCTCTGTGGAATGAGAAAATGAGTTACTTTATTTTGTACAGATTACATTTTTGCAGCCGCTGAAGTGATTTATAGACAGATCTCACATAAAACTTAAATATATATTTATAATGCATACCATAAAATATTCCTTCAACGGATTGCAGTCAGAGTTGGAGAGCATCTGGTGTTGGAATGTGATTCTACAAGTATTTCTTTCCCCTGTGCAGATTATTTATTTTTTTTACATTAGTTTGGCTGTAGACAGCTGCTTTGAAACCTCTTAAAGTGTGCTATCTCATACTGTTTTCTTCAAGGGGAAATCCCTGGAAACAAATCTGACATCAAGTGATTAATACCATCTGCATCAACAGTTATTCTAAGGGTATGTCTACATGTGATGTTACATGGCCATAGCAGCAACACACTACTGCGACGTAGCATCCCTGGGCTTCTACACACGACCGGATGCACTCCTCCGGTACAGTGTGCTGCTATGGCGAAGTAGCTGCTAAAGTAACTGTGCATCGCGTGTACAGCGCAATACGGGCTGTTACTGCGCCGAGATTCTGTAATTACTAAATCACGGCGCAGTAACAGCATCGCCATTGCAACATGTACAGATGCACCCTAAGTACTTCTGATTTTTCAGTTTTGACATTGACCTATGTTAAAAGAAAAACAAGTTAAACAGAAGTTTAACTCCCAAATTGACCCCATACATATTTTAGTTAGTTTTATCATGACACTGAAAAATTTCTGTTTGGGTTCTGCCAAAAACATTGACCTTTTCTGGGGGTTGTAGTATTCACCAAGCTCTAGTCCTCTCTTCAGTTTTCTATCCTGACTTCTCTTTTCTGTCTCCTTGCTTCCAGTTTTGTACCTTTTGATCCATATCATTGGAATAGGCTCTCAGATAATAGGGAAACAGCCCCACATAAGAAGTAATGTTTTGAAAATCCTGTACCAGCACTAACATCCATATGCTATTGCCCTAGCCCTTGTTTTCTGCCTTGTACTGTAATAATCTGTGCCATTATACCATAGGCTTCTGATTGCACTCATTGGATTTTTCTAAATACTGTGTGTTTCTGCAGTAGGGAAATGGCAGAATGATTGTCTCTGAAAACAGGTGAGGTGGATCTAGACTCCCCCTTGTGAAGTCATTTATTCATGGTTACTTGGATATGCACTCACTGAACTCACTGCAAATTAGCACATGTTTTATGGCAGGTCTGGAACATCCAGATGTATAGGGTAGATTCAGCAGCCTTGGGAAAGCACATGTACTCCCAGGGCTTGAGTGTACTAAGAAATTTGTGGTATTAATATATGAAACCTACAAATCAACTACAACCAGCTAATATAATGTTAAGCATGACTGTTCTTGTCTGTGTTGAGTGTGAAGACATGTTACCATCCTCTTAATGAATATGCAGCATACCAGTAGTTTTCCAGTGTAGACAAGCCCATATTTTTGCACTAGCTAGGAATTCAACTGAAACCTGATACTATTTTATAAAAATAACCTGAATTCAAGCTTCAGAAACAGAACTGGAATATTGTTAGGCCATCCTGTTTTAGAGTAGTCCCCGTTAAATTATTTGCTAGATTGGATTGACAGCAAAAGACAGTGTTAGCTGTCTGTAAGCTCAGCATCTTTTAAACTTCCCTTTTTCTAGGACTTTTTATTGTTAATGTGAGAAGTTATTTCCATTTGTTCTGGAGGGAAGGAGAAAATATCAGTTATAGATACTTAATGACTTGAAATCTAATCCTTCTAAGCCTATAGATCATTATCATCAGACTAGCCTGTTGACCCATAAAGATGTTAGCTGGGGTGAGATGTGACCTCTTTTTGAGTACTGACCTACTTGTGGGCTCTTATGGATTTACATAGCAATCCAGCTCCCACAGAAGTGGATCGGGAATCTTGCTACTCACTTTGATGGCAATGATGATGTCTATTGCTTATGAATGAATACATTGAGACGTAAAGGTGGGACCTCTATTTTGGATGCATGTTTCCTATAGACCCAAACTCTCAGCTCTAGACCACCTCAGAGGCATTCACAGGTCTGAGCTCTGGGCCTGTTGGAGTCTTTCTGAAGACTTTAATGGGCTTTGGATCAGGCCTTTTCGAGAACAGTTCCATCTCTGTAATGGGTTGATCCAAGCTCTCTTCCTGGTCACTGGAAAACTTCACAGCCAGCCTCTGTCACGTGGGTCCTTTGAACAATTCATGCTCTTTTTTGCCTTACATTTTGCCTTTCATGCATATGCCTGTGGACCAGCAGAAATCGGTGGGAGACCAGCACACCAAAGAAAATGCCCTTTTTGTCCATCTATTTGTCATATTGGCTGATTCCCTATAGACTATTAACCAGACAAATCTTTCACTGAATTCACAGCATGCTTAATTATACTGCTGGCTGCTTCTGCTTTCCATAGCTCTTTTGTACAGTCTCTTCTGTAAGTTAAATTTGTTCTCTCATGGGAGAGAGGAGAGAGAGAGAATTCAGTTGAAGTTATAAAACTGTCAGTATCTGGGCAAAAAAAAGAAAACAATAAGGCTTGTCTAATCCTTTAGCCTATATTATGCGTTGTGATGCCATATGGTGTGAATATATATACGCTGTCTGTAGACACTATTGATTTTTTTTTTTCCCATCGCCGGTTTTTAAAGTCTGATTTCCCTGTTCAGAATTTTTGCTAGCAATGCAGGGTTGAATCCCTCTCCTCGCATACAGTGGCATCACCAATTTCTTGCCTTCTCTGGCAGAGGACTGGATTTGATGACGGGAAAATGATCTGCCAGTCATAGGTTTCTGAAACGGCATGAAAAACTTGAAAGGGGTCTCTGACCCGTGCTGGACTTCCAACAAGCAGAGTCCAGTCGAAAGATACTGAACTGATCTGCAATGTCTTGTTCTTCCATATAACTGTAGGCGTTGTCTAGTAATCCCTTTGGAGCAAGGACCACCATCTGTCTGTGTGCTTGTACATCGCCTACACAATGCAGCCTCTGCTTCGACTGAGGTCTCTGGGCACTGTTTTAACACGGATAATAAGCACAGCCCCAGGCTCCAGCAGGAACAGCAGTTTCTAATCCTCCTTGGCTGGTGTGGTAGGCAAGCTTCCTCAAAAACCTTTCTGACACAAGAGAAGTAGCAATGGGGAAGGGAAAAAGGGAGACCTCTGTGTGAAGGAAAGTTTTTCCTCTGAAAAGAGTTTAAAAAAAATCACTGTTTGTATTCTGAACTTGCTTTCCAAATGAAATGCCTCTGTGGTCGAGAAAACTGGGCAAATGTTACTGACTAGTCAGTAATTCAAGAAGCATTTTGCTTTTCATTAAAAAATTAAAACAGGTAGTTCTGTTAAGCTGGGGAGTTTTGTTTTACCAATAAGCTGCCTCAAAGATGCCTTTCTGTCGATATTCCCCCATCTCCAGGCTGTTAGGAGGTATACCAGGTTACCCAGGTATCTGCACTGAGAAAGGGCAGTTGTCATGCAGTTGCTTGCAGGTTATAATCAAAATGATTTGTATGTTTAATACAGCTAGTCGATGGATTTTTTTTTCCTGGTGAAAATTTCAACTTTTCATCAAAAACCCCAATGAGTTTTCTGCTATAAAATGTTGTTTTCAGTTGGATTTTTTTAAATTAACTTTTGAAATTTTCTGATGAAAGCAGACACACTCAGCCAAAATAAAAGTTCAGAAAAAAAGCACGATTTTCTGTCAAAATAAAAGTTTTGAAGGCAAATGGTTGCCTAGTCCTACCACTCAAAGCCTGAATTTTTTCCCTCACTTTTTTCCCCCCGGAGTCCTGAATTCATTCTTTAAATCCTGCACTGCAAACACTTCTGCTGGGCTGCAAGTGTCCGTGCTGCATTATTGACTCTGATGGCTTAGCTAAAGGGTGTGAGGTGCTTCACATTTCCTGCTTGCAAAAAGTACAAGTTATCCTGAAATGTCCATGCCCCTGGCTGAGCCATTCTCATTAAAAGGGGTGACTAGGACAAGAAGACTTATCAGTTCAAAGTGGGAAAAGATTTTTAACTGCTTTTCACACTGCTTTCAGAACAAAGTCACCTGCCTGTCTCCGAGCTGAGCTGGAGGTAGCAGGTGTGCATCCTGTCCTCCTGTTCAGATCCTAATGTGCTCTACTTTGAAAGTACTAGTGAGGCAGGTAATTAGGGTTCACTCTTCCTATCCAGCCTCACCCCAAACCTTTCTCTCATTTGACTTCCTCTAGAGCCAGACATAATACACACATACAGTACCAATGGGATTTCTTAAAGCTTGCACCTGTTGAATTCACAGTCCGTATGCACTGGTATCACATCCCTATGTACCATCTTTATTTCAGAGACATTGGGGCTGGAAGGGACCTCGAAAGATCATCGAATCCAGCCCCTGCCCAAGGGGCAGGAAGTCAGCTGGGGTCATAGGATCCCAGCAAGACAAGCATCCAAATTTCTCTTGAACATGTTCAATGTAGATGCTTGAACCACCTCCGATGGCAGGCTATTCCAGACCTTGGGGGCTCTCACAGTGAAGAAATTCTTCCTTATGTCTAGCCTGAAATATAATATGTAACTTGTGAGCTAGTGGGTACCTACCCTGCAGGCCTTCTGCCATGCCTAATGTCAGTGAATTGTAAATACCCATTGAAGACTGCAGAGTAAGGGTGTGACAAAAGGAATAATTTAAAGCCCCTGTGATAATGAAGGCTATGTGGTGCAGGGGATTAAATGAGGATTCGTGGTTTTATGGATTTACTATATTTTCACATCTTCCTCTTCTGTCTGGTCGTGCTGCCGAGTAAAGGAACAGAAGGATTTAGTTGACTTCTGCCAGCTAATCCTTCATTTGATGCATCTCGGTTTTGGTTGTGGGGAGCTGGGATCCCCGAGCAATTAGACCAAAGTAGCACCACGTGGAGCAGGGGTGATTTAGTCCCCTTGTGTCTACAGCAACATCAGGCTCTTGATGCTTAGCAGCCATGCAGATCTGTGTTCAGGTCCCCAATCCAGGATAAAATGTAGAAGGGACATGCACCCAGCATAATTTTGTTTGTTATCTCTTTTTCCAGAACTGGTCTGGAATGAAGTGCCAATTCAAGCTGCTGCGCATGGCTGTTGCCTTGATCTGTAGTAAGTATTGCAATGCACTTGGTAGACTCCTTCTTCTGTTTTGCTTGCCTTTGTCATCGGTACTCATGCTAAACCAGCGTACTGGACTCTATCACTTTCTTAGTGGGAACTCATGGTTGGCATTCACAGCACAGAAACCCAGCTGAGTGGGATTTTCCAAAGCGCTTAGCCAGGTTTGATGGGAGTTAAGAACCTAAATACTGAAGTCCAGACCAGATGCAAAAAGTCAGACAGATCCACTGACTCACAGGGTTGGAGTTTAACCATTAGTCAAGATTCATCGTGCTAATTTGAGTGTTTGAGTATACAATAATTTCCTCAACCGTTTTCCTAGCTAAAGTAGCAGCACAGCTAGCAGCTCTGCAGGACCTGCTGCATCCTCTCTGCAAAGGAGGCGGTGGTTTTGATGTAGGTTTTATAGACACTTATTCAGCATTCCTCACCTGAGTAACTGATTGTGTAAAAAGCAAAAGCCTCATTCTGCTCTCATTTCCCCCCTCCCTGTCAAGGGACCAAAAGCTACCCAGCTTCAAAAAGGGGCAAGAGCAAGATAAGGTTGCTGACAGCATCTGACGCTAAACTTTGCAGGTGACCAAGGCCAGACTGATGGATCAGCAAAGGAAGCAAGTTCTGCAGCTGAGGACTCCAGCAGGGTCAGCTCTGGGGCCAAGGAATGGCTAGCTGAAAGCTGCTGCCAAAACAGCACGTGATCATGTCAGGCAGCAGCAAATTCCCAGTGCTGGTACACAGGGGTGGGAGTGGGGGCTCAGCCAGAGAAGAAACAAAGATGAAATGGATTGCCAACATGCTGCCCATGCAAAAGGATTTGTCCATTGCTACTGGAGTTGTTTTAGCTGCATGCTAGCCTCTGGCCTGCTGAAGTAACCCTATCAAATCACTCAAGTCTGGCAGTGTAGGAGACCACAATCACAGCCATAGCTCCTGAGTTTTCCAGTCCCAGCTGGCTTTTCATAATCTCATGCACTCAAGGGTTAGCTGTGCTGTCCATCTGTTTAGAGGCAAAAGTAGGCTTGTATCACTGGTATTACGCATCTTTCCTATTATGTTGTCTATCAGTAACTGGTAGACCTTCAGGCAAAGCTATCTGGCTCCAACCACAATAGGTCCAAGAACCTGCAGCTCACATTTGATTACATAGCATCACAGGATTTCAGAATCATGTGGAAAGTAGGAATCGTACATCAGAATTTCTCCTTGAAGCAGAGCTGATGGCAAAGTTAAAGCTACATCAGGGGTCATGCAAAAAGCACTCACATTTATTCTAAGTTATCCTCTGATGGAGACTTTTAAATTTCTGCGGGGGTTCATAACCCTTTAAAAAATACTGCTGCCCTCAGCTCTGAAACTGAACTCCCAGAACAGGTGCAGCAGCATCCGTGCCAGCTCCTTGCCACTTGTCTGCTCTCTGCAGGGCTCATCTTGAAGGTGAGTGAGCTGTTCTACCTTGATCCAAGGTGAAGTTGCCAGCAGGGTCACTATCTGCAGTAAGGCTACCTACTAGCACCTAGACAAGGACCATTTTTCCTTCTCACCAAGTTTTATCTGGTGTCTGTTTTTTTGGTGACAGGCCCATGCCTGATTCAGACTAGTGACCTAGAGAAGAAGGGGGCTATCTTCTTACCACTCACTTGATTCCCTCCAAGGTTGCTAAGTTTAATGTGAAAATATTTGACAACTTTCCTGCCAAAGCACAAGCCATTAGGGATGTGTTTGCTGTTGGAATTTGGGAAAATGAACTAGGAGTGTAGAGGGTGATCTGATTCACTTGACTTAGGAGCAAGTTGATAGAGAGGTCCAGTTAACAAGTGCCAACTGGACCTAATGAAGGGGAAGCAAGGGACAGTGACAGAGAGGGAGACTGAACTCTCACAAAGATGGAGGCCATGGGGATAGAGGTGAAGTTTTGGCATGGCCCCATCCTGAAGGAAAGCAGAGCTCCATGTTCAGGTTGTTTTCCAAATATATTTCTGTGGCCACCCCATCAATGCCAAGGGTTGCCTTGTCTTGCTCACAGGGAATATTAAATATGCAAAGCAAGAAGACCCGTATGACACTAACTGCATGAAATTTAATTCTCTTTGACATTCATGTGAGATTGCTGGGACCGAAACATCTGCCTCTAATGTTGTTTATTTTCATCTCTTATACAACTTAACATATAGCACTGAATATATGATCAGCGCCAAGAAAGAGCAGAACATCCAAACGAGTAGGAAACAAGAGCAGTGCTAAGAAACACCTGGTCAAAGAAAGAAAATAAAACAGCACCTTTCTCTGCCTAGTTGCAGTGACACTAAATGTCCTGCATTGGAGGTAGCGCAAGTGGATTGGCCAGATTTATCTCTGCAACTTCCTTCTTGCTTGCTGCATTGTGTACATTTTATTTGTGTGCATGCCATGCTTTCTATCCAGGAGCTGAGAAAGACAATGGCCTCATCTTTTTTTTTCTCTCTGTTCCAGTGAGCTTTGAATTTGGAAGGGCAGTGTGGCTGCGGTTCCACCCATCTGCCTACCCTCCCTGCCCACACCCGAGTTTTGTCGCCCATTTGGGTGGCGTGGTGGTTGGAATCACATTGGGTGTAGTCATCCTAAGGAACTATGAGCAAAGACTCCAAGACCAGTCCTTATGGTGGATCTTCCTTTCCATTTATATCATCTTTGTGTTGTTTGCTATCTTCTGGAATATTTTCGCCTACAGCTTATTGGATCTGAAGCTACCTCCACCTCCTTGAGGGGACAGGATGAAGGATGTTGGAGAGAGCAAAAGACTTTCCAGCCACCAGCTCTGTTAAATGAATCATGACTTAACATTTATTTTTCTATGAAGCTTAGGGGGATGAGCTAACAGTCTTCTGAGAAAGCATGGAGATGTCTGACAGATCCCGTCTGACTGTACTGTATGCTGAAGGAGACAGTTTAAGCAATGACTTGACTATAGAACTGGCCGGAGGAAAGTCAGGGCATGAGTCCTACAGGTACTGTAACTTTCAGTCTGGCCCTGACCCCACAGCCTCTCCAGTGTGGGTAATCCCATGAGGAAGGGCTGTGAGATAGGCCTGAGGTATATAACTGGGCACTTACCACTCAGTTTATTAGCACATACGTTGACTTTGTGTTTGAGTTACCTAAGTATTTGAGGTGGTGCTGGACCTCTGGCCAGTTGGTTTGTGAAGCTCCTGAACTGAACTGCGCAGTAAAAGAGCACACTTTGCTATCTCAACTTACAGGAAACTCATGAGGCAGCTTTGATTTGGTTTGACTGTTCAACCATACCACTGCCACTGTCTTATTACTTGAATGGTTGCTTAAATATGTAGTCTATGATAAAATCTGTTGTAAGCACCTTCCAAAAGGGATCAGTAGAACTTGGTCATCTGAGGTGTGGGAGGTTGGTCTGCAATTCAAGGTCAAACAAAATTGCACTAGAAGCCTTGGATACTTTACAGGAGCTGCTAAAGAGATGCCTGGTTGGAGGTGGCTCTTACCTTCTGTGCATACTCCACTTGATTTGCACAACCAGTTGTAGTAAACAATGTTTTTTCTTTGCTGGGACAGGGCAGTCCATTGTTTGCTAACATTTGATTACATTGCAAACTGGTTGGCAATTGAGTTATGTTGTCTTCTCGCCTTTCTTTTTGGTTGCAGTCTAAAGCCCTGGCTGCAGTGTGTTTAGAGAGTCATAACTCCGCTAGCAGATGGTGCTTCAGCTCTGCCAGAAGAGTGGGACCAGGGTTTCTTACACCAGTGTAAGCAAGAACTGTCCAAGCTGTCAAGCCATTTTATAAACCGTTCAATCTGCGAGGGGCCAAATTTATCCACTGAAGTCAGTGGAGTTACTCCAGGGATGTTTTGGGCACTCATCCTCTACCCAAGTGTTTCATCTTTGGCACGACAATGGCTGGTAAAATCCTGGCGGTGGCTGTTGCGTGTGGACACAGAGTCTTGCCTAGATGACGGAACTTCAGGGGTTCTGAGCAACAGTTAGTTGCAATGCCTTTCTTGCCTAGGTGTCGATAGGCTCTACGTTTTTATAGGTTTCTAACCAGTCAATAGCACACTATGTAATGCAGCACAGGCCTCATCGTCTAATACCCCCTGCCTGTACAGACCAGGAGAGGTATTTTAGAACACGAGCCGTGCTTTACACACAGGTATCTGGTAACATTACATATGCCTCCGCTCACTTTAACTAATTAAACGCACAGCAGCCGAAACAAAAACAACAGTCCTGGAAGGTTGGAAGTTTTTCACCCTTTCTCATTTGCCCTTCTTTCCTCTGGCTCCTCCATAATCCCAGAATACACACTTAGGAAGACTGTAGTCCAGGGGTCAGCAACGTTTTTGGCTGGAGTACCAAAAACACCCCAACCTCCATCTGTGCCTTGGCTTGGCATGCCAGAGGCAGGGGAGATGTGAGGGGCCCGATCCACATTGCCAGCAGTGGCTGCATATGTGCCTCCAGGCGGGCAGCAGGGGAGGAGCCAGGGTGGCACTGCCCCAGCACCTTCCTTGCCCGCTGCTGCCATGGAGCTGGTGCTGGGGCTCCGGAGCCTGGCACAGCTGTTTGCAGCCTGTCCACCACCTGCTGCAGCTGCCCAGAGCCTGGACCAGCTATGGCAGGCAGCCAAGAGGCTGGACTCCATGGTGGTGGCAGCCAAGAGGCCCCAGTATGGACTCCATGGTGGTGGCCGTATGGGTGCCTCTGGGCAGACAGCTGGGGCACCACAATCCTGGTCCCTCCCCAAGGTGCATGGGTAGCTGCCACCACCATGAAGCCAGTTTGGAAATCCCAGTACAGCAGTTTGCAGCCTTCTGGCTGCTTGTCACAGCCAGCCCGGGCTCTGGACAGCTGCAGCAGGTGGCAGAAAGGATGCAAACAGCTGCAATGGGCACCACAGCACCCAGCACTGGCTCTGTGGCAGCAGTGCTTGCACGTCTGCTTCCGGGCAGATGGCAGGTGTGGGGCCAGGGTTGCACTGCCCTCAGGTCCCTTCCCAGCCATGTGCTAGAGCTGTGCGTACAGCTGCCATACCCACAGAGCTGGTGCCAGGGCTATGGAGTGTGATGCAGATGTTTGTAGCCTCCCAGGTGCAGCCAGCTCAGACTCTGGGCAGCTGCTGCCTGCCACAGAGCCCGGGCTGCTTGCAGCCTCTGAGCCGCCTGCTACGAGCAGCCTGGGCTTCATGGCTGGTGGCAGCTGCCCAGAGCCCAGGCCACATGGCATGCTGAGGAAAATAGCCTTGCATACCATGCCCTGGCACAAGTGCCGAGGGTTGTCAATCCCTGCTCTAGCTTGTCCTCCCGTACAGCGCAAACCATAGAATTTCATCAGAGTGACAGCTCCTCTTGCAGAATCTTTTCTCAAGATCTTTTTGAAAGATTCCAGCCAAAGCCATTGTTTTGGTCAATTTAAATGCAACGTTGTCATGTTGGAAAGGCTCTTTTGGGCAGGAGGCCATTTCCCATCACAATAGTGATGACTGGGAAGTGTTTGCCTGGCTCCATTATCACTGTTCTTCCTTCTCCTGAGCTGGGGAGAACAGTCATGACGCTCTCGTCCGTGTTACCAGGGCTGGAGCCCTGCCAAGCCACTTCCTCATCTCTGCCAGAAGGTGAGCTTACACGGTCTGGTTTGGGCAGTTTGGTATCCATTTAACTGGTGCTGCTGTGGTGGGGGTGCGTTGTCCTTTCGTAATGCCTCTTTATGCATAGGCTTTATTCCATGACCGTCTACCTAAGGTAGTGACTGATGCTATAAGTACTACAGACTGGGGGTGCAGCCTCTTTTGAAGCATATACAGTAACATCCATCACATGGGTGACTGGTGCCTCCAGAGTTGGGGGGCATCAGGAGCTGATCGCCAACTGGAGTGGGGGCGGGGGGTGTCTCCCAGTGGCTGATCGCAGCGCCAGCAGCAAAACCAGATTCCTGGCTGGCACCAATCTCAGGGGGGGGCAGCGGCTGGTGCTTCACTTGGCGCCCCCACTCCCTGGCCAACAAGGGCCAATCTCAGGGCGGGGACACGTACCCCCTCCCCTGCGCATCGCCTATGATCCATCATCTGTTGTTTCAGTCTGCTTATCTCTTTGGATAAAGCACTCTGGTAAAACTCCTGCTGATTTCAGTGGGGCAGAGTTTCCCTCATCTTTTAAGAACATGATTTACATGCCAGGGAAGCTTTTTTCTGCCCCCCTGCCCTTCCCTCATGTACAGTGTATGGAAGTTTTGAAGAGAATCACCGCAACCCAAACCGTGTTCCTCCTAGTCTGACACACCGTGTGTAGGACCCAATTCAAGCAGCCGGATTTCAAACTCCAGGGCCATCGATCTCCTCCAGGCATGGGCTAAAATACCCATCTGCCAGCCCAAGAGGAAGAAGACAGACCGGAGATTCCCCGCAGCTCAAGTCTCTTTCCAGTCTCTCATCTGTCTGCACAGCTCCCCAGAGCCCCTCAGGGCAGCCTGCCTGGAGTCCTTGTACCCTTTGTTCTGCCCCTCTGCCCTGCCCCTGCCCCTCTGTGTTTATTCTTTGCCTTCTGTGATTTCTCTACTTTTCACTTCTGTAGTCCCTACCTTATTCAAGGGCTAACCGTTCCTGTGGTGAGCTGGTGAGCTACCCCTTCTTGGTAGCTGCCAACTGGTCCCAGCTACCAAGTAAACTGGTATAAATGGAGAAACTAAAGCATTTTACATTCCAGTTCCTCAACGGTGGAATTCACTCACCGACCAGCAAAGGATGCTCAGATAATCCTGCACTGCACACCCTGTGGCATCAGCCAGGAGTCCCCATGGAGATCAGAGGTAGCACTACTCAGGCTGAGGTTATTTCCTCCGTAAACAATTCTGTTTTAATATTAACCATTAAATAATCCAACTGTGCAAGCTCTTTATTTTGTCAGAAATCCACCAGAAGCTTCGTTACGCTCTCTCTTAAATTCACCCAACTGTGCCAGAATATCACAGCTTCAAGGAGTGAGCAGACGATAGGTATTCTTTTACCTCCAGATGCCCTTGATGTCGGTCGTTTATGTCAGAGCCTTAACAGTCTTCTGTCCCAGTTGCTTGTATTAATTGTGACTTACAGTGGCTCTTATCAGTTCATGAACGAGCAATTTACATCGTGAATTGATTTTTGTTTTATTATTTCATCTGCTGCCAGAATTTCACAAAATGTGACTCTGTTGAACCTTACAGTTATTTAAAGGCAGAGAGAAAGAGAGGGATTGTTATAATCAGCACGGAGACTGGAAGCTAATGATCAAATTCAGCATATATTAGAGCAAATTTCCTCCTGTGCTTAGTATCCTTCGGCAGGTTTTGCAGGGTGAAAGGAGGTGGCTGGAACGTGGCAGAGCTGTTTCCATGCTGTACTTTAATTTCACAGTGGACTGCAGTACAGCTACGGTACAGGGCTGGCCAGCATCAAGTTTATGGTAGGAGACATGAAACTAAGGATGCTGGTTGTATTGCTCCTCGAGGGACATCTGCTGGCCAACAGCTGCTGGTCTTATGCAGCATTATGCTGATGGCTTCTTCACCAGAGGAAAATAAAGCTGAAGAGTGGCAAAGAACAGCCACCCAGAATGATAGATACCTGCAAACCCCAGGACCAAGGAGTCAGCAAAGGTTACATCTCTTGTTCCTCGATTCTTGGGTCCAGAGATTTTTTGGTTTGCTTGTTTTGCACTCATTGGTAATAATAAAGGAAGATGGGCCTCTGGGGAGTGATTGGAGATGATGTCGCTAGAAATAACCTCTAAATGTGGTTTACAACAGAAGAGGGAGAGACTTGCTGAATTAACTTGTACTGAATTTTTGATGGGTCAGCATCCAATGTCTTTTGTCCCATCAGTCGATAATACTATTTCACACAGAGCACGTTATACACTTTTAAGAATCTTCACTTACGTTGTGGCACATAAGTATCTTATCCTGTTTTATTAGTATAGAAACTGAGGCCAGGGTAGGTATAATTTGTCCACGGTGACTAAGCAAGACATGGTCAGAACTGGGACTAGAACTCAGGGATCCTGTATCCCAGGACTATGCAGTGTCCTGTGGATCTACCTGACCCCTTTTTTAAAAAAAAAACAGACCAGAAAAGTTGGATTTTAACTTATACATGACAGATGAACTCCTACACACCAGTAAAACTTAATACCAAACCAGTGGCCATCTCACAAGGTCAGCTGACCAAACTCATAATACTTTTACTACTTTGTGCCAACATGGGATCTCGCAAGAGTTTGAAGTAGGATTTCTGAAAGTACCTAAGGGAGTTAGGAGCACAAGTGCCAGTGATTTACAATGAGACCTGAGCTCTTAACTCACTCAAGTGACTTTGAAAGTCATACCTTTTAACTGAACTTGAATTGTAACTGGAAAGTCTTCTTCACCCAACCCAGACCCAACACCATAAACCCAGTGATCCAAAGGCCAGTACATAAAGGGTCTGG
>JAGPOW010002173.1:6089106-6107864 GCA_030014935.1 Caiman crocodilus | reverse complement strand
AAAAAAAAGATTTAATCATTTGAATGGTGATAGTGCAATGTTCTTACACATCAGCAAATTATATATTTGTCACAGGTGGCATAGAACTAGTTTAGAAAAATAGCAAATCCTGTAAAATCTGCACATTTGTAAAGGTTATCCATCACATTTAATGACAACTATCAAAGGATGTTAGAAGCAGCTAGCATATGAAAGATAATGGCTAAAAATTAATCAACTCCTACCCAAAGAGCTCTGTTACTATTTCTTTCCACTTTGCCCAATGATAGTTGAAAAATAACCTGTTTTTGGCTTAGAATATTGTGAATTTTGTGTACCATCTATGTGTTAATGTATGTTGCACTGTTACAGACCAACCATGAGAGAGATTTGACCAATTATTTTATATTTTTCTTAATTGAAACTTTTAGATTGTTGTATACATGCTCAAAAGCAAAGTGATTTTTAAACTTGATAGTGAGATGGATAGAATAGTTTCTCACAGCATGTTCAGAATACTGTTAAACTTGTGTTTGTCAAATGTTCGTAAGTCATATCAGCAAAGTACACACAGGGTGTGGTCAGAATGTAAGCCTCTCATAAATAATATTTAGTACATTTTTATATTTAGTACATTTTATTCACTTGTGTCAAATGAAACAATTGTGTTTTATAGATTTGTATTGGAAACCTCTGCCCATTATAGGATACAATTAGCTAACTTGATTTTTGCATATTGCATTGTTTGAGAGGTTGGTTTTTTTTTAGTCTTAAGAAATATGTAGAAATGTCAGTAATGTTATCACTGCAGGAGACCATTGTAATAGATTTCCTTGTTCTTTTTTTGCCTTTCATCTTGTAGCAATCTGTAGCTTCCCTTGGTCAGTCCTTGATGGGTTTTGGAGTTTTGTTTTAGGAATAGAATGACTTGGGTGAGAATTTGACTTCAGTAGATTTTTGCATGAGAGCTTAATATTGTCCCCCATCAACTTTAGAAAATTTTGGTTGGTGGGTTGGTGCTGTGTATGTGCAGAAATAAAACTTGCTGGGTTGATGCCATTTTTATGGTTTATAGTCCTGTAGATTTTAATCTAAATGGAATGTTGCCAGTTCATGCTGCTGCTCTTTTCTGGGTGGCATTTAAAGCTCTTTGCCAACTTTAATCCAGTGTTCTGCTCTTTTATTAAGGGATGAAACTGCTGAAGAAAATGCACTAAACAGTTGAACCTTACAGTTAAAACCTTACAGATTTTAGTTGTTCCCAACTACAAGAGCCAATTTCAATTAATAGGTAGCCTGTGTTGTTGAAAACGAGCCGCCTCAAACGCTAGTGAAATTGTTTCCACATCACACTAAAGTATATTTTGTGTCCTTTTCACACTGTTATATTCACTTCGGTGCAACCAGTTCAGAGGTGGGGGCTGAGTTTGGCCCCTTCTTGCCAAGTGATCTAGGTGGTTAAGATTTTCCTAATTAAAATAGGCAGGGTTCTACATCTTTCCTATGCAGTAGTAGTAACAAAGGTAGAGTGAATAGTCTAGGGGTACGTGCAATGGTTTTGGAGATAGAAGCCTGTTACTTTATTTGGGCACCTTCAGACTGGAAACTGTATTCTAGTCAGATTTGCAGTTAATTATTGCTATTGAAAGGAGATATCTCTTCTAACAACATTTCATGGTCAGTGTTACCTCTGACTACCGCAGTATTGGAAGATGTGTCTTAATACCAGAAAGGATGTGTAATTACAGTTGTATTTGGAATATGAGGCACAGTAAATGAAACTTGCTTTTTTTTTCCTTATGAATTAGTAACTTGAATACTGTCTACTTGGAAATTCATTGCAAATTGAAGTTGAAAAGTCTAAACTTGGACTGCTTTCTCTAACTCCTGGTTAACAGGAATGTGGCTTGCTGACAATGAAGCCTTTATATTTTGGTTTGATGTTGCTTAGAATCATCAAAGCATTTTGAATCCATCAGTTGGTGAAAAGCATTAGGTTGCTTATTATAACACCTTTAATATTGATTTATGCCAGTAGCCTTCATAGGAGGTTATATGTTCACACTAATCTTCATTTTATATTTTAATAGAATGATGCCAATGGGTGGAATGATGCCTCCTGGGCCAGGAATACCACCTCTTATGCCTGGTATGCCACCAGGTAGGTCAGGGGTGTCGAACCCATACTGTGGTGAGAGCTATTTATTTTTTCTTACTTGGGGCTCGGGAGCTATAGAAATGGGGTTATCTTTGTTTCATAGTGAATCTCAATTCAAATTTAGTTTTGTACAAAGATCAAAGGAAGAAATGTATTTTGGAGTTTAACTTCCTAGTAAATGACACCAACCACACCTAAGAGTTCATTAATGTGGGGTGCTATTTTGTTTCATAGTTTCATAGTAACTAGGGTCAGAGGGGGGCCTAGAGCAGGCCATCTAGTCTGACCCCCTAAACTGGCTCCTTGTGTGAGTTCTCTTCTGGTATCTTCTCGCCCTCTGTGCCAGCAGCTTGGAACACTTTACTTGTGAAAAAGTTGTATAGGGTTACTAAGCTATGAGTCAAATACTTCAAGGGAGCTTGTACATCAAACTTTAATGGGCCAGTTTTGTGAAGAGATTCACTTGGGGTTGTTGGCAATAGTTACAGTAAAGAAACCCTTGCCTATATCTGAAACAGCTTGATTTCAGAATATCTTAATACACAGGTGATTAAAAAATAAAATCCAGTAGATTTGTATATTTCTAGTTGGTTTCTTTTTACAACAATCATCTTTTAAATTGCAGTAGTGGAATTAGCTGATTTTATGAAATCAGGCCTGCTTAGTAGGTTAGCACTTCTGGTGTAAGATACGTGTATGTATATGTGCATGTGTGTGTTTTTCCTCCAACAACTAACTGGTTATATTTCCATTATGTGCAGGAGCCATTTTTATCTTATTTTGAGAAGCTTTGTATTTTCCAGAACAAATTCACTTTTGGTCATCTTCAGTGATTTTTAATATTGCTTTTCCTGGTTCTTGTGTTTCCCAAATTTCATAATAGCCAGATTTACGTAAACTATCATCTAGTCTTTTATTTTACTTGAAACCAACACTTCAACCATCTAAGTTTCTACTTAATGTTTTAATTCAGTAGTTCTGAACCTTTTTAGATTGGAAGTGCCCCTCAGAAAATGGTTTAGTCTTCACATTTTTTTTTTTTTTTAAACTATGGAAAAATAATAGAGCAATTTTTTCTGTTGCAAAAAACTCAGAAAAACCACAGTGGGTCAGAAGGTCTTTAATGTTGTGGATTCTGTTACAATTTCTGGGCTTATCTTGCAAATAGTGTTTGCAAACCTAACAGTGCTAACATTGTGGTACCCCGCAGCTCCCTTGAAAAGGATCTCATGGCATCCTGGTTGAGAATCATGATTTTTGTAGAACCCTCCACAACAACCAGTTGTCAGAATTATTGTATCCAAATTGGGTTTTAAATCTTTCAGATGTACTAATTTAATTGGCTGGGTTCCTGTTTGTGTGCATACATATAAGATTGCTGCTAGAAGAAGGGTATCTCTTGTTGCTGTGCTGCTTCCTTCTCAAAATAAAATTAGACTGCATTTTTGTTCCCTGGAGCAGCCAGTTGCCACCAAGACCAGGCACGTCTATTTCTTCCTGCTTTTGTATACTCTTATTTATACCCACATCAAGTGCATCTTCCAGGTTTTGGGGTTTGTTTGTTTTTTTTAATGCAACCTTATACCTCAATTGGCAATACAGGGATAGTGCATCTGAAGCGCATATTGAGTTGTATGTACATTTGTTAAATAGAGAGACCTTGTACAACTCCGCATGTAAATAAGCTCCTGTTTCTTTCCTCCACCTCTCAAAATTGGAGATTAAGTTAATGAAAGACTAAGGTTTTCCAAAGTTTTTAAAATAGGTGTAGTATTTATACTGTGGTTGTATAGACATTTGGGGCACCTGTACATATGCAGTGAGCCTGCTCCAACGTGCTGTAAATACAGTGCATTGGAACAGACTCAATCCAACAGACTCCAGTGTCATGTATATCAGCATCCCTGCACTGAAAAATGGCGGTGGGGCACTTTAACTAAAGCTTGTTTAATAGCTTTGCATGTGAGGCTCAAGGTGCTTTAATTACAGCAGCTCTTGGAGCCACTCTGATTAAAGCCTTACTTCCCCCTACCACTTCCCCCACCATGTTAAATGTTCATAAATCATGGGCATTTTACACAACAATCTCTCCCAGCTGATAAAAGCTTGTTTTGCCATCTTATTTATGGTAAGCTTACAATTCCTGTTTTATCCATCTTGGGACTCCAGAACACTAACATGCAAGAGAGAAGGAAAAACCACCTACAAAAGGGATATGCTGCTTTTACTCTGCTTGAGATACTACTCGTTCGCTCGTTCATTCTTTTTATAGGTATGCCACCACCTGTTGGTCCTCGTATGCCTCCCATGACACAAGCACAGCCTGTGACAGCACCAGGACTTCTTAATAGACCGCCAGCTCCCACTGCAACAGCACCTACCCCTCAGCCTCCTGTTACTAAGCCACTGTTTCCCAGTGCAGGACAGGTAAGGTGTTAATATTGAGTTTACATACATTCCTGACTCTTGTCTTACAACAAAATAATTTCACGTTGATAATATTTATGTATTGAAGAATACCATTTTTGTTGACGATATGGCAGAATAATTGGTGTTACTCACCTGTTTGAATCATGCTTGTGAAGCATTGCATCTCTTGACTGCTGATTTTTAAAAGGATATCTTTGTCTTTGCTGTTGTATAGCATCAGCAAGCAGGTAGCGAATAGTTTGGGGGTTGGAATGGACAAACCATTTTTTACATGCCTTATGAAGTGGGCAGATTGGCTGAATTTGTTTTTGTCTGTCAGCAGGTGAAGATCTGACTTTCAAAATTTTCTCTTTAAATTCCCTGTGCACAAATCTTGCCTTGGTTTGTTTTAAACAAGGATTCTATCTCATTTCCTTGATAATGGGCATATTTACCAACTGATAAACAGTAAGATTATATCAGTCTTTATTTTTTAATTTGCTATACTCTCCTGTTCAAGCTAAATTAAGGTATTTGTTGCATTTGAACAAAGAAGCATCCCCTCCTTAAGTGGGGGTTTCTGGGGAGGGTGGGTGGAATTGAGAGCTACTAGAATGAGGAGTTTGAGCCTTGTGTCCTCTACCATTTGACTGCATTTGTTGTAAATGAATAAATCCTTAAATTTGTACTTGTTTTCAAGCATGTTGTATAAATCTTCATCATGTCCTAAGTACATCTTGGACTTCAGCAGGGAAGATACTAGTTCACAGAAATTCAGTTGATTTGGATAAGAGGTCCTTCCATTTGGCTATTTTTTTTACCCATTTGTTTGGAGACTGTTCACTGTTTCCTTTCTTTTATGCTACAGATGGGGACACCTGTCACAAGCTCAAGTACAGCTTCCTCCAATTCAGAAAATCTGTCAGCATCTTCTAAAGCTCTGTTTCCTAGCACAGCACAAGTACGCAGGAAGTTGCAGTTTAAAAGAACAAAAATTGCTTTGCAACTTAACCCTTTGGACTGTTATGTAACTTTTAAAAATCTCTGTCTAAACATCTTCAGATAATGGTTTATATCCCTGATTATGTTTAGCTGGTTATTAAATTAAAGACAGTTAACTTTTGTGTCATCTTGTAGAAGTTCACATTTCAAAGTGCCCAATTCCTTTTGGACTCGGGGGAGAAATGAAATACTACATCCTGGTTCTAAAGGGTTAAAAAAGCATGATAGCAGTTAAATGCATTTTAGTGGGCAGTGGACAGCTTGATGCATGGTGAAGCCTTTTTTAGTTTACGCTGTTTAATCTGATGCATCACAAATAATGTAGGGCATATTTATACTTGCATTATGCTGAAATTGAATATTATTTGGCTTTAATTAGAAAATTCAGTAGATGACTGAAAAAGTATGCTGACTGTAAGCCAAAGCATTCTCTCATCTCACTTCCAGAGTTTATTTTAATATAGATTTAAAAAAAAAACCAAACAAACCACAAGTCTTTTGTATCTTAATCATTTCAGCCTACATAGAACTACTTAGAGGATCTTAGTGGCTCTGCCTTCATTTGGTTCTAGTCACAAATAAAACTAAAGTTTTACAGAAGATCTGTATATGGATATGAGACCTTTGTAAGGACATTTTAGTGATTTTTTTTTTATGCAGAGAATGCTTAAAATATATATCTAATTTTAAAAAGTATAGACCTTAGAACTCTCAAACAGGTTTATTTAGTCAAGATTTTCTAAACTTGAATTATGTTAATGATTTCTAACACTTCAAGTTGTGTTCTAAACTAATGATTGCTGAAGTGCACTAATTCATTGTTGCAAAAATAAATTTGCTTCAACTTAGGTTGTCATTGCTAAAACAGATGTATATGTAAGAATTTATACATAATTCAGTTGACTAGTTTGGAGGAAATGATGCAAGAAATTCAGCACTTTTTGTTTTGCTCCTTTTATTTTAGTTGTGGCTTTTGACCTGCAATATTTTAGATTCTTCCAGTATGTGTAGTGAATTTTTTGTCTTTTTGTTTTTATTTGCTTTAGTATCATGTGATGAGGCTGAAACTTACTTTTTACTAGCTTATTTTTACTTCTGTATCTAACTGGAAAGTTTCAGAGGTCTAAAAGATATATAATGTACATTTTTTTGTTTTTTATTTTGGAAAAGTAAGTATTTTTCTTGATTTAACTCTGTATCACAGGCTCAAGCAGCTGTTCCAGGTCCAGTTGGTACTGATTTCAAACCGTTGAATACTACACCTGCAACAACCACAGAGCCCCCAAAACCAACATTCCCTGCTTATACGCAGTCTACAACCTCCACCACTAGCACAACAAACAGTACTGCGGCTAAACCAGCTACATCTATAACTAGTAAGCCTGCTACTCTTACAACAACCAGTGCAACCAGTAAGTTGATCCATCCAGATGAGGATATATCCCTGGTAAGTTGGAACAGTTTCAGTTAGTAAATGCAACATATATGCTTCTGTTGAAATTTGACATATGGGTAATGAAATGTTTTTCTGTATCTTGGTACCGGTGGAAGTACAGAACCTGTCAATTTAATAAAATAGTACTACATGTGAGCAGTTCTTTGAAATCAGGGAACTTTGTGCTAATGCTGTATACCTAAACCTTAGTTTAGTTGATGGCTGTTACATTTGCTCTAAGCATTGCTTGGATTTCTTGTTGTCTATGGCTGTGACTTGAAAGGAAGGCTAGTCAGCATAGCACAAGTGACACAGCAATTTTGAAGCAGTCTTGATGAGTGTAAAAACAGTTAGGTCGGACTGTTCTCGGAGTTCAGAACTGAAAAGCCTTTTACGTAAAGTCCAACCAATGTCTTCCTAAGTAAGGTTAACCTCAGATTTGTTCTTGAAGGATATTCATTTAAAAAGGAAAATTTTTGTAATTTTGTCTGGTCTTAAGATGCTGTCTCTTTTTCTTTTTTTTTGGCTTAAGTAGGTTTGGTTCCTTGGGTGTAAAGTGTCAGTCAGCAACATAACTACCTAACAGAAGTTAATTTTTTTTCCTAATCATTGTTAGCTTTTAGGGGAAAAAAGTTATTAGTAATTATTCTTGAATGTTAAAAGAACAGAATTGACTTTATTACAGGTACCTGCAATAATAAATGCTGTAATATAAGAAAATTTCAGTTTTTGTGGTGTTACCTTTTAACTTATTACTGGTAGAGAATATTAAATATTGTAGTTTTTTAGTCATACCATGATGTGTCCTTAAAATCTTTCCAATATGTTGTTGTTCTTTAGGAAGAAAGAAGGGCACAGTTGCCCAAATATCAGCGTAATCTCCCTCGACCAGGTCAGGCATCCATGGGTAACCCACCCGTTGGACCAATTGGAGGTATGATGCCACCACAGCCAGGAATTCCTCCACAGCAGCAAGGAATGAGACCTCCAATGCCTCCTCATGGTAATTGCACAGGTTTTCCCTGCCCCCTACCCCTTTCTGATAAATTTGATTTCACTGAAAGATCTTTTCAAGTTTTGAGGTTACAGTATTTTTGAAAGGACAGGTAGCATTTTCACCAAAATGTAGCCTCAACCTTTTAGCATTTAAATGCACCTGTTCTTTGAATCTATTCAGAGACAAATTTTCAAATTTTTTTTTAAATAAAATGGGTTTCTTTGCTTGTATCTTATAAATGTTTTGTTTATAGGTCAGTATGGTGCTCATCACCAAGGCATGCCAGGATACCTTCCTGGAGCGATGCCTCCATATGGTCAGGGACCCCCGATGGTGCCCCCTTACCAAAGTGGACCTCCTCGACCTCCAATGGGAATGAGACCGCCCGTAATGTCGCAAGGTGGCCGCTATTGATGCTACTACACGCAGTCTAATAGGTTTGGAGATTAAACCTTTTCTCATCTTGTGCTGTTAATATAGCCAAGCTTCCGTCAATTAAGGCTTCATTGTGACTTTAAAAACACTTTCTTCCCACATGCAAGGAACTATTGGACATTCTTATTTTACATGGGAAAAAATTATTTGGAATAATAAAACAGGAACTTTTCCTGATGTTGCAATTTATACTGTATGGCTTCTTTTTCATGTTTCATCTAGGTTTTTAGAAGTGAAGTATAGTAAATATGGTTCGTTAAATTGTGAAGGCGCTGGAATTACATGAACATACCATCTTAAAGGCAAGTTCTGTAACATTATGTTGCTATTTGTAAAATGATGCCTTCACAGCACTTCATGTGCTGTTGGACTTCATGTCCCCAACGTTGCTTGGTGAGGGCTCTAACTGTTCCCAACTATCTGTACATTAAAAGTCTGAACATGTAACAAATATTTAATGTATTTAGAGTTCCTCCTGTTGCAGGGTTTAAGTAAACTGACCCAGTAAGGTCATGTGACTTTTCTGTACTGTTATAAAATTCATTGTAATAAAAGAAGAGAAAAATTTATATGCCTTTTTATTCATGACCAGCTGTGGACAACTGCCTGAAAGGTTTGTACAGATGCATGCCACAGTAGTTATTGCTGTAATAAACACATTTACTGGTGCTGTTGATTTATGCTCTGAATTCTTTTTTGAACTTTAAGTCACTCCTTAGTTGCATGTTGTAGTCTTTCAAAGCAAGTAGACATAGACCTGTACACTTATTAACTGACCTCTCAAAAACGTTTTAGTAGGAATGAGGCTGCAGGGCATGTTTTGCCTCTCTGATTTAAATAGGCCAGTTTCCTTAGTACTTTCTTTTCTTCAGTAAATCTGATTTGTAATTGGCATTTCATTGTAAGCAGTAAACGAGACTCTTACTAAATATTATGTCATTATGCAGATGATTTCCTTGGTTGTATGAGTGCCTGAACCTAAAAGTGAAATTTTCTAGAAGCTTAGGTGCATGACACACAGACTAACTTCTGTTGCTACTGTATTGAAGGGGACCTGCAAAAGAAAAATAAGTGTTTTTCTATCCTTCGTCTCATATAGAGGAGGCCCACAGCTGTGGGAGGAAGAAACAACTGAATATTATGGGTTCCATTTTTACTGTACCTAAAAGCAAGATGATTTGTATTGTTGGTTACTGGAGACATACAAACACTTAAATGTGTGTGTGGGAGCTTGCTTGGCCTCTTGAAGCGCCTGGGGTATTGAATCTGTAAGAGACTTTTTTCTCCCAAGTGTCTTAATTACCACATCAACAAAACAAAACGTAATTATAACAGTTTGAATTGGTAACTTGTACTCTTATGCAAATTTTATTTCCCTGTTATGTCAGAATCTTGGTTGTCTATAGTCTTCAAAGTTTGGAGAGCCTAGACTTCTAATGGGAATATACAGACATGGGGTGAATACTTCTGGGATAAAAAGTTAAGGGGGATTCAACTAGTGAAAAAACACAAGATGTTTTTCCTTTGCAGGTCAACTTCTAAATACAGATTCCAGCCTCAACAAAAGACCTCTTTTACCTATGGCACATGTTTAGTGGTGGTTTTACCTTCGTATTTTTCTGTAGGTTAGGTTGAAAAGCCTATCACCTTGGTTTGTACTGTAGATGGTTCATTATATTTGTTTCTTTATCTATAATGCTAAGAGTTGTGGCTTAATTTCTTCTTTAACAGCTTTAGATTGGATTTTTAGAACTATAGCTGATACTTAAACATAGTCTTTTCAGAGAGCCTGGGAAATGTTAAGATTAGCCAAACCTTTTCATGTCTTACAGTAAATAGCGTAGTCAGTGGAGTGCAGTCTGTGGGAGGTTCTGTGGGGCCTGCTGATTAAAAGTTCTTCGGTGGTTTAGTGTCTTCTAGTTTCATGTTGTTTGTTTTCACACTTGAGACCTCGCTCAAGTCTCATGAAATAGCCTTTATTTCCAAGGCTCATGGCTCCAGGATAATCTAGGTATGTTCTTTTTGTCACTGGATATTTCTTTATCTTCTGGTCACCAAAAAGGCAGATATGATGACTTATGCTTGGTGTAAAGCATTGTTAGCTACACTTTAGGCTTAGGACTTTTGTGTACTTCACATAGCACTATCCAGTATTTGTAATTCCATGTGTCTGCTGTCTTTGGATAGAATCTGGTTCATTTAAGTCAGTGCTTTCATTCACAAAGCCAAGCAGTACTGACAGATATTACTACTACTCGCTCATGTTTGCCTGTTTTTATATCGCATCTAAAAAAGCACTTGTTCTAAACTGATCTCTGTTCTGCCTAGGAAGTTATGGAAATTCCCTTTTTTCCATGAAGGTCTCCCTGTGGCTGACAGTGGGTCCAGTAACCCCTAAACAGATCCCTGTTTTGTGTATGTTGGCTTTTTATCCAATGTGTCTTTATAATTCCATTCTCCTGGAATCTTAATGCCACTTTTCCGGGAATAAATATATGAAAAGTTCTGTGTACCATGAATTTGAACATATTCTGCAAGTTGCCATTACTACTCTTTTAATCCAAGAGCAGTTATTTCAGACTACTGAAAATATAATTTTATGGCTAATGTTTTGTAGACTATTTAGAGTTTGTATCTTTGTTTCTGATAGATCAGAAAAAGGGCAAAAGTCCACCTAGGCATAACAGTATAGTTGAGATGCTAATTTCTGTGTGCGTTTTTGGCACATGAGAGCAAAATGGCTAGTCCTACATCCTCAGCCCAAATGACCAGGTACCCACGGCAGCTGGATTAACTAGGAATTGCTGTCATTTTATTGGAAATGAAGCTTGAATTTATTATGGCTTTGAACCTGTAGGGAGATGTCTTGACAGTTCTGCCACTACCCAGTTTCTAATGGCACTGGAATGAATGAACATTGGTGATATTTCAAGTACACTGGGCTAGTTGTTTTTATTTCACTGTTTGCTAATAGGACAATCTGCAAGTTTGAAAGCACAGACTATCCTCTGCTCTTAGTGTATCTCAGATAGATGCTTCCTTTCGTTCTTTTGTTAGTAGGATTGTAGTGCAGTTTCATTTAGTTACTGTTACAGTTTTTGTAGTACCTAATTATCAGATACTTCAGTGGAAATGTTGTGTAATAGAATTTGCTGTTGTATAGCCTATTCCTGTTTCATTTCTTGTAGGTACTGCTGTTTTGTGTTAGGAGTCAGATTTGTGATGCCTTTCCCAAGAAGGAAAACCTGTTTTCTAACAACTATTTTTTAATGTAGTGTTCTAGTGAAAGGTTACTAAGCTGATACATTTATCTGATGTGGCTATGCTGGCAAAATCCCTGATGTAGGTGTAGCTATGCCAACAGATTTTCTTGTCAGTTTAGCTAATATTGCTTGGGGAAGAGGAGGTTCTTGTGTGCCAGCAGAAAGTTCTTGACCTGGTACATCCTTCTGTTTTTCCAGAGGCTACTAACATGGCTATATTGGCACATGTTCTGCAGCCTAGTACAAAGACACACCAATTAAGTTGAATGGAAATATTTGACAGCAGAATAGGAAAGTTGATGCTTTTTGAAAGTGTAGCATTTATGGTATCTAGCACCCTTCATTAGAGGATCTAAATCTCTTCTGGTGACTAGCCTTTATTCCTTTACCAAGTCTTACTGCTTCATTTTGGATGAAACACAAAGTGCTAGTACTAGACTTGAGGCTGGGATGCATATTTTACAATGAATAATGAATTCTTGCTCTGTGCATGCATGGTAGAACATGAACAAGCTTCTAGAAAGTTATTCAGCTTGTCTAGAGACTTCTTACATGCTGCCTTCACTCATTTAGAGTGTCTGAGGTTAGATAATTATCTAGTTTTACCTAGGCAGCGTACTCAAGTTAGAGTTAACTTACTTTCTGGGAATTAATGTATAAAACTTCATGGCGCACAATCTAAAGTTATTTTTCAGGAACCAAAGAATTCTGAATACAAGACAAAGGAAGGGGAAACAGCAAGACGACACTGGTCATGCACAATGAAGAGGAATAAAACTCTTCTCATTGCAGAAATTAAAGTTATGACATACTAGCCCATCAACTGGCATTGCTGTTAAATTTATTTTTTCTTTGTCTGGTATTAAATGACTTAATAATTGTACTGGTCTAGCTACTATACTTGACACAGGTGGGAATATACTTTTCAGTGGCTGGTGGGATTTTTACTTAACGTTACTTTTACTTTGCCTAGCATAGTAAATGCCATTGGTTATGAGAAAATATACGCAGACATTTGAGTTCTGTTCCAGTGATCAAGCTACAAGGCCAGGCTTTTTAAAATCCATCTTTGTGTAATTTAGAAATAGCCACAAACTGTAAAAGGCTTAGCTTGTAATCAGAGTAAATGCCAAGGCAACAGGGGTTTTGTTTGCTTGATCCCTGGAATCTTGTTAATTTTGAATGCATGTTTTTCACTTAATTAGGTCATGTTTTTCTAAAATTTAAATTTTTCTTCTTCCTATAGCCCTGCCATAGGACAGGCTGAGGCAGAGTCTCAGTGTTGCCCTGTTCAGTCTGAGGCAAGTGGGATTTATTTTATTCATTCTGGGGGCTTTCACAGCTTTATGGCTGTTGGATATCCATGTCCCCAAACTTGCAGCAAGTTTGGTGAAGGCCCCTAAATTTAACTTAATTTAGGATTTTTATAATCTTTTGGTAGATGGGCTCTATATTAATATTAATATTTTTGACTGTGGTGTCTTTTTAAAAGTTGGGGGGAGGAAGTATGTTTTAAAATGTTTGCTATTTCTGATACTGATGGAAGTTTGTCTGTTAAATGGCCTATCATTTAAATATTTAAGCTGCTGCCACTTTATTCTGAATTTTATTTGTGCTGTTTAGGTTGGCTGCCTTCTAAAACTGAACTGCATGTAGCTTTTGAACTTGGGGTGTAAACCTGATTTAGCTATGGGAAATTATGTTAAAGTGTTTAAAATACAGAAGTTTCCATTTTAAGCCTTTCCTGCTTCTATTAAAGTTCTGACTTTTAATAAATAATCCATTATTGAGAACATAAGTGGTATTTGAACAACAATAATCATTTTAACACTGTTTCCCTAAAAGGGAGGATATTATGGTGATGGGGTGATTTTTTGCATTTGCAAGTTACACCACAAATATTAATGTAGAGCCCTCTGGAGAAGAAATGCAGGTTTGAGTTGATAAAACAGAAAAAAAAAAAGGGGGGTAGAATGAAAAATTGAAGCAATAAATTCTGCAGAAGTGTCAGTTTGACAGATGACGACATTAAACTTTTTAAATTTCTGCTGTATAACAACAGTATATTCTAAAGTTCTGGCATTCGGTGACAATTTGGAGGGATTTTGCATTGTAACTTGAACATGTTTAATACCTATTACTGGGAAATCTTTTAACAGCAGTGTTGTGGTAGGACTTCTTTTCCTCTATGAAAATGAGGTTTGTAACTTTTTAAATATTTGCTAACATTTTCAAAGTACTGTTTGAGTAAACCTCTTGCACCCTTAATTTTCTTTTGCAAATACTTGGTCTAGACAGCAGAAGTTTATGCAGAGATCCTCAGTCTCAGAAGAACATGCTTTGTGCCTTTTTGTGGGCTTGATGTTGGGAACTGGTTTTTTTTCATAATTTGTAACTTGAAAGTCATTTGTTTTCCTAATTTAATTTAATTTTACACTCTTTCTCAAACTTGTCATCTGAAGTACTTTTGGTGAGCCATAAATAGATTTTTATTTCTCAAATGATTTTCCTTTTTATAGCCGACCATAAATGTATAGCTTGCAGCAAGTGAGTGTTGCTCACTGTCTTTTTGCTACACGGGTGAAAATTGCCTTGAAGAATGTGACTTGGTCTTTCTGCCACGTTCCCTTCCAGCTTTAACAACCTGCCCCCTCTAACTCACCACCTGACCACGGTCTGGGTTTCTGATCCTTCTGATCTACTCCTGTTTTAATGATGAAAGTTGACATCTGCTCTGATTTATTAATTCCCCCTCATGAATGAGCAGTGTATATTACCTTCCTAATTCTTTTGCATTGTTATCATGGGTACCAGTGAAGATACTATACTTCAGAAATTCGTATTTCGGACAAGCTGGGTTAGTTCTATTCTGCCTCCATATATGCATATAGCAAGTTTGTAAACCTCCTTTTTCCAAAAGAGATCTGAATAAAGGTTGTATGTATTGCTTCATCTTTAAAGACGCAGTGAATGAAAAAATAAACAAGCATTGGGTGTTTCATATTAAAAACCACTGACTGTCACCTATTACCATTTAATAGACTGGTACAGTTCTGTAAATAGTTCTTTTATTCAGAGGTGGTTGTTATCATTATTATTTTGGTTAAGTCTTCATGTATATTTTGAACTAGATGTATATAAAAGTAAGAGTTTGGCTACTGTTTACCCTATACTTTTTCCAGAGAATATGTTCTCAAAATGGGTATCCTGACTTGAGCCATGCTTGAGTTATGTTCAGTAAATCTACTTTGTGGCAGTTGATTTGAATAGAACATTAAAAATTTTTCCAGCTGTTTTAATCTGTGATTTTGATCTGTGGGAAATGACTTGCACTTCATATTTCTCTTGTACTATTCTCTATTTCTAGTACCCATTCATGGCGCTCTGCTTCCCCAGATCAATCTAGGGATATTTTTCTTTTCCTTCCAAGGTATTCTTTGAGAACATGACTCTTGGAATTCAGTTTAAAAAAAAAAAAAAAAAAAAATGAAACAAAGCTTAAAATACAGAAGAAAACTATAATCATGTGGGCTATTGTGCTGTGAATTTGAGTCTTCCTCACTATAATTTATAATGGATACGCCTGAAATGGTACCTGAAGTCTTTGTTGGTTCAAAAGTAACCTTCCTTTTCCACTGCCAGTAAGGGTGTATTCCCTTTCTCTGAGCCCTTAGAAAAACCAAAGAAACCCAAACTGGCTTTTAAATTGTTATAAAATGTTTCCCATTTTGAGATTTCCATCCATTTTGGTGGCTTCATCATGTACATCAGAACTTATTCTAATGCAGTGCCAGAACTGATGTCCATGTATTAATTTGAAAGCTCTCCCTGGTGGTCTGTGGCCTAAAAAAATCAGTGGAGGTTTTGCTGCCTTCCTCAGTGATGGCATACTGATTTATGTTTTTAATGGAATTTCTCAACTCTTGGCTCTGCTGACTGATCTTAAGTGTTTCAAAAAGATCTCTAAAACTCAAATCTAGTATAGAAAACTTTTTTTTATCTTGCTCCTAGTGTGAAGCTTTTCAGTGTACCTCTTGTGTGTGGATCTAAGGAGGATACTTCCAGAAAAATTTCAACTGTAAACACATTTCCCTACTTCAGAGTATAACAGTATGTGTGTGTTTTACTAATACTGTACAGTGTGCCCTTACTAAAGCAGCAATCCATGTAGCACAAAGTTGTGGGGGTTTTTTAAAGTTACTAATTTTCTTAGATTTACTGAAGACTATGGCAACCCATGAATAAGCTCTGCTGAAATGTTTAACTGCTAGATCAGATGAATTTACACACTACTCTTCACATACAAAGTAAATGAAAGGCATGGTAAATTAAATAAAGCATATACTATCCATTAAGTTTTTGGCTGCCTTAGAATGTTGTTTATAACTAGTTGCACAGAATATTTGCATATAGCAAATATCAAATGCTATCCCAGGAACAATGAAAATACTTAATACCAATTGCCTGCCTCAGATGAGCTTACTTGAGGTTTTTATGTATAATGACTAGGATTGTTCTGTAGCCATCTGGAAAAATGCAGTTAAGTGGGTAAAAGGCCTCTTTTGCATAAATAGGCCTTTTATGGATAGGGTGACTATACCTCCTAGTTTGGCCAGGACACTCCCGAATTCCATACCTCTGTCCTGGCCATTTGATCAAAAGTCCTGGGCTGGAGTGCAGCTGGGAGGGGGAGCAGCATGGTGCACTAGGCAGGCACTGCTGCTCCTGTGTAGGAGCAAAGACTTGTCAAGTACAGATGGGGTGCGCCTGCTCCAGTCTGCTCACCAACCAGTTGGGATGGGGCTATGGAATCTTGGAGTGTCCCGGCCAACCCAGGACCTATGGTCACCTAGTTATGGACCATCTCTACTTAGAGTAAAACTGGTGCAGATATTGATACTAATTGGGAGTGAGGAAAATATTGAGGGATTGCTGTTATAGGGGACAAGGCAAGAAGAGAGTGCTTGAATATGTTGTATTAATTATATGAAGATAGACTTTTGATGGAGTTGTGGGAGAGTCAGTTCATTATCTGAATATTTTTGTGAAATGTGCTACACAAATGACAGCTTTCTGCTCTTTTTACCCAATTGCAGTAGAAAGTAAGAATTATTAATAGCTAGAACAGTGATACTAGCATCCTGTTTCTGCTAGCATGGTTTTTAGCAACAAAGCTGCCTTTTAACTTCAGTCCCAGTGACATTGGAATCATTAGCACCTCTGTAAGAAAGCCCATCTTTAATCCCTACCTCCTTGCTATGGTAGGGCACATCCTATAATCCCTGGATTTAGTTCCAGTTTCTAGAATGTCCTTTTCAAACATCTTTTGTCCTTTAACCAGTATAGACTTGCAGTTTACAATACAACTGACAGTTTACAATACTGTATTGTATCATTTGGCTCCCTGCCATCTCCTTTTAATAGGCATTGAAGTATTTAGAATAGGGAGTTTTTACCAGTCCTTGTTTGGCCAGATGGTGATAAGAGAGAGCATGGCTATTCAAGTAGCTGGCCATAGACTGCATGTGACCTGTAAGGGTTAAGTTGCAACCCATGGACTATTGCCCAGTCATTGCTCCCCCACCACTGTGGCTGCAGTAGCTAGAGTCTCCAGGATCCCCCTCCTAGTTTCTACTTCCTGTCCCCACCCCAGGAGGCTGTGTGGCTGGGGCTACCTGGGTGCATGGTACAGCCTACAGGGCATTCAGCCCCCTGCCACTTAAGTTGGAGAGCCATGAGGTAAAGCATGAGTGTAATGGAGAAGAAGTTGAACTGGCTTGCTTCTGTGACTTTGAGATTTCAAGTTCCCTGGAAGTCCTCTTAAGTCATTTATCTTAAGCTTAAAATCATGTTCCTAAACTACCAAGCACCTAACTCAACTATATCTAGTAGCATGTTAACTTGAAGGCTACAGTAATTTGACATTTATCTGAAAGTTTGCATACCAGCCTTTTGGTTACTACTTCACTTGCCCAGACAGAAATAATCCATTTTAAGCACACTGTTTTACAGTAACTGAACTTCACTTATGTCAGGGTTTGTCTTATCTAGGATTTAAAAACAAATAGATGATGTCAACGGCACAATTTTTATGGGATAACTTTAATATAATATGAAAATAAAACCATTTTATGAGGCCATAAAATACATTTTTTTTCTTGAATCTTCAACAGAAGGGAGGAAGGTGGGTATTTTAAAAGGAGGGAATGCAGGGTTTGCTAGAGTCAGTTTGAAGTACATCAAGTCCAAGCATATCTGCCCAGGCAGGAATTCCTCCTCTTTTTTTTTTTTGGCTAAATTGAGTAACTTCTAACCATATTTTAATGGTCATATTATGGTCCCCTACCATAGCTAATTGATATGTATTAACCAGTCCTAACTGTAACTTCTTGGTTTTTGGATGTCGGAATTTTCGCCATTCTTAAGAGCAGCCTATGTTCACTCAAAGGAATATATTCACTTTTTTATGACTTTCAACATCCTACAACATTTCAAGAATTAAAGGCAATTTTGCTTTTGTTGCCTCATTGAAGCACATGTACTTTTTGAGTGCTGAATTCTGAAACGCCCCTTAAATTCTGGTGGAGGCAAATGTAGTCTGCATCTTTTTTTAGATTAAATTTATAACTTGCATAACTAAATTATACAGATTCTCTACTTACTCCACAAAGTGCTCTTTAAGAGGGTTACTCTTGCAGCATGCATTACTTAGTTCATGAGAATTTCCCCTAATAGATGTCTGGGATGCGGGGTAGAAAAACATACAAAATCTAAGTAATATTAGCTGCTTTTAGTTGAAGCTTACAATTTTTAAGGGGCAGATTGCAACAATTGAGGCTTGATAATTTTTTTAATGAAAAACTTTTTAAATTATGGATTAAACTCCTTGGTTTAATAAAATTTGTGTTTTTGTTGACTAGCAGCAGAATTTCAGCATTTGGTTCTTACTGGTAGAGAAGAAAAATCCTACAGCACTGCCAGTACAGGTTAGTTTAATCTGTAAGTACCTGATGTTCCTATTTGAAATACTTTGTTCAAATAATACTCTTTGAATACGTGAAGAAAGATTTTTTTTTTTTT
>JAGPOW010002173.1:6039109-6065399 GCA_030014935.1 Caiman crocodilus | reverse complement strand
ACTAGATGGCCTGCTCTACGCCCCTTCTGACCCTAGATGCTATGATACTGTGAAACACCAACACCGTACAACATTACAACCTCATACTTAATGAAACAGAAGGAATCAATCAGCCCTCAAATATTATCAATTTCTCCACTTGCACACTTACCAAGCTGAAAAATATGTCCTCTCCAAAGGCATTAATTTCTGTCCAGAAAAATACCCGAATAAAATACTACAATGTAGTAGAACTAGAACAATTTTTCCAACACCTCTGTCTGACGGAATATTTCCACAACCAAAATGAATCCAGTTTCAACATGACTTCATCCTGTGACAACTTGAAAAAAAATGCCAAAACCCCCTCAGATTGGACACTTAACAGTGGGTGAAATTTAAACCTCGAATGCTATATTGACAGTGTCAGAAAGAGAACGAACAATGAAATAACAACAAACAGCATTATATAACAAGCTCTCCCTCAGAGAGAAGGGCTGTAGAATCTCTAAGATCCAACCACCAAATAGTAATAAAACCAGCAGCTATAGTTTTAGCCTTAACTGTAAAGTCTGCATAAAAGAAGCCAACAGACAACTCTGACACCACCTTCTATGCAAAGCTAGAGGAAGATCCAAGTCCCAAAACCATCATCGCATCATTTTCTTTTGAACTACAAGAAAAACTTCAGACACTGCTCCGTCCACTACCCAATCCAAGGACGTTTTACATGCTCCCTAAAGTCCACAAATAAGGGAACCCCGGCACACCTATAATTTTCAACTATGGAACCCTAACTGAAGAAATACCAGGTTTGATCAAATCCATCCTAAAACTTCTTGTCACCCAAAGACTGAGTTTTATCCAAGACGACAGACTTTCTGCAAAAACTCAAAAAACATAGACTACCTTCCCAGCAGTACCCTCCTAAGCCGCCAGGGAGGGATATCACCAGCATATATACCACGATCCCACACCAGGATGGCATCCAAGCCTGCCTCACGTATCTACAAGAGCAAGATTACAACTCAACAATACTGACCTCAAGGTATTACTGAACTTTATACACTTCCTCCTCACACAACAACTTCAGTTTCAACAACCAACACTTTCTCCAGACCATGGGCACATCATGGCACCAAAATGGCCCCACAATATGCCAACCTTTTTTTGTCCCACCTGGAAGAAGGCTTCCTCAACTGCACTATCAAACCCATGCTATACTTGAGATGCATAGATGACATCATTTGGACCGAAACCCTGCAGTCTCTGAATGCAAATTTCCATCTCAACAATCATCAACCCCTCTATCAGACTATCTCTTGAATACTCCAACACCATCATTTTAGCCACCATGATCAATATGCAGAACAGTAAAATACAAGCCACCATATACAAGAAACCCATGGGCCAACATACATATCTGCACAGAACCAGCAATTGCCCTAAACTACAGCCAGAAAAGCTGTAGTTTACAGCCAAGCTCCAATACCACTGAATCTGCACTAAGGAGAACATCCACGATCATCACCTGACAAATCTCAAAAGCGCTCTCACCAACAAGGACACTTCTCAAGAGAGAGAGATCACACCTTTGAAAGAGCCACCCGGATACCATGTGAAGAATTGCTGCAGTACAGAAAGAAAATCCCCATGAAATGCACACCATTAGTTATGATATACCATCCTTCCCTGGAGCCTACATGGAGAATCCTCAAACAACTGCAATACATACTGCAAGACCCAATTCTTAAAGAGATCTTTCTAGACCCACCCCTCCTAGCCTTTAAACCAGCACCGAATCTTGCCAATCTCATCACCAGTAGCAAACTCCCTGTGACCCCAACCACACTCAATGGATCCAGACCATGCCAGGACAAGAAATGTAAAACCTGCCAACACATCTCCACCAGTGCAAGCAACAACAGCTACACCCCACAAGAGAGCCATCAGTATTCCTGGATCTTATAGCTGCACCTCCCAGAAATGTCATATATTTCATCCAGTGTGCATCAAATCCCCTGATGGAAAATACGTAGGAGAGACTATACAACAACTGTGCACCAGAATGAACGCACACCAGAAATCCATCGAAGACAAAAATAGCATTACCTGTGGGTGCCCACTTCTCACAGGGCAATCACTCCCTCTCCAGTCTCTCAGTTCTAATCCTCAAAGGGAACTTACAATATGCATAGACGGGCCTACGAATTTCACTCCATAATTTACTGGATACAAAAAAATCAAGGACTTAAATATGGACATTGGATTTATGGCACATTACAACCTGCCTGATATCTGATACCCTAGGTACTCTGCCTCCACCTGACCACTTGCATTCATTCACACGTTTCCCTCCCTCCCGCCCCCCCTCTACTCAGGGTCTTCTAAACTTCCACTCCTTTGCATTGTCACAGACTTCTTGTTATAAATTAGCTTATTTTCTACCTTGGAGAACACACAACACCAGCAGTGTCTCCCTCTGTGCCAGAAAGCTTGCAAAGAACTTTTTCCCAACTATTTAGATGGTCTAATAAAAGAGATCACATCTACCCAAAGAACCTTGCCTGCATGTGGTTCAAGGTTTTGAAAATGCTGCATCTTGTGTTCCTGTTCTGTTCCTTACCTTTGTTGCTGCCCTTGCAGTGCATCACCACTGCTTCCTGGTGGATGGCATGTTGCAGAAGGATGAGCTCGGGTGCAGTGTGAAAGCCCCTTCAACACTGCTGGGCATGTGTTGGTTACCTCTTTTTTATTTAGGAGTGAATGTGCATGGAGAATTGCCCACAGGGGGCACCAGCCTGTAATGCTGATGTAGGGGGTGTACCACAATGGTACCCCCCACAAACCCCATACTATGGTGGCAGCAGCTGGCATCTCTGCCCACCCTGCCCAATTCTTTGACCCTATTCCAGTAAAGATGCTGGGAACACTCCACTCTCCCTTTAGGTCAGGGCACAGAAAGAGAGGCACCAAAATACTGCCCCATACATTTGTGCATAAGTTGTTGTCTGCAATACATCGGCCTTTAGGCTACCCTGTATCATCCAGCTCGGGCTGTAGCAGGAGTGGGAGAACCTGTTCAAACCTGTAGCAAGAGTGGAAGTAATTCTTATACAAGCCACAGAGTCCAACCTGCTTCCCACCCTTTTCTCTCAGAAATGGACCCACACCTCAAGTTCTAGGTCTACTTGAATTTGAGTACAAGTCATTGTTATTGAGTAGAATTATAAAAGAACAGTACAATAGAGGTACAAAAATATGAAATAGGTTTTGAATTCTTAAGTAAAACTACTTTTTTCAAGCTTTAGAAATGTGTAACTTGCACTATTTGGCATCATATCAGAGATCTACTTTCAGACAATGCAAAATCAGAAAGAACCTCCCAGTAACATAGGCTCCAGCCAGGAATGGCTGGGCATTGCTACAATATGTTTAGTCACAAGTAACCATCAATAATTTACTCATTTAAGACATAATGGTACAACTAGACAAATTAAGTTTCCCCTGATCTTACGGTGTACCCAACAGGAACAGACAAGATAGTTCCACTGAAAAAATGCAATATAGCTTTTCCTTGTCCAGTTATTTTAAAATATAGTCGACAAACAGACACAAGAAGTATTTTTCTGCTTAAGAAAAACAGGCTTTGGCAGCTGTGTCCATACCACTGACATCTGATACCATCTCGCAAAAATTTAAATAAATATAAATATGTTAAATAAATACATTGTAAAAGAAGACCACACATGGCACATTAGTCCCCAGCACTTAACTCTTTGCACACATTTAATGCTTGTCACAGCTTCAGGGCTACTGAATACTGCATCCTCTGAGAAGGTAAAGAGAATGTAAACTTCCCCTAGACATAACCAGGACTCCACTCGTACACGAAATGCGGTTCCGTTACTACTTTGTCTCCCCTCCTACTACTGTTAGCCATCGTTTTACTGCTCTTATTTTTGACAGTGGTTTATCTTTAGGTTTTTGGTTTTTTTTCCAGATGGTGTCACACTGTCTGTGGGTCAGTAGGAAGAAAGCCAAAGCAGAGTCAGCCAGATGACTGTGTCTAGCACTCCAGCCTCTGGCCTCTTGCTTGCAAAGAACTTGGAAACTGACCTGAATGGAGCATGTATCTCTGGCTGCAGAGCAATTCCTAACACTCTTACCTAAGCCAAACACTGTCTGTGCCGCTGCGTGAACATGTGCTTGATGCTCTACCTAGTATGGCACTTACTAGGTACAGCCATACTAGAGTTCTTGTGGGGGAGGCGTCTCCCATTGCTGATTTCTGACTTTATTCCGACAACTCCAGATTCAGGGGCTGATGTGTGAGAGTTGCACTGATTAAGCAAAAGTTACATTCTCTTTACTGGTTTTGGATTTTGGTAGATGATTCCCTTTACAATCACTTCACTGAATCTAAGATGCTACTTCAAATGCACAAGGCAGCAGTAGTGCAATGGCAGGTTTGCTACAACTAAATAGCTCCTTTTCCTCTTCCTAGTGCCTAGTCATTGCATGATTCGGATTGCTGTGGTCTGGCTGTGTGCAGTACAAGGCATGAATGGAATAAAATACAGTGCAGGGATGTTCAGCAGTAGAACTATGTTTCCATCTGGCCGTTTGCAGTCCGTCCTGCTTTCTCAAAAGCTGCCGTGAGAGCTCGTCTGCTGTGGGACCCCGCCTTTCTGAAGGTACCACTCGCTCCTTGGGCTCCTCCTGTCCTCTTCCTGATGCAGCGTGGGCAGAATACAAGGCACTTTCTGGGCGTATGGGTTCCTCAGGGAGACATTTTGCTCTTTGATCCCATGAGTCTCTGCTTAGAGACGGGCCCATTTTGCAGCCTGTTTGGAATGTTGGTCACGGAGAAGGGAGCTCTGTCCCCACCCTCTCAAACAGCATCTCCCACCGGTCCCTGACCTGCGGTGTCCTGAACATAGTAAGGCTGAAACAGCCTTTCCTGGCTGCAGATCTGCATAGCATGGTAAGTGTGTAAGAGCAAGTGAGGGAAACGGGATGTAAAATAGCGTACAAAGTCATCTGGGATGGTGCCCAGCGTCTCCTGCACCTCGGTGGGAAGCTCTCGGTAGTGGTGTTTCTGGAATTAGAGCAGGAAGAACATTTATTGTAACGTCTTTGCTTTCTGCCTCCCGCTGCCACAGTTCTATCGTATATGTCGCAAGAAATGGTTTAGTGGCCAGAGAAGCCTTAGCAAATGGTACGCTGGGGTTTATGGAGGTGAAAACAGCTAAGAGCAGAGTAGTTCCAGGGCAGCCTCACTAGATGGCACTGTCATGGTCCCGGGGAGGGTGTTTGCTATTTTAGGATAAGTCTATTTTGATGCATCATCACAATGAGAAATGTGGTTCCTGCTGGTGGGATTGTTAAGCAGGGGATGTTATAAATAGGGTGCAGTATAATGAGGATGTGCTGCAATAGAAGTGAATTGGCTTGGAAGCCACAGTTTATCAAGAAAGCAGAATAAATGGCAGTATTAGTATTTCTGGGGGCTGAATTTGTATGAAGCGGATTCTAAGAGTCCAACGTGTATTTTCTGCACTTGCCCGTGCTCTCTGTCTCTCATCTTTTACCTTATTTCTCATTGCCCGCAGAAGATCCCGCACTGATCCCCCTTTGTAAGATCTAAATTTTCGAAGATCTGAAAAAACAAACACTTTGTTTAGGTGATCTGAAGCAGACAGTCCTCCAGGGAGGTGACCTGTTGCTATCTCCCCAGTTTTTAGTCAGGGTACACAGCTGTTTGTTCTATCGTGTCAATGAGAGGTTTCAAAGTGTTACTTTAAACACCTCAGAAAAAAGTCAGGCTTCACCAGGCAGTAATGCTTTTTAATGTATGCTTAAGAAAATGCTTAATGTATGTGACCCCATATAATTTTTTAACTTCATTATCTCTGTCCTTAAAAGAAAAACCTATAAATGTTGAAGTAACCAACACAGGAAAACAGGGCGTGAAATGTACCAAGCCACTGTTGTTTTTTTGGTTTCAAGAGATTTGCCTTAAAAAGCAAGATATGGGGCACATGTGTGCATATAGGTATTCTCACTTGAAGGTGTTCAGTACTTGCTTACAAGCCGCGATCTCTTGGACCAAACTGGAGCCTCAATGGGACACTGCTTTTCTGTGTGCACAGCCTGTAATTCACTTACACAACTGCTGGCTATAAGTTCACTTACCTGTCTGAAGGGGAACTGTGATGTGCTCTCTCCAGTCCATTTTCACCACCTCTCTCCCTCTTCTTTCTAACTGCTTGACTACTGGACCATCTAAGGATTCTTTTTCTATTCGGTCACTTACATCCTGCAAGACACAGTCATGTTAGTGGTTGTTCCAAGTGCTGTAATTTTATTTCAAACTTTTCCCCAAATTGCTGACTGTGACGGATCAAGAGATTTCCTGAATAACTAAAACTTATTCTTTTGAGGCAGTACAATGTAACAGACAAGGTACAGGGTTCAGGGAAAGGAACTTCAGGTCTGGAGAGACTTCCATGGTTCTTGTATTGCAGAAAACCCAACATGCTTGTGAGACTGCATCTTTCTACAGAACTAAACCTTTTCCTGTGTGCAGTGATTAAGCACCAGAGCTGCACATTGTTATTTAACCTGCACACTCATGAACTGCTGATTCTACTTGCAACACCATCAACAATATCAAAGATGAAACGTAAGAGTGAAAGTGTGGCGCTGCAATGCAGTTAGTCGTGTCTAGAAAAGGAAACGGAGAAAACAAACCTGGAAAAACTGGAGCTGTTTTTCCAGACTCCAGAAGAGTGGGTGCTTCAGCACACAACTAGCTGACGGACGTTTCTGAGGATCCATGTTAATCATCTGCTCGATTAAGTCACGAGCTACCAAGTCTTCTGCAAGAAAAGTGAGGACAAGCTTTTTGAAGCAGCTGAAGCCAACAGTGGCTTCCTGAAGACTGGAAATCACTTGAAGTTTGTCTAAGATGTGCAACATCCAAGAAGTGCTGACTGCTTGGCCCATAAAGAACAGGCCAAATTCTGCATCAGTTTGCACCCTGTGAATCCCATCAAAGGGACTGAACCTGTACAGCTAAGAACAAAATTCACCTCTGGCTCCTCCTTGTTCTGGCTATATGTGAAACATTTTAACTGTACCGGTAAAATTGAGGGCTCAAAATTTGCAATATCACATGGCTTTTGATAATGCCTGACTCTCTTTAAAGAGCCTTCCATAATGACTACAGTTCCTGATTGTAGCCTTGGCTCACAATGGTTCGTAGGCCTCGTATGGTTCCCTGTGGCATGCTGGGGGGTGCTGAACTGCGACCATAAACAGTGTGGTGCTTTATAGAGGAAAGGCTAGGACAGCACTGAACAGTTTACCATGCTTCTCTGGGCTGAAGGAGTCCAGACTGTAAACACCCAGCAAAATGTTGGCTTGCCGCTGCAGGGATTTGCCAAAGGGATGGCTGCCTTCAGATATGACGTAATAAAAGACACAGCCAGCTGAAAAGATGTCCACTGTGTACGTCTGCAGACAAAGACAGTGTTGAAAAGCAACAAAGTATTAATGCTTTGTGCCAGCTTCTCAGGTAATTTTCTGACATTGAAGCTAAACAGTAGTGCCAGCCGCATGATAAATGCACAGCCTTTTATAATGCGAGCAATGCTGGTTAACCACAGCCAAAGCAGTGACTACACGGGGCACACCTCATTAGGCACATCCAGATGAGCATGGCCATGCAGTGCTGCAGACATGGCTGCAGTGTCACATACTGCACAACTGTATGGTCTCCGCGCTGCAAGGGCGTGCTGTCCATGCACACGTTGCTCCGTTGGTTTTCTTTTTCTGCATTTTTTTTTTGACCCTTGGATACCCAGGGATAAAAAAACCTGCAGGAAAAAAAATGCTAAGCAACGTGTAAATGGGTAGCAAGTGCACAGCGGAAATGCGGAGCTGGGCTGCCCAGAGCCGTGCTGCAGCTGCCAGCTAATCAGGCTCTGCCTAGCAGGATTGCTACTGCTGCAGCCCTGGGAGGCCCTCACAACCCCAGGTACGGCTGCTGGGGCCAAAATATTGCCCAGGGGCAAGTAGCTGCAGTGCAAGGTGTGCCACTGCTACTTGTCCCCAGGGAACCAAATGTCCGTGCTCGTCTGGATGTGGCCACTAAGGCTTGTGACTCAGTGATTCAAATAGCAGCCTTGAACTGTACAGCTGCTAGTCATGTTAACCAATTATGTAGTTAGATGTTACAAAGCATCCCTATGCCCGTCACTCGTACGTTGCTAACTAATATCTATTTATAACATAACATAACAAATATCCAAAAATTTGGGTGCAGGGTCATGTTGTGCAGTTAAAACATAAAAACATGCACAAGGTTCATGCTTTACAAGTTAACATGAAACCAGGAGATGGTGAAGCTGTCACTTAAAGCGTCTGATACTGAGCCACAGGCAAAGACTATTGCTAGTAACTGGGGGGCAGCTGTTCCCAACCATGTGTGTATTTCATCCGGGACTGGTATAAAAGAGCCCCCTGGATAAGGACTAGAACTCAGGACCTCCTGAATACCAAGCTACTACCCTCACTGCTGAGCTACAGGGATTCAACTAGTTGGTCTGTTTTAAATTCCTGTCTTTACAATAGCCCAGCTTCAGCAGGCAGACTAGGGAGTGCCTTGCATCTGGCACTTGGAAGGCAGCTGCTTCTAGCTACCCAGAGAAGGTGGCACACTATAACCCTGGTGATAGGAGTTCAAGTCCTGCTCCAGACTCTATTTTAAATACTTGTTAAAGTAGTTACTTAACCACTTAGGCTGGGGAGGCCAAAATGGCCAAACATGCTACTGACTGTATCATGCTTTTGTGCAATTGCTGGCTAAGAAGTTGGTGCCCTTTAACCACCTAGGACCAATGGACCAGTATCTTCCCTTGGCAAACCCTCTCATCACTGTTAATAATGTTAGACTCCCACTTGCCCCTTTTGGTACCAAGTGCAAGGGAGGGGCAGGATTTTGGACTTGGCTGTTTCTACTGGATAAGCTGAAGTGCCTCTTCACGCAAGGTGCTGGCTGTCACGAAGTCCATTCCTAGGCCCCTTCCCCTCCATTCACTGGCTAGGAACTCAAGAGCCTGGATTTCCAGCACTATAAGTTTACATTGACTTTGTACCCCAAACATATGCCTCTGAGCCCTCCCAGGCATCAGCCCCCTTTGTGAAGCTGGATGTGACAGTCTACCCCTCCTAGGAGCTGTCTTCAAGGAGCTTTGTAAATGCTTAGAACCGCTGAAAGTTAGACCAGAGTTACTTTAGTTGGAAATGAGCCTGACTGACAAGGCAGAGCGCTCTCTGACTGCATGAAGAGGACAGGTGCCACCCATGCACTCCAGCTGCTTAGCTCAAGAGGACCAAGTTGACTGACTTACAGGGTTTTCTTTGCAGTCTTCACTCAGCATCTCTGGTGCAATCCAGCCTTCCGTGCCTGGCACCCCAGACCGACGGCTAAAGCTGTGCCTGCCCACCGCCAGCTTCTTACACAGGCCAAAGTCTGAAATCATGGCTTTGATCTTCCCATGAGCATTGGGCATTGAAATGAGGATATTGTGCGGTTTCAGGTCTCTGTGGACTGTTACAGACACCAATTTATTAACAGCAGGTAGCACCAAGTGCCCTTTCCATTGTCCTGCCCACTGGGAAGGAGCCTTTGATCAGGCTGAGCCACTTTTTGTTAATGGATGTTAGTGGAACCAAGTGCTTATCCCAAAGGGCCGTGTTTTTTGTCACTGGGGAACCCAGTGAGCTCTCACTCACCCTGGTGATCGCCAACACCCCATTTATTCTATCAGGAATTCTGCAGCTCCAAGCACTTGACAAATCCTCCCTTGTCCTACCTCATCTGTGAGGTTCTCCCCCATGAAAGCTGAGATGAGGGGTTGGCTCTCTTGGCTGCTAGGGCTGCACCTTAAGGCTCAAAGCCACCCTGAGACCAGGACACTGTAGAATGGTATCGTTCCAAGAGGAAGGACGAGTGACCTTCCCCCTTCCTTCACCCATCAAACAAGGCAGGCAACGCAGCCATAAAGCACCTGCAGCTCCCCATGCCAGGCTAGCTTATCTTGCCCCTTACCCAATACAGGAGTCCCATGTTTGATACAGAAACAAAAGGCTCCTTACCAATACTGAGAGAGTGCAGATAGGCCAGGCCAGATGTTGTCTGCTGCAGCAGGGTGATAGGCTCTAAGCCACGGTGGCTGAAGGTTTTCTGCTCCACGTACTGCAAGTTATATAAGGGGGAACAAAACTTAAAGCCCTATCGCATGGCTTATAGCAAGAGGGCAGACAATCGTGATGCACTGAAGCGAGCGATGGGGGAGTACGGGAGGAGAAGGGTGTACTGGAAGTCCTACTGCATCAGACTTCAGTCAAGGGCACCAAAGTTTCCACTCTACCTCCTTGAACAAAGCTTTGCCTGTCCTAGCCTCCACCTGCAAGGCCTTGCTCTTTTGTTTTTTGAAGGGTGCAGACCCTTCTGAATTGCAAGTGTGGGCATTCACATGCTTTTGACTGATCAGTCATTTTTCGCAGACCCCCTTAAACATAGTCTGTAGGCCCCCAGGGATCCATAGACCACAGGCTGAAAACCACTGCTATAGCCTTTTCGCCCGTGACAAACCAGTAGCTCTGCACCCTGGGTGGGGACAGATACGCACCATCTAAACCAGAGTTGTTTTTACCCTGATTTTTCCTAGGGCAATTCAGCACCATATTCAAGGAAGCTCCATCAGAGGAGAGTTGAACACTATGTGCCATTGTCTTACTTGCACCAGTACACAGGCTCATTGAACCAGCCTAGAGCCATTTTGTGTCCAAGCCCTAAGGAAAGGGGAAGGTGCCACTGAGAAGCCTTTCATGGCCACGGCTCCTTGCTGTCAGGGTAGTGTAGGCCAGGAGTCTGCCATTACCTCCTGCAGGGTGGCAGCGCAGAGCTCAATGGCAATGTACTGGAACTGCCGGTCCTTCTCTGTGCAGAAGTAGCGGATCACATTGGGGTGCTCGTCTGACTCACGTAGCAGTTGCACCTCACGGTCAGCAAAGCTGAAGCATTCGGGAAGGATTCTCTTCACTGCAACATCTCTGTTGTCAAACATCCCCCTGCAGGGAGCAAGCCGCAGAGTAGAGAAACCTGAGTGTCTGTGCAACTGAGGCAGGGGGGCTGTAACTGGCAGTGAGTACTCCACACCAGCCTACTGTGCAGTCCTGGGAACAGATCTGGTGCCTCCGTTCATTACAACACGTACAGAAGACATGCACAGGGATTGTGGTCGCTGAAAGAACACTACAGAGATGTGTGCGCATCTCTCACACTTTCCGAAAGCTCTATGGAGACGTTACAACTCATGCTAGGTAAGCTTTTTAATAAATTAGTAAGACGTTAATTGGTCTTCCTCAAATGAAGTAGGCAGATGTTGCTTTTACCTGTAAACAATTGTCCCCTCAGCTCCATGCCCCAGGACATCTTTTGGGTTGAAGGAAATCTTCCCAACCATTACTGTGCTTGTATCTTCATCTGAACAAAAACAAGAGGCAAAAGAGCTATTTTAGGACAGATTCTAAACCCCACTCGTGGCACTTGTGTGTTCTTCTGGAGCCACTAGACAAGCCACTTCCTCTCTCATAGTTCAGTGCGCAACGCTAAGGATGAAGACCAAGGGCAGGAGGATTTTAGCACCGTGCTTTCAAAAGCTACAGATAAAGCTGAGGTAGGTTTCTGGGCAAACACTCCTGTGCAGGTGCTCATGCTGCCTTTGTGCATACCTGCAGGGTGGCTGGACACCAAGCTACTGGATTTGTGGGTCCAGGTTTGGTCTGTGCGTGAGCCATGCCAGTGCCAGCTGGGTTGGGGCCTTTTGGAAATGTGACTCATGACACACTGATAAGAGGGAATACAGAACTGCTTTTCTTCCCCTTGGTAAAGTGGGTTCTTGTGTGGCCGAAGGCTGCTGCCTCCTTTCACATGTGCCAGGGACAGTCACAGGGGGCTGCTCCTGTACTTCTTGCTCAAGCCTTCCATTGACATTGGTGGTACGAGTAAGCCTTGGATGGCTGTTCAAAATACAATTCCAAAAAGGTCATCGCACACTGACAGGACCAGAGAACAAAGATGAACAGACCCCTGCGAGAGGCATGAGCCCAGGAATTAGATCCAAGACTGGATCTGAAAGAGAGGCCCTTGGTCTTGCTCATCCACAATGGCAGGTCTCATGCAGGAAGAGAGGCTTAAGCACTCTGGCCTGTGCTAGGCAGGAGTCAGACTAGAGGATCAAAACATACCTCCAGTCTTAACAGCTATGAAATACTGTTGATTGCACTTTTCATCCCCTTGCTTTCACTTCCCAATATGCTTTTATGACTCGGGTTGGATGAAATGTTGTTACATATTGGGACACATTAGGAAGGAAGATCAGCTTTACCTCCTTCTTGCTCAGTGAAGAGACCACTGCCAACATCGGACGCAGATGCATTGGAATATACGGAGTGGTTTGATGCTCTGGGAGACATGTTTGGTGTGCTGGGGGCTGAACTCTCAGTCTGTGCACAGGTGTTGTCCAGAAAGTCTGTCTCTGGTGGGAGATCAGCAGGAGCACTGAAGGGCAGCTGCTGTTGCTGCAACAGCTGGATCTTCTCCAGTTGCTTCTGGAACTGCTGATGTTGTTGCTGTTGCTGCTGATGTACACTCTACCACAGAAAAGAAAGACAGGCTTACTCTCAAACCAGCAAGCTTGGACCAACTCACAGGCACAGCTGCAAAGGGGCATATCTGCAGCCAAGCTTCCAGGCAGGGCAGACCCCCACAGGGTACTAGAAAGACCTCACTACCAGACTCAGCTTATCAAAAGAGACTTTATCAACCAAACATTCTTTAGTTCATTATAATTTCTCACAGCAAGGTAGGAAACTCAGGAGGTTTTTCTGAAATGGCAAAAGCCATCTTCAGCATTAAAGATGGCTTTCCAACAGAAGTGGCATTAGCATGATCTGCTACTATGAAACCATAAAGGACAGATCCTGACTGCCAACAGGCTAGTGCAGGAGATGAGGGTATGTGTGCTAAAGTCAGTAAAAAAGACACACACACACACACCAATGTACAAAAATCCCAGGAGAACTCTTATGAGGAATAAGAAAGTCTCAAGTGTGTTCATCACAGAAATCACTGCCAAACACAACTCAGGGTGTGCAGCCTGATCCATACAGCTAGCTCCAATTACCAGCTGCTAATGGAGAGAGCCCATCTTGCCTAAAGTCAACTTTCTCTTGCTCTGCTGCTGCAGACAACCGGGCTGTCAGGTACTACTGCTCTCTCAGAGCTCACAAGAACACCAAGCCAAATCAGCATTTACCTTTGGATAGGTGATGACAAAGGCTACCCAGCTGATCAGCAAAAAAGTGCTCAGAATGACTGTGGCGACATCTTTCAGCATGGAATCTACTGGAGCCTCTGGCCGAGGTACAGGCCGACTGGGCTTTTCTTCAACGTCTTTTACCGTGGTAGGAGGCAATTCTGTTGTGGAACTCTCAACTACACCAAGAACCTGAGAGGACAGAGAGAAAACTCCATCAATTCAAAGTCTCCATGAATAATGGAGGTTAACCTGCTAGCACACATGCAAAATGTATTTGGATGATGACTTAAAGGGCAGAATCTTTCGGTGACTGACATCATTCAACAGGCTAATGTCAGCAGGAGACTTGCCAACAGGAGGAAAGCTGGAATGAGCCACACATCTGAAAGAAAGAGTCCTACTGCACTGTGTGATGTCCGTGAGCTACACGGGAAGGAAGGTACTCTACTTCCATAAAAAGCAGGGGGAAAATCCCTAAATTATTTTATAGAGCCTAAGTTCTCCCAAAGCGCTCATTTCCTTCTTATGCAATTTGAGTGGCTTTTTTAGTCTCTCTAAAATCAGGTTAATCACCAACCTTCTCAAAAGTGGCTTTATCAGAGTCAGCTGGGATCACATTTTCATGCCGTTTTGGTAAATTGCTTGGGAATTTCTCCAGGATCTTTGTCGGGGCAGATAATGGTGTTTCATGGTGCCCTTTAAATAAAACAACATTTGTTACAAGAAGAATTTCCCCCTTTTAAGGGATATACACATGATTTTGGCATCTCTGTCTCACAGCAATCTACAGGGCTCGTTCCAGCCAGTAAAATAGCTGAAGGCCACCACTGTTGGTTAGCTCAGACTAACACACAGCTCTTGTACATGTACTCTTTAGACCAGGGTGCTGTCACAGGAACAACCTCCATCTGTTACCCACCCTTCGCAGCAAAGCAACAGTCCAGTCCTTAGAGGCTCCAATCCTGTAGCTATTGCTTGCAGCCTCTGACTTCAGCCAGCCGTGGGCTCAGGCAGTAGCTGCAGATTGAACCTTTAGTGCATGTCTTGGTGATCTTATGGGAAATGCTCATTAGGATGCTACCCTTGCAAATTCCCTGCAAGCCAGTGCTTTAGGTTGGAGAGTGGGGCAGAGAAGTGTGGTTAAACAGGTTGAGACTGGCAAGTTCATGTCCATGTGCAAAGCATGATGAAGCATGCTTGACATCAGCAGTACAAGAGCTCAGCAAGGGTCCCTATGCTCTACTCGGCATTGGTGAGACCACAGCTGGAGTACTGCATCCGGTTCTGGGTGCCGCACTTTAACAAGGACTTGGTAAAGCTTGAGAGAGTCCAGAAAAGGACCACCCACATGATCAGAGACTTGCACGGCAAGCCATACAAGGAAAGGCTAAGGGATCTGGGACTCTTCAGCCTGAGGAAAAGAAGGCTGAGAGGGGACTTAATAGCAGCTTAACACTACATCAGAGGCATACATCATGGGCTTGGTGAACAACAGATCACCAGGGCACCCATGGGGAAAACCAGGAGTAATGGTCAAACTACTGGAAGACCATTTCAGGCTCAATGTTAGGAATAACTACTTCACAGTCAGAGTGTCCAGACTGTGGAATAGTCCAGAGGTGGTGCTGTCACCTACCTTGGAAATCTTCAAGAGGACACTGGACAGTCACCTGTTACCTTTCCTGCTTGGTGCAGGAAGCTGGACCCAATGATCTTACGAGGTCCCTTCCAGCCTTACAATCTATGAATCTATGGTACCAGTTGCAGGACTCATAGCAGGAAGCTTCACAGATGCAGAGCTGTGAAGAATAGGGAAATGGGCAAGAGGTGGAGGGCAAGCCTCACTCAGCACAGGATGGACTGATTACCTCTGGGGATGAATCAGGAGGACCCCAACTTTGTTGCTGAGTATGAAGCAGAGGATGGTGGAACAAAAAAGGATGGTCCCAGAGTCTGGGCAGCTGAATGCTGTCTTGGAAAACTAGATCTTACCCGTGCCCCTGCCAGAGGTCTGACCTGAGGCTGGACAAATCACTCAGACCGGAGGGTTCACCTGATCAGTGCTGAGCACTCAGCCCTGCTGATGCTCAGAACTGACAATGCTAGGCACTGAATAATCAGGTCCCAAGTCCTTTGAATACTTTGGAGCTCTTGGTCAGAAAGCAACTGGCCTAATTTTAGGTGAAACTGCAGTGATATTGGCTTTAACCTCTGTGCCTTATTCCCAGGTTGCTTAAATAGGGACAGTGCCCCCTGCCACTCAGAGGGATGTTCTGAAGATCAGTTCATCAAAACACAAGAAGCAGTAAGAGAAACATTGAACAGCCACGCCTCTGGTGAGTACTTTCCACTTCTAACAGAATACAAGGATAATGTGCTGCCACTGCCTATACTCAAATGCCCACACTAGAAGCCTATGCACCAGGCCAAATTAACACTGAACAGACAACCATAATGCTGGCATTTCACAGCTTGCATGTGATGTTATTTTAATAGCTGTTTTGGCAGCTCTCTATTTTTTTAAACATCTCTGAACATGAGGTTACTGCAATGGTCCATCAGAGGGCGGTGCAGGACTGTGTGCATGGATTGTGGCTGACTTCCACTTACCTATTAAGAGCCAGTGGTTCCTCCAGTAGTTGAGTTTGTTCTTTTCTTTCAATCCTGCTGAAAATTTGAGATCTGTACTGGGAGTGATAACACATTCTCCATTGTCTTCAATAGTGACCCCTTCTGTTTTGGGACCCTCTAGAAGAGGTATGGCACTGCCACGAGGCTAAAAAGACAAGAGTTTTTTCAGTTAACAATGGATTGCTACACACGCTTAGAAATGCAGCTCGACAAGATCCCTGGTTCAGACAGCCCACACAAACACAGGATATGAGACATAACTTAGATGTCTTATTAGAAAAGCCACAAATTTCCTTTCAAAAGCATATACAATGTTTAAATTAAAACACTGCAAATGAAGGAAGCCCTACACTTGTTTGGTGTCTGCTCCCTGGAGCAGGGTGCTCGTGCTACATGGCCAGAGAACATTGGCAACCAACAAATTGCATGTTGGCAGAGAAGCAAATGCAGGCAAACACGGCAGCCATTATACCCTCAGGCACATCTCACACGGCCACGGGCATTAGACCCTGCGTGATTCAGGGAAGGACTGTTGCCCACTTCTCTTTATTTAGAAAGGTGAAAGGGGATCTTTATTTCTCACCTGGAGAGCCAGCAAGCAAGACCTGGGCTTAACATCTCACCCAATGGCCAGTGCTTTCAGTAATGAGAGCAGAAGTAGCAACTTCAGCACAATTAACCACGATGCACCGTCAGAAGCAGGTGCAAGCAGCTGCGATGTGGAACACAAACTCACAATGCCTGGTGTATATGCAAGAGGATTTCCAGCGCAGCTAAGCCAGACTGACGCACTTTCTGAACAGCTTTCATGTCATTTATGGCATTCAAAACTGTTCTTGAAATAAGATCATACGTATTCACTGAGGCTAGCTGTTTGTTGTTTCAATATGCTTTCCTTACCGGTCACGGGTTCCTTGATTAGCAGACTATTATAATAATGTTAAAAGTCTACAATATTCAAGCCTCTGCAGAATCCTCAGGGCTGTATTCTCTTCTTTTCAAACTAAGATTTTAGCCCTTAAAGCTCTGAAGACCCATTTGCAAATATAAAACAAGTGTAATCAATCCAGCCCCTGTACAATGCTCTTATCCCTGAGTTAAGGGGAGATTTACAGAACCCTTGCATTTAGGAATACATAGCATGGCTTATCAAGACAAGACGCATTGTCACAATACATGAGGCTAACAAAAATCACTCAATCCATGTTCTTTATGTATTATGGCTGTGTCTCAGTTGGATGACTTTATAAAGCATTTATTTTAAAATAAAATTAAAAAAAAAAAAATCACTCCATATATTTGAAAAAAACGTGGGTTTTTCCAGTTGAATCAGTGATACATTCTTTGTCGTGCCAGAGCTATGACTTCTCTGATGTTTCGGGAGGACACACTACCAGCCCTAATAACAACCAGAGATGAGCCAGGATCCCTTAAGCCTTAAAGAAGGTGGAATGAACAGTAATCTTTATGGTACAGGACATCAATACCTAATGCTAGAAGGAGCCTATTCATAGCATGCCAAAGTCCTGAGGTATCTAACTTACCACAATAGTCACTCCTTCATGTACCATTGATGGGGATGCATACAAGCTGGTTGAGTATTTCCCAACATAGAGTGTTGGCCTAGAAGAACAATACAAGTTAGGGAGAAATCTCCAAATGGCTGAATCACCATGAGAGTTACAAACTTGGTCATACGCTTCTTTATAGAGTAGTAACATTTGAGGTACCAGAAAAAGCAGCATTTATTTCTTCCTGAAAAGACTAGATCTGTAAGCAGTAAAGTGAACCATGGGCCTATCTAAATATTTAAATGATGAAACCCTATTTAAATTAATGCCTTATCGACGTATTCCTTATCCAGCTGCTGATATTAACCAGAGGGAAATGGAAATGCAAGGTCTCTTATTGCAAGTAAGGGTCTGACTCTTTACTCTTTCAACAGATGAAGCTCCTATTGACTTCAACGGGCATTCTGAGTACACTCTGAGTACCATCGAGACCAACATGTATGATCATTTTTTCTTCCCATTAGACAGTACAAGCTTATCAAGCCCAACCCACAGAAACTGTTATACAGCAAAGGTTGTAATTCTATATTCTCTTTTGCTTCTACTGTCTTGGCGTCTATGAAACGCTATCTGTATTAACTAACAGTCTAGACGATTGTTAGTCAGCATCCTCAACACACTGTCAGACAGACTGCGAGAATAATATTAATATTCATGCTCACATCAACTTGCTCTTGGTCTCTGTCTCCTTTGGGAAAGGATACTTCCACTTAGTGATGCGTCCAACCTCCCCGGACATGAATGTCAGGTAACGAAGGGTTTCTATCCCCACATTTGTGTGCATGATTTTCCGTAGACCTTCACGCTGCCAGATGTAAAAAGCTACCACAGGGGAAGCATAATTCTGAATCCACAGTACATCCCCAGACTCACTGTCCACAGTCACTACCAGTCCATCTCCATTGGACACAAAGTGGGACATTTCTACAATGTGCAAATACAAGAGAGTTTGTCTGGGTTGTTCATATTCAGCAGCAACTACGTAAGTCAAATATAGTTCTATATTGAAAAAAGATTTGCTTGTCAGTGGGAACGTCCACACATGCAGTTAATGCTATTTGGCTTTACTGCACAGTAACTTTACTGTACGGTAGACTAATTTACTGCATAGTGAACACTTGCACATGTAGATGATGTTTTACTGCACAGTAGATTAGTCGACTGCACAGTAAAACATCGCGTGTAGACACAGCCAGTGAGTCAGAGTTCTCAGTTACCGTGCTACAAACACTTCTCTGTTGCATCACTAGAAATAACAGCATGGTGTTGTAACAGCTTGTGGACAGGGCTGGATTAATGCATAGGCAAGCCTGTCACATACCTAGGGCCCTGGCCCTTCCCTCTGTGGCAGCAGCGCAAATGGCCCCATACACCTTCCTTCCCTTCCCCACCTCCACCTGCCTCATCACCATGGCAGCTGCTTCCTAGCAGTGGCTTTGAGGTCTGCTCACTGTGGGCAGTACTCACTGCCAGGGTGGGGAGGCGGGTCTCAAGCAGCCCAGGGCACATGAGCTTGTTTACCTAGGGCCCAGTAAAGGGTTAATCCAGCCCTGCCTGCAGACCTCCCCTGTTCTGTACATGCTGGGTGTGTCCACACGAGTAGTACTGCGCAGTAGCGTGCTGGTCAAAAAACATGCTAATTTACTGCACAGTGTTAGTAGGCTATTGCATACTGTCACAAAAAAGCTGCACTGGCTCCACTGCTTATTTAATACTAAACTGTTTAGTTAGTACTAAACAAAATGCACAGTAACTAGGGTGCATTAATGAACGTGTAGATGCGCCCACAGAGGAGCTAACATATACCATCCAATCACCAAATGCACGTTACAAAGAAATGCTCCTGCTTCACCAAGAGGCTGAGAAATTCTTCAGCGCTCTATTTAAGATGGCCAGATCCAGAAGACCCAGTTCAGCTATACGATGGGCACAGGTGGGCCCTGCATCTTGCTGGCACAAACTGAGTCTGCCATGTGCCATGCATTGATACAGGACAACACCCCAGTCATTTCTTTTACATTTTAACTTATCAAAAAGAAAAGAATGGGGCAGGGAAGATGCACATGCTGTCTAGTATCAAGAAAATGTCAGCTTGCTTTTACATTTACCTTGGAGTGTAACAGACAAGTGACAACAAGCAAAATGAGGCAGAGCTCTTACTGTATTTCACGTCTTCATCAGGCAGAGTGGCTGCATAATCAAAGTAGGTGGCATTCCACCGGAGCTCCTTGTTTTTGGTATCGTACATGGTGATTGTGTACTCTGTTAGAAAACACACAGGCTGTGAAGCAGAATCCTGCGAGAGAACACAACTCATAGGCTAGAATGGCAGACACTTCACGAGAATGACCTTAACTTGCTTTTCCAGATCTTGCACCCCTTAGGAATTTGAAGTTAAAACCACTATCTGCCCCGCTGAAATGTATTGCTCCAAAGGAATCTCGGAAAGCAAAAAAGAGAAAATCGAGCTCCCGTCCATGCTGTCAGCACTTTGTCCTTCTGAGAAGATGACTTCTACCATAATCCTGTCTAATTCTTGTGTAAACCACGCCAATCCCCAAGTGCACTATATGCTATAATGGGACTTTTGCAATAAAAGATAATTTAAAAATACTCATAAAGAACACACTAATCTATAGATATCTTGGGGGAAACACATTCCTTCTCACCAGAGGTACTTCCCATATCTTGTTCCCTGATCTATTTCAGTCTTTATTTAGAAGAGAACATGCGGATCAGCTGTCTCCTCATATCCCTCAACTCTTTGATTTATAGAAAACAAATGCTTCAGGAGCCATGAGTGCTCTCAGTTGCAAGGGCAATACACCAGTACTGCAAGAGAACATGAAAGCCAGTATGTTAAGAGTCCGCCTTGGAAATCACACAGGCTACGGAAGACAACCACATTTAAGTCCCTCAGACAGCACTTTTCCATCACTATCTGGGAATGAGTCTTTCTGCTGAGCATAATTATGAGCCACCTTTTTTAAAAGTTGTTCTAGGAGATTAAGCCTAAAACCTGCCGCAAGGTTAGTCCTGAGGAAGCTATGCTGGCTTAAAAGAAAGCTGGGGAGGACAGAGGAGTTTAAGCGGCAGAAGGAAAAGTATCTAACCTGTTCGCCCAAGATACAGGAGAGATGTAGATGGACAAATGCTTTCTGCAAATGAAGAAGTTAAGGTTTGCTGTTTCTCTCCAGTCAGGAGGTCTATCACATACCAGATATCTTGCTTCTTACCTGGAAACCAGAATGTAACACTTTTAAGCAAAATAACCGTTCACAAACAACCAAGCCCCCTTTTACAATACTGACTACTACAAGCATATGTGCTGCCCATTATGTACAGTAAAAGCTGGAATTCTCTATTAACTGGCATCTATTTGGGACACCACCTTGCTATACTATTTACTTTATTATTCCTTATATTGTAGTTAAAATAGTTAAAATATTAAAAATTGTTATATCATAGTTAAAATGCTATATTAAAAGTTATAATAATGTTATATTAAAATGTTATATTAAAAGTTGTTGTATCACAGTTAAAATGAAGGCTTAGTTTCTGTCTTGAAAAAACCTCAGATAACCAGCACTCCTCCATTCCTCATGGATGCTGGCTAACAGAGCTTTTACTGTATTTCTAGAATTTATTACTTACAGCTATAAGTACTGTCATTGGCAACTACCAATTACCAACTGCCCCATTTATACAACTATTAATGAGTTTAACAGGTTGTAACCTGATCTCTACTATAAGCATGATCATGTAGCTACACTAAAGATCTCAACTATACAGGACCTTTACAAGTTCTAGAACACAGTCAAGACCTCTACACACTACAACTCTTAATGCGTCAGACCTTGTGTCTGGTGGCTCAATTATTATGGGAGTCAGGGGCAATGCAGAAGGGGTGGACACGGGTGCACGTGCACCCCCTGCAAAAAGGTGCCTGCGGGTGGTCACCTCTTGCCACCCCACCACCAGCACCGGCAGTGGCGTCTCCAGGTAGTCCCTGACTGCCCCTGGCCAATGCTGCTAGTGGCACCTGTGGGTGGTTGCTGACCCATGATCAGCGCTCGCCACCCCGTCCCCCATCACCACCAGTGCCAGTGATATCTGCAGGAGCTCCCCACTGCCGATATGTGGCTGCATTCCTGCCACTGGCAGCGCAGCCATGCCCCCCAGCTGCCAGGGGCATATGCTGTTCATAATGAGAGTCTCTGCTGTCTGATACTATAATACATACACATATGTGAAAGTTTGTGTGTAACTATACTGAATTAAGTTCACATCTGTAATAGAAGTTATTTCTATTATCTGCAGTGATGCAGAAACTTTAAAAAATTTTCTGAATGTCACGACTTGCAAATAGATTTTCTTCCAGAGGAATGGCAACTGGTTTTTAGCTCTATATACCACTGAGTTCTCTACTTATCAGATTCTTTGATATCAGAAAACATTACGAGTAGTAGCTATGTTGCAGAGTTACGGCTGAGATGTTTCCATGTGAGAGTGCGCAGTCTGTCTTAAGTTCTTTGCATTTTTCAGTTGCTGTTGGGGCTTCTGCACTCCTCTAAATCACTGAATATATGGAAAGCTTAGCTACCACTTACCCATGTATAGGATCCCATCTGAACTGCGACAAGGTGATGCCTGCACCAGCTCAGGGATGGTGAATGGAAGTTTCTAGGAAAAAAAGGCAAAAGTTCATTTTTACTCTCTGAATTGAGTGCAATTTTTCTCAGTTTTGGGGACAGCAGACCCCATTTGGTGGCTTCTCACTATCTTGCTATTATTTCTTTGTATCCCTATAATTCTTAAGAGCACTCAACCTTGGACCAAGAGCTCGCTATCTATGCTTGATTCTGCACAAACCAAGAACAAAACAGGCCCCTGCCCCAGTATGGTTACAGTCCAAGAGAACTGCAAGAGGAATGGAAAAAAAATGTCCAGTGCAGAGGCCTGGAGGCCCAGACTTCTGAATACTAAGTATTTTAACTGCTCAGTTTGTAAATGGGTATACAGTCCTTCCCTACCGTGCCGGGCTTATGTTAAAATTTGCAAGATCCCATAGAAATTAAGCTATTAAGGAGGCATATATCATACCTACCTACTGGGACCACAACCAAAACTGATTTTGAGAGGCTTTCATCAGGAAGAGAAAAATTACAAACTGAGAGGAACACTGCACAAGTACAGGAGACTAGGACTCTATGCACCAACACTGTGTCCTTGCTGTATCAAACTAGAAAGTTTATACCTGAGTTCATAATGAAGGGGAGGAGATTAAACAGGTATAAAGTAATAGCAAGTTAAGGACAAGATGCCACTTAGCTCTCCCTCCAAGGAAGACTAAAAATAATTCCACAACTACAGGTTGCTTATCTTTCTTTAGTTAAAAAGATTTCAAAATGTTAGAGAGTTCTAAAAGGCCAGAAAAAGAAACTCATGGCAAGCCAAACATTTTATCTGCATTTCATCACAAAGCAGTTTCAGTTAGTTAAATGTTCAGCTAACATTTGTAGATGGCTCGCTGACTATTTTGATATGGTTGACATTTTAACCTATCCAAGTCAGCCCAGAATCCCTAGTTCTCCTGGTTTGGTTGGATTTCTTGACAGGATTATTAAGCATTTTGGTGGTTTTCCAGGCCATAAATAAGTGTACTATATAGATGCGTGAAACTCCCTAGTTGCTTCAAGGAATACTATCTCTTGAGGGCCTCAGAAGGTATTATAGCCCTTATTTTATTAGCAAAAACAAATTATCGGCGGCCTGCTGAGTTATACAAGTGTCAGAAAAGTGGGAATTTCCTCTGGTCACCAGCTCCATGCAATCTGAATAGCAGAGGGGAGAATTTCCAAACCATACTTACAGTCAAGCCTTCGTTATTCTTGCCACCAAGGGTATACAAACTGCCATCGTTCGGGTCTGGAAGAAATGCCGGCCTAGGAATAACGTATCTCTTTTAAATAATAAACCAACAGCTTGCACTTGCCAGCAAACAGAAAGGAACAATGTCTCCTGGAGAAGGAGCCCTTTTGACACTGGCTTACTGACTGTATTATCAAGTTTTTGGAGACATGACCTATTAATTAGGCTTTTAAAGAACAGTAACAATCAAAGAAAAGGCATTTCAGAACTGGCAGAGCGTGTAACCTACACTACTTGAAGTATTGTTCCTAGTCCAGCTGAGTCTGGGCTGACCTGCATACATACAATGCATAAAGCCATTTAGAGCTCACAGTTCACTCCTGATTTTGAGACTAGCCTGAACGGCTTATCTCAGTCCCCACCCTCAAACTATCCTATGGCTAGTGCACCTTTGCAAAAACCATCTTCCACTTTATAAGTGGAGGTTTTTACCCCAGGTACCTCAGAGCTGAGATGCGTACAAGACCAAATCAATTTTTTTCGTGTTGAACAACAGCTGTAAGGCTGGAGTCGCCATGCAAAGCAGCTCATTTTGCACGTGACAGCATCACTCAGAGCAAAGGACTTTATTTTACTGGGACTGCCAATGAGCTCAGAAGTCAAGGTTATGAACAGGTGAAGTATGAGCTTCAGGGAGTGTTAACACTTTGAAGCAAGACTTATCTCCAGTACTACACAATGTAAGGCAAGCAGAAAAGGAAAGGAAGCCTAGAAAAAGAGCAAAAGTATCACCACTCAGTAAACGTGGAGGGGGGGGGCAAAATTGCATCAATGTTTTCATTTCACTTCAAAAGAGAGAGCAACTGGGACCAGTGTGTCCAAGTGATACGTCTTGCATGGAATAGTGAGAGGAGTTGCTTTTCAGTGCCAGCTTGGGGGTGCAGCACTTAGATATGCCTCTGCTTTTTATGGCATATTAATAAAAATATTTAAAACTGGTGAATCTGGAGAAAGTTTCCCACAAGTTCTGCTGTTTGCAAGGCAGCTCCAGTCAGTAACTCCAGAAGCGGCACAGCCAAGCTGCTCAGGCTCCAAACTTCAGTGTTTTGGAGAAAAATGGTAAGAGGGAAAGATGCTCCATCTACAAATAGGGGAAGCGACATATCTGACTGTCCATTTAATATCTGCTTTTTCAACTGCCTCACATCTGCTTCCTTGGTGTATTTCATCCGACCCCTGTTTTAGAAAATACATGGGAATGGGTATAAACTAAGCCAGACTTCATGCTGTCAGTGAAAAGCAAACCAAGCAATAAAAGGAAAGAAGCAAGCAGGGTGACTTACTCTTCCACGTGTATTGGCATTTGGAGCACAGGATCTGCACAAACAGAACAAGCAGTGTCAGTGTGCACACGGTGTAATGGCATACCCTCACCCCAGCACACAAAAACCTGAGCCAGCACAGCCTTTGCTGTTTTGCCAGCCAGGTGCATTCAAGGAAGCCAGGCAGGTGGAGCTATGACCAAACTGGATTTGTACACAGCAGCCGATAGCCTGCAGTGACCTCGCAGCAAAAACAAGATGTGTTATTTGCTATGTACCTCTACGGGGCGGCAGGGCAGTTTTACAGCTGCAAGTTACTTTTCCAGTCAACCCCATCCACATGCCTCTACTCCCAACTTGATCTCCCCTCCCCTCAATGAGAGTGGACATGGCAGCGCTGCACTGTATGTTGCACCTTATAGCCATGCAAGGACAACTAAGGGGGCAAAAACCACCTCTGGTTTCACAGGCAAGTTCCTTAGCGACTGCTCGCAGGCTGCCCAGGAACACTCCCAGGAAGTCACTGCGGTAGGCCTTGGCAGTCCATTTTATTTAAACACTTGCTACTGTTAATTGGTATTTACAGAGTATATGGAGACAGAGGAGAATGAAAATCTTGTCTGAATGCAAGAAGGCCTGCCTGATGTCTCTTTCTTCTCTGTTTTATGATCAACTCCTTACTTTCTAGCTCACCAAGCTGGCAAGCATATGCCTTCTTAGGCAACCTCACACTCAGTTTATGATGCAAGATGCAAGTTCTAAACCTGGTTCTCCCTCTACTGAAATCAGCAGGAACGCTGCCAAGGACTTAAACAAGGGCAAGATTGTGATCTCAGCCAGAAAGGCTGCTTTCACGTTCTGCTCCATGCTACTCTATGCCATACAATGGAGAAGAATTTAACATTAATTCAAAATGTCACAGAAAAGCCACAAACTGTAAACCAACCTTCATATCTGCCTGCGATACAAAGGATTCTCCAAAAATGTAAGGGAAAAATTAATTTAAATGATTTCCCCAGTGAAACTTTCCCAGGCATCCGTTCTTAGCACTGCCAGCTCACAATTTTAATGCAAGTTTCACTATACCTAGCTTTTCTTCAGGGCCTGAATTCATGCAGTTACCTGAGAATTTCTACCCACCCTGACAAAAAAGGTTGTTTCTAGCTTTCACAGCTGTAAACAAAAGCCTGACAACATAAATCATCTTAAAGGTTCACAGGCCCCGAAGGCAAATAAAACAGTCTTGACATTTATTTTGAGTAAAAATTCTTACGATTTTTAGGCCAACGTAATGCAATTTTGGGACCCGACTCCTGAGTTTTGAATGCTTAGGCTTGGTAAAACCAGTAGCAACACAACCCAGACATATCTAAGGTGGAAGACTTGCTCCTGCATGCAGCGTCTGCGGAGGCACATGTACAAGGTACGTATGCTCCACCCTTGTTTGGAAGTACTGTGTACTGAAGGAAGGAAGCCAGCAGGTCCTTGCTCCTCACAGATAAGAGCATTAAAATAAGAA
>JAGPOW010002173.1:6002483-6039009 GCA_030014935.1 Caiman crocodilus | reverse complement strand
AAACAAAGGAAAGATGATCAAACAAGCTAATGCAATAAGTAACTTGTGTTTATTTTTTCCAACTAGTCCCCTCCACACATGTGCACAAAGAAAATGATGCAAGAACAGGGAAATGGGGACAGGGCACAAACATTTCTTATGAGAGACTCTGGACTGGGAAGCTGGCCCAGTTTGGGACAGTTCAAATGCAGAGCAGTATTAGCAGAGCTCTGCGAGATGAAGACAAGGCCGGCTGGATTCTAGACATCCGGGATATCAAGGAGTCCCCTCCCTTATCTGTATATTGCATCACACACGTTGCTACATGACTAACAGAATCAAAGGGCTGGAAGGGATTTCAACAGTCACTGGGGTCCAACCCCCCCCCCCCCAAAAATCAGGAACGCTCAACCCTAATACCTTTTTAGACAATGCCATTCTTATTTCCATCAGTTTTATATATTTGATCAAATCAACAAAGCCAAAAATGGGCCAAAAAAACCATGCAGCTGCAAACAGGAACAACCAGAAAATGCACTGGCAATGTTGAAGACAGATAAGATGCGAATAATATCAGCAGAGCTCTGTCCTTCAACTTTTGTCTTTCATCCTAACATGTCTTCTCTCACAATACACACCCTAGAGCAGCTTAGTTAAAATTGCAACTGGATCCAAGGTTTGATTTCCCTTTCAAACCCTAAACACTGATGGTGCGGCTGTCTCTTTCAAGCAGCAGATCAAACAATTTAGTTAAAAGCATCTAAATCTAGGAGAAACTCAGCTCACGAGTGAAAAGACAGCACTCAGTGATGATGTTCTGCAGCATTACAGATTTTGTCACTCAGGGAGGTTACAACCATGGTAGGATTTGGCCGGTGCTGCCTAGTCGTATTAGGATGATGCTGATTTTGATCAATCATTTGCTTGATAATAAAATACCATAGGTGTTCTGGGTAGTTGAGGCAGTACTGGTTAAGATCTAAGATTAGAGATGTCAGTATAATATGGTGCTCTATCAGATTCATCACAGCTGCATGTGCTACAACAAAGATCCCAAAAGGCCTCAAAGGCCTTTGAAAGAAAGGAGCTACCCAAAGCCTGGTTCTGCGCCTCTCAGACTGGCCTGCTTAGTCATAGCTATATATTCCACCCAACTACAGATTACAACAAACCACAGTAACTCATTTCATTTCCACCTTCTGGGTGGAGAAAACAGCCTGAAGCTTTGTGGGGAAGGAAAAGCATGCTATGTTTTACCAGGCAGAGCTGCAACCTCAGTTCTCAGTCTGCTCCTCGTAGGTGTCCTGTGATCTGCAAGATTTCCATCTAACATAACACGCAGCACTGACTTACACGATCAGCTCTTCACTGAAAAGGGGTCTGAGAAGCCTCAAAGGCTGGTTACAGAACGTGGCTCAGCTTAGGAAAGCTGGGCTTGGCAACCTGTGGCCCACAGAACCACTGGAACCGGCCTTCAGCCATAGGGCTTCAATGGCATTTGGCAGCAGACAGCTTTGCTTGTGGGCGCTCTACCCATGCTGCCAGAGACAAGCGAAGGCCAGATCCCAGCACTCATCTGCTTCTGCCTCGGGGCAAGTCATTCTGGCCTGCAGCCACAAAGGGTTACCTATCCCTGATCTAAGTGTCCACATCAGTCAGGGTGAGAGAGAATAAAGGGAACAGGAGACGGGATCACCACAAACAGAAATATTTGTAACCATAATGGCTTCCTGGGAAGGGAAAAACATTGGTGTTTGGGGACACGACAATACCATAAACCAGCAGAAAATAGAAAGTGCTTCTGCAAGTCAAACACTTGCCAAGCAACATACCAACTCTACACGTTCTCTCGATGAACTGATCATACACAGAAATTTTTTTTCATGTGGGAAGAAAAAAAGCTGCCTTTGATGATTACCAAAATAGATTACATCAAATCTTCAACAACAGTGCCTGAACAGGCCTGCCTGCAGCCTTTTCCCTGAACATCTCTTCCTCCGCGATCACTTGTCACGATAACCTGTGCACTTGGGTTTGAAATCGTAACTGGAGGTGCACTTTGTTTTTAAGTCAAAACAACAACAAGCATGAAAAAACACTTTCTAAGCTAGTCCACACAAAGCCTGAGATGACAATTTCTTGCCTGAGCTGTTACTTGCAATCTTTTCGACATTTTTAGTCTAAGGTTCTGACTATTCTCTAACTTGAATGAGAGTGAGTGAGTGGTAAACCTATTGAAGACAACAGTATAACTAATGATATCTGAATCAACCCCCTCATTTTCTAATCCAACTATTTATTGATATACCACTGCACATTCTCAAAGCTCATCCCCAAGCTCACCTTTCATTTAAAAGTTGTTTTTATATCTTTAAAGTCAAAGTCCACCACTGCAAGTTCCTTTATACCTTGCTTCTGAAGACCTGCTGTGTTCCACAAATGTATTAGCATATGAGATGTATCAGTGATCACCCAGGAACACCGATCTGAACTAAAGAAACAGTCAAGCTTAGAGTCCATTTTCCACTGGATGTGCCTGGCCTGTCTGTGCCCTTAGCTAAACCGTTAGTCATGTTATCCTCCAGAGCTCCTTCCCAAAATTTACATTTTGAATAGAAGAAATTCCATTATGAATGCATGGACTAACAGTCCTTGAATTCAGCCATCTTCTGGTGCAGGTGTATACCATCTTCTTGGTATACACACTCGTTTCAGGTTCAGAGTGGAGCTTGGTCTCCCATCTACTGCCTAAGAAATCTTAAACCAGGAATATTCTCTCCTTTTATCAACCCAGATGAGAGAAAGAAATCCAATGGTGAGAAATGTTGAGGAAGCTGTTAGTAAAGTGTGGCTCATCAATTGTTTTGTTCTCTTTGCTCAAGAAAGGGAAGACCCTGGCAATACCAGAAATCTAATGAATGCTTTCTCATTTTTCCTCTGAATCTTTCTGAGCATGTCTACATGTCATCATACAGCAATGTTAGTACTGTACCACGTTGTAGTACTTGCTTGGGGGAGTAACTAAAACATGGTGCAGTAGCCACCCATACTGCAGCATATGGGCGTTGCACGGTTAGATTCACTGGCTCCGTCACTGGTGATCACGTGTAGACCCACACGATCGCTACGTTGCCATAGCTCATCATATGGCGAGATGTAGACATGCCCTCTTGAGCATCCCTAAAGGTGGGAAGAAAATCCTGTATTGCTATGAGAATAACAAACTCCATTCTTGTTTCAGACACTTTCTGGCACAGATTACATGATTGTGAGAAAGTGCTTCAGCTTTCCTTCCTGACATCTTATCTTCCTTGTCAGTCTTGAGGAAAGGGAAGCAGTGATTCCTTAAAAGCAAGAAAGCCAGCTTTTACCTGCCCCCTAGTTTTGTTAATGTGACTTAGCAATAGCTGTAATGAGAGGAATGGTGATACCAAACCAACCACTGCTCCTGTGAATGGCCTCCCATAACTCTGCCTAACCATACTATACAACCTGTGAGGAGCAGCAACCTATGGATCAACCATAAGAATCTGATTCATTTCCACTTAAAAATGCTTGCTGGGAATGAGCATGACCTGGTAGAGAAAAATTTCTTACAGTTAAAGCAGATCTCCTATTACCCCTGGAAAGACTGGTTGTGGAGACCTGTTTCACTAGATTCAGCTGGAGAAAGGAAACATTTTTCTGATGTTGTTAACATTTCTCCTAAAACTGTAACACTCTGATAAAACCACTTTAAAGACAGACTGTGAACTATTCTCACACTCTTTCATGTGGCTTCTAACATATGCCAACTTCACTTCAAAGTATATGGCAAAAGAAGTTACCTTAAGATAAAATAAGAAACTTGTGACTCTAAGCTCACTGATGTCAGACTTTCAAGGATTCCCCCAGGTGTGCACCACAATCTGATCAGCAAAAGAAAGTCAGCTCTACCAGGACAGAGAACAGCTTTTGCCACCTTCTAGGCTTAATAGAAAAGGGTCTCATTAGAGCTACTGGACTGAACTCCCTCCCAACAAGTCTAAAGCTTCAAGCTGTCACCTCTCTCTCAGACGGGAATCCCCATGATTTCCCACTCTTAAGAGACGGTGATGATCCTTTGCAATCTATCATGATGATCATGTTAGGAGACATGACTTATCTTCGTTACCTGTCCTCCTCCTTCCAGGAACAATGGTAGTGGTAAAACAATGACCACACACCCTTTTTAAAACAAATTATCATTTATTTTGAACAATGTAATTTAAAGAAACAGAACCTCAAACAATACACCAGCCTGAACTCAGACTTGCCTCTCCCTAAGACTTGCCTGTCCCTGGGTTGGGGGAGGCCCAACTTCTTCAGCATCCTTCTGCAGACCACTTTTGTGTCAGCCAGGCCCCCTGTGCAGCACTGTTCCTCTTCTGACAGCTGTTTCAGCCCTTTTGTGGGTTTGGGGTTTTTAGCCTTACAATGAGGCAGTACAGCTGTGTGTCACTTTGAAGTGAAGCAGTAGGGGAAGTAGGCACTGCTTATAACTACACCCCAGAGCTCGTTGAGAAGGCAGCTTACCTATAGCAACTGTTTGATTGTCCAGTTTCTTTTCCCCTACAGCTGCCAGTTAAATTAAATCAATATATTCAGATTGGGCCATCTTTTAACTCCATATACAACAGTTTCACATCTCTGACAAGGTCTATTACAGCATTCAGGAAATCACAGCTCATATTTTTAGATGCTAGCCAGCATCTCTACAATGTGCCAAAGGTCTTGAAAAGTGAAGCTAGGTCACAGCTGTCAGAGATAGAAAAGAGTACTTAGAGGGATTGTTCTGTGCCTTTCCCCACCAACTCAGGATTAGAAAAATAACATATTCTTTGAAATGTTAATAGTTTCCATTTAGAAGTCTCATAAAAGGTCTCCATTATTGCAAAACCTTCTGCTGGAAAAAGAGGAAAAGCGTAAGAAGCTAATTCTAGATTCTCTAAAGGCCGCTTACAGCAAGAGCAGAACCAGGGGAACCTATTAACATAAGGACTGTCCAAGGATTTAGCCCATAAATTAAGCCCAAGTATGTCTCACTGGCATTAACATTTTAACCAGGTAACAACCAAGCAACCTGACTCAGTGTTGTTTGTATCATATTGTTGTTGGGCCTCAAGGACAAGACATTATAACTTATTCTGCATTCATTCTATAGAGAATTTTGAGGTCAAAGTCTGGAATTTTAAAGAAAAAAAAATCTATCATATTTGCAATATCTGAGAGTAGTTTCTAGCATAATTCTGTTTATAGCATTACAGCATCTATCACTTTAAATTTTCGACCTGCCTCATAAAACCTAGATAAGAAGGCTGCTCTTTGACCAAAGAGCCATTTAGGCTGAACGCCCGCAATATTTTTACAGATTTCAATCAGTGTAATATGCCTGTAGCTTGAGAAAAAGCCCATGAAACCAATGACCAAAAAGGGGAAGTGGCAGATTCTGAAAGAGCAAATGAACAAATTGCTACCACCGTGGAACGGACTGGAAAAAACGGTTTCCTGCGCTAGGGCCCAGCACAAGTCTTGGGCTAACGGACAGAGTTAAAACACGTGCATATCATCCTTGCTACATGATGCAACTTCTCTCAAACAGGTTAGAGACACAGACTCAGCATCCTCTGGAACCTGCTCCTGGGAAGTGACGGTCTCACAGCTCACAAGACCTTAGCAGCCATCTCTCTCTACAGTCACTACAGGCTTCATCTTGGATCTGGACTAAAGAACCTTCCCAGGCTGCGGCAACCCTTGTGATTACCGTTGCCGCTACAGCTCTCAGCCCAGCACTCTTAACGGTGCTCAGCACACAAACAGTTTAATTCTGCAACTTTATTCATGAACTATTGACTTTGCTAAGCTAAGTTGCAGAAGAAAATCATCAGAAATGGAACCCCTTTAAACAATTAAAATGAATGCTGTTGATTGCTTAGCGTTGTATAGAACTCAGGAACATGAAGTCCACAACTTAATGACTGTACATTGGAAATCACATCATTCAGTCTACACTGGGCACGACTACACATGACATTTACTCCATGAGACACAGTAGACGAATTAGCTTCACACTAAACATCTGATGTCTTCACGTGCAGACCTATTAGGCAGCAGGAAAATAATTAATTCTGCAGTAGCACTTGTGTAGATGCTGACGCAATTGGCTGGGGCACGAGGGTGCTTCAGTGCGGGGGTGCCTGCCTGCTAGTCCCTGCACTGGGGCACCACTGCGCCTCAGCCAGCCCCACTGCAGCACACAGAGCCGGAGGCAGCAGCTCCAGGCTGCAGGCAGACTCCCTGGACTCCTCACCAGCCAGCTGCTCCAACGTGACTCAACGTGCCTCAGTTCTGGGCATACATTTAAACAACACGCCTGGAAGCAATAAACTTTAAAGGCTATTGCTGTGTGCCAGTATCCTGTGTAGATGCAGCCAGTGGGTGCAAATCTAGTCTCAAACCTAGGCATAGTGTATATATATCCCTTTGGTAAATGATTGCTGAAATATTTCATTGAAAAAGTGGGCTTTAGGAGAAAGTGAATTATGAGAAAGAGGTCATTTAGTGCAAAAGAATAGTCTGAAGACAGACAGTGTAGGAGGAAGCAGAAATTAATGGGAGAACAAAGAAAAAAATATGTTGAAGTGCTGCAGCTTGATTTTTGTTTGGTGACTTGCGAGTGACAAAGGAGACGGAGGTAATACAGCTTACTGAACTGCCAGGACCTGAGAGCTACTCATGTTGATCAGAAGAGAACTGTTCAGAGGTGGTGGCCATCCTGGAGCTTCAAGATGCAAAGGATGAGTTGTCTAGGGCTCCAGCAAGGACAAGAGTCCTTCTGAAACAGGAACTCCCCCACACCTTTCTTCTCTTCACTGTAGAGCCACCTTCCATCTTTTGAAAGCCAGGGCACCAACTACATAGTTGCGGGGGACCCAATTCTGCAAACTGCTAAGCACCAATTTCCCTTTAAGCTAATGAGAGCTGAGGATACCTTACTATAATTAGGCCCAGAGTATGTGCTGCAGCTAAGTGTAGTGTATACACTTTCCTCTTCTAAACCATGGGGTCTCTCAACTGTACCTGATGCAGTTTATTTTGGGTACATCTAAGGAAAAGGGATTAGAAGTATTCAAAATGCCTTTCTTGGCAGCACTATACAAGGGCAGGAAACCCAAATATGTACTTGTGGTGACAAGAGGAACTGGCTCGTTTACTCTGGGTACTTAAGATAGGTTTTACTGGTAATTTAAAAACAACATAAACGAATGGCGAGATCTTTGCATCTGCTTAATCACTGCTAGACCCTGAACAACTCCCCTTACTCATTCTCAGGTTCAAGAATTGAGCAGGCTTTCAACCATGAATTTGCCAAACATCAAAGTTCTTAAGCATAACAACAAACACTATCTTATGGCAGGTGATCTCCAAACTCTCAAGCTGTGTGAACAGCAACACGTGCTCAGGTCTCTGATATCCAGGGTACAGAAGCACCTGTCGGAAGACACTCTATCTGCACCTTACCAGTAGAGTTTTGTATATTTTACAAGTATACAATTAACAGAGACAGGAGAGCAACAAGAGAAGGCATTGAAATTAAGACTAAAGTTGGCATATTTTAGCATTTAACACATTATAGCAGGGTGGTAGGTAGCTAGCCATCTCTGATGCTTGACTCCAGTCACTACGCTACAAGTGTTACACACCTTTCATATGGGCCATCTGCCAACAGTGACCAGGAACAGAAGGGCCAGAAATGCCAAGTTCAACTTCAAGCACAGCTTCCACCTTCAGTTCCCAGGTTACTCATGTCTTTGCTCTCAAAATTTCACTGCACTAAGCTAAACCATTGTGAAGCTGGATCTGAAATGAGCTCTAATGCTAGCAACTATAACCTGACACTTTTGGATGTAGGTTTGTGGTTTTTACTGGTGTACAGAACTAAACCCATTAGTGATAAGCTTTTCACGAAAATACCAGTTGAGTGCACCACAGGCAGATAACATTGTCAGAGACATGAAAAAAACAATACACATCCTTCAAAAGCAGTTGATGCAGAGTGCTGCCAATTGTATTCTGCCACATATATATATATTTTTTACAATGAGGAATTATAGTTAGGCAGTCTGGATTAAACCAGGCTCCTTTCATGTTCATTAGTTAAAACCTCCATGCCTCCTCAGAGACACCTCATGTCCCTTTATAAGGCTGTCTACAAGTAAAGGCTATCCACTGCGCTAAGCCCAAACATCCTTCACAGGATAAGGAGAAATACCTATATGCACGTCAGTACGGAGACTAGGAGAAACCAGAGGAAGCTTCTAATATAGCTTGAAGCAACAAGGCAATAGTGAGTTAAGAGGGTATTGGCTTTAATTCTTCTAGTCAAGTCTGTTCAGGCATGGAAGGGGCCTGAATTTTAAAAGGGGAAAATAATTCTGGTACAGATAGAAAAAAATCTTTGGAGAGAGCCGTATGCCAGGACAGCAATCTGTGGGCTCGCCTTTTCCTACTCTACCGTAGATCAGAGGAGTTTAAAAAGCATACAATTAACTCCTTGCTTGGTGAATCTGAATTCAAAAGATGCATGACCTCAGGAGGGAAGAACACTGGTTTGAAGAGCAGACATCAATTTGACAAGCACAGTCCTTTACCACTAATTCAACCTGCCTACTGAACCAACAGTTGGTTTACCAACACTGAGCCAAAGGCTGCAATCACTGTGACTCCATTTCAGGTTGTTGCTTTCTAATGGTTTTCCAGAGATGAAGAAAAAAGGCTCACATATCATACACACAGTCATCCAGAACCAACCACAGCCAGTTACAAATGTGTTTTCATAAAGAAACACTGAAGAAGCTGTTCTCAAGAGTGCTCTCTGTGGTTATTTTATTAGTTCAAGCATTAGACTCTAGTCTCATCACCAAACACTATTACAAAATACAGCTCACTCTTCCATGTCAATAAAAGGATGGCATCATTAACCTTGTGCTGTCCCTATTGCCATTCTTCTCAGGCATACAGAGAGGAGAGAAGCTTTACACCATGACATATGTTGCACATGGCGAGAAGCATATTCCACAGCTAAAAGTCTTCTATAACCAACCCTGTCCCTCTTTGCTCCACAGGTGAACAGCTGAAACAGCCTGGCAGATTGATCCTTTTCTGTACTGTTCAGATCCTTATACTGTACCTGTGACCACAGCACCTGGATACCTTCCCTGAGCCCATGACACCTGTGTTCATGGTTCTCTAGACCGAGCACATCCACACTATGAATTACACTGGGGAGCAAACGCAGAGTTAGTGAGTGTTCAGGGACTCTTTCCTGCTACATTTCTCCCAACACCCAGCAGGCACAGGCAGTATTTTGTAGTATCTGAGCAGCTTTCAAATTACAAGGCTAGCCTCAAGCAGAGTGGTGTACTATGCACAATCCAGTTTTAAGAGGTAGTTAGTTATTTTAGTCTTGAGTTAGGCAAAAGATGAGTTAGTCTATAAGGTGCCACACTGCCCTTCCTTCTGCATAATCCAGCCTGTGGAGGACAATGGCACCTAAAAGGTTTACATCAAAGAAATCACTAGATTCAAGCCTTGCTGGGCAAATGAAAAATCTTGAACGGGGAAGGTTACATTCAGAGGCAAATAAAGCTGTACACATATCACCATCATGCAGGCTTTAACTTCAAGACATCGGGTATGATAATCAGGCCAGCACGATTCCTAAACCACTGCAGTTAGACACAGGCAGATCCAGAAGAGCAAACCAAAGAAATGCATCTTTCTGTATGCACAATGATTTCTTGATTTTGCAGTTATTTAATTTCTTGCAGGGAAGACCCAATGACACCTCCTACTCACCTTCTTTTAAAGTCCACTTGATTGCCCCTGTCCTCTTGCTGACAGCATGCAAACTTCCATCAAGAGTTGAAACAAACAACAGAGTTTCTGGCACTGTCACTGAGCTAGCACTTCCACAGCTCTGAAAAAGAAGAGCCCGTACCTTATTATTTACTTCAACCCTGTTACTTTTACCTATGTCAAGTTGCAGGATTCTCAATAACTTGGCACATGAGGGTAACTGCTTTTTATAAGGCAAAACATCACAGAATCCAGCCTGGGCAGCTGCATCCAGCAGAGATGCATAAAGTTCATTCAGGGGCTTTTTCCAAACCTGAGGGACAGGAAAATGGTACTGCTGGATAGAAAGGGGAAGAGCAGTCAGGTACCACCAGGCATCTAAATCCCACACACTCATTTAGACCTAGTTGTATATTTTGACTCCTGCCATGCTCTGAACCCAGACTTTTTGCCGTGTCAGCCAGAGGGGGTGAAATCTCGGCCTTGCTGAATTCAGCGGAGCCAGGGTTTCATGCCTAGCACTCAGCAGTCATTTCACTAGAAGGTCCTAAATTCTGCCAGTAACAAACCAGAAGAATCCCATTATTCTTTTGACTGTTGATATATGTTGATATATGGCTGCATTTTCTGTTCAATTTTATATTTCTGCCTGCTTGAGTTAAGTTATCAAAGCCGGGCATTGGAGACACAAGAACTGAAACAAGGACTAAGAGGTAAGATAGTGATAGGTACACCACTTCAAAGCAGCTAGGAGAACAGCGAGGCAATACCGCTTCCAGGGGCCAGAACAATTAAATAGACCTTTTCGGCCAAGACTGGAACCTGACAGATCAAAAGACTCTTACTGGTTACAAGGTACCACAGCAAAAAGCGACAGAAGAAGTGGTCAGCCTGGCGTGCATCTGCCGGACAGGGAAGGAATGGGGTAGTGAACTGTAAGCAAGCAGCACTCTCTAAGCACGGGCTATGGAAGAACCAGGTCTGTTCAAAACACAAGCAGAAGCCTACGTCTCTGCCATGCTCCTGTTCTTGATGTTAAAAACCGGTACTCAAGAAGGGCACGTGGGTCTGCGTATTAACTACTAGGGCTCAACTCCTGGAGAGTGGTTAGCCACAGGATTTACACCCCAGCTGGCCCTGCTGCACTGTCCGTGACGGGTACTGAAGGGCTTTGATCTGGGTCAAAGAGTGGGTGAACTCTAGAATTTCATCCCAGAAGAAGGAAAGCCCTGAGCCCAAGCTTGCCGGGGAATGGGCAACAGGATGTTCAGTGAAATCCTGGGCAGGGACACAACACAGCCAGCCTAGTCACTGTGACCTTCCAATCCTGGTGATGTCAATAGGAAATTTTTCTCAAACACTCCTTTGTGTGGGTCAGGCAGCTGCATGCTATCAGCAGCTTCTGAGTCTAGCTATACCTGAACATGTAAGGCTGTCAGAAGAGCCTCTTAGGAAGCGTAATCAATCTCAAAACAATGTAAAAAGGTAACTAGAGCAAAAAAAAGGTGTCAAACATGCTGCAAGAGCCTTTCTAAAGCTTCATGTTTAGTCACTCCTCTCTCTGCCCCGTTCAAAGAGAAACAAACAGCCTGACCACATCTAACCCTTATGTTATCACTCCAGTAATTTGCCCAGTTGTGAATTGTATTTGCATTCCTCACCACCTGCCACCTGCCATGTCGAAGAAGTTTCAGAGCTATATTCAGCTCTCGGCCTACTATAGTTGGCGGAATGAAACTACCTGCATCTGCCGTAATTACTAATGTCTTTGATGACTGAAGTTTCGAAAACATTTTTTAGGTAATTTCTAAGTTTTTAGACTCTTGGAAATTTAGGCAGGACAAAATAGAAGGGTGCCAAGGTCAAAGATAGAGATATGACAGTGGCTTTTCCACTAGGATTTTATTGGGGGTTTTGAGTTCAGCTACATTCTACCATAAAGTAGTACTATTCTCATGACATTGTACAGCAGCACAGTATGACAGCAAGAGCTAGCTAAGTACCAAGCAGAGAAATAGTCACAGAGTAAGCATGCATGCTTTACTACAGCCAGAATACAAATAACCACCACAGTTCAAATGAAAGTACAAACCAATGATACAGAAAAACTAGAGATCAGAGATGAATGACACAGGTGGCAAAGGAAAAAGAAAATAACCCCTACATATAGTTTTGAATTCAAATAATAAAGAGACCAGTGTAATGTTTATCCAAAAATAAAATTTACTATTAACTGAAATAATACTTCATAACACAGCTTAGACAGAGTGCTTACTAGCAGTCCCTCGTGCTGGCATGTACATATGCTATCACTAATCAGGTCTCAACCTGAAGACATCTTTCCAACCAAGTTAAGCAAAGTGCACAGCACAGCAGGCGCTATGCTCGAGACAATATCCACATTGGTTGGTAAAAAATATGACTTGTTTTACAGAATATTAAACCACAGAACTACAGTCTTTACATGTACCTAATTCTTAAGGTTTTGTCCTTTTGGTCCCTAACAATAGTAAGCACTTGTACAGCATGTTTCTTTGGCAAATTGCAGCACAATCATGGGATTGCAAAATAACAGGAAAGAGACTCTTATAAGCAACATTCTGATTAAAAACATTTTAGAAATGGGACAGTGGCTGTGCAAGCAAAGCAACATTTCCTCTACTCCACACCTTGATTGTGACAAGCTGGCCCCATCTCCTCCCCTGGCAAAGGAAGCAGAAAACGGAGGAAACAACTCATCACCAAAGCTGCTTGATTCCAATTCCTTGTCCATTTGAGACTGAAGTCTGACCTGCAAGGCCGTGAACATTTACGTTTTTCTCTGTCAGTCTTGCTTCCTGTTCATTGCTACCTATGTAGAGGCATTCTTGCATGAAAACAGAAAATGGGAAAGGTTGGGCTCCCGCTGTACTATACTTTTACTGCCGCTCTGACACGAAAGATGAGAGTTCCACTACAAATACAGATGCAAAGATGAATAATGGCCAACAGGTAACAATGAGGAAAAGAAAGGGATGGCACCTTCGAGGCTAGGACACTAACAAATGCAATGGATAATCTCATGCCCCCTGCTCCTCAGCTGTTCTCTAGAATGGAGTATAGAGAGCTGTGAGCCACGCTGGTCTGACGTCAGGCAGAAGAAAGGGCTGAGAGAGAGAGAAGCTTGTTCAGAGGCACAGGCTTTCATTTGGTGAAGTAGGCCATCTTCTACAAAATCTCTGCCTTTGACTCAAGTAATATCTAAGGTGCCACCTTGCTTTCAGCTTAGTCACTCTCCATCCTGTTACATACCTTAAGGATCCTCCTCTCTCCCACTGATGTCAACTCAAAAGGAACTGCAATGGTGCTACCAGAGTGGCTACCAGAGGGTTCAAGACTGGGCTGCAATGTTGTTCCCAGGTGCGGACTCACTCCCTTTGGCACCACAGGGTTGAAATGGACTTTATTCAGCTGCGTCTGAAGAGTGTCTCTCCCCGCACTACAGGGCAGGCTCTGGAGCCCAGGAGACATGCTCAGAGTGAAAAGAACTCTCCACAAATAAGATTCACAAGCAGAAAAAGACATTTTTAATCTAATACAATTTAACTTGAAAGTCATATTCTTTTAGAACAACTTAAAACAAGGAACATCAATCATACATTGGGACCTGGTACAATTGATTCCAGTCTGGGAAGATTTTTAATGGAAATGCTGGCACAAATGTCAGCAGAATGGATCAGAAGAAAAATGCAACACCCTTTTTTGATTAAGCTGTAAAATATCAACAAAAACTACACATGTACATATCATGCTGAAAGACTGATGACATGCTGCATGGGGCTTGGCCTGCTTATTGATTCAGTGCAGACCAGTTTGCCCTAGGGAGGAATTAGAAAAGAAAATATTTATATATATTTTACTGCCTAGTTTGACACAACCTTTCCATGACATGTGCTCTGGATATTCAAAGTAAAGGGAGTGGAGGCGGGAAATTGGGCAATTAACCATGTATAGAGCTCTTATGAAAAGGGCAAGGTTGAATCCCTATGTATATTTGAATGTCTGGTACCCACATCATCACTAACAGGACTTGTAATATGGAATATCTGCCTGATTCACAGGGTCAATCCATTTGAACCAAAGTTTCTACCCAAAGCCTGCTGGAACGGTCATTTTGAAAACTGAACAATACAGCAAGGGTTCCAGGTGCTTAAACATAGCATCAAGGGCCAAAACTTTACATTTAACAGTTGGTATTACTGTGGCTTAGAGAAGCCAATTCAATCTCAGTTAAATAAAATCAGTGCTTTTCAATAGACCACTTCACAAGGATAGCAAGACATCATGTCCTTATTGTCTGAAAGAGCTGGAGGCACAAGGTGGCCCAACCAAGAACATGCCCAGAGTGAGCGACTGTGTTAGGAGTAATGCAGCCAAAGCTCCCAGACAACAGCCTATTGAACCAAACTGCTTCTTACAGCTATTAAAAAAAAAAAATTTAAAACACCCGCTGCAGCTCACATCTTTTTAAGCCACCAGTTTTGTCTTAGAAAAAAACTAGCTGGACAGAAAATGGGGATTTTTCTGGCTGAATGTTTGGGTGTTGAACTTCCAGATACTTTAAAAGGAGCTCATTTATAAAAAGTGAAGCGCCACACCTTTCTGAAAAGATCCAGGCCGCTTTAAGAGTATCGCAGTTGAGCACCCAATTAATCATGAGCCACTTACAAAAATGTAAAGTCTTCACTGCTTTCAAAGAAGTCAAAGGGAAGATTTTTATAAAATCATGTATTGAAAAATTGTTGGCTGGACCAAAGTAAGAATGAAAAGGGACCACACTATACATTAGACCCCCCTGATCCTATTCTTACATTGACCACCAACTTTACCATATACAAATTAAAATCTTTTAAAATATCTGTTTTACTAATCAATGTTCATGTTGTCTTTTTAGCACTTCTCAGGCAAAAGGAAACAGATCAGTGAATTCCATTTTTTATCATTAATTTCAAGTTCTGATATACTACTCCTGTGTTTAAAATAAATGTTGTTTATTTAGGAATGTATTTACTTTTTTTAATTTACTTTCATAGGGCCATTTATATGAGTCTCGATTTATTAGCTGTTAGTGTTACCAAGCCAATTTCCACATAAAATGTAATTGTAAGGATCTCCTTCAGGACAATACTATGCAGCACCACCTAGCTGTCTAGACCACAGCCATTATACTTCCTGTCCCGGAGCAGAGGTCTTTCCTTTAAAGTATCTTGCTCTTTATTGTATTGTGTTGCCTACAATGAAAATAAAAACCATTTGTTCTTTTATTAATGTTCATAAAAGCACCAATATTTAGCAGATCTCCCGGTTCCCGATATGCATTCAGGGTATGTGCCAGATCTTTTAGGGTTTAAAATAAGTTAGTGGTCAATTATTCTGTTTAGTAAACCAAGAGGAAAAAAAGCATTTGCTCAATATTACAAAACACTTACAAGCCAAAACTAGGAATCAAATGCAGGAGCTGACTGTTATACAATACTCTGTTTGTCTCTCCCAGGTGAAAAACCAGAATTGGGAGTGACGGTGTTAGATAAACTGATAAAACCTTCCATAATTCCATTTTTATTATTAAGTTACATGCTTTGTGCAATATCCACAGCACAAATAGTTCTCTCTCTCGTGGATTTAATTTTTAGGCTTCAGACTTTTCCTGCAGCATTAGTGCTATAGTGCAGTTTAATGCCAGTAGCTTTTCTTTCTGGCTGGCATCACCAGACCTAACTTTCTGGTTTGCCCAAAAAGTCAGCAAATAAACAGCACTAATAAAACAGGGAAGCATATGTTTCCTTGCTTCTCATTCTCATGAACTCAAACTCTAGCTTCCCTCCAGGTAAGTCAACAGAAAATGTCAGTTAGGCTGTGATATTTGTTTTGTACATGTGCCTCTCCTTGAGCAGTGACAACATTTTGCAGTGAAAATTAAAGAATATAGCTATGTGCTTTCCAAGATACATTCTTTATGCTTTTGCCATTTTGATTTTGTACCGTTAGCAAATAACTAACATTTAAAGGTTACTGTAAAACATTCAGTGTTCATGAAATCGTTTTTTGAAAACAAGAAACTGAAATTACAGGCAAATCTATTGTTTCAAAGTAGATTAGTTTCTGGGAGGGAGGAAATAATCTTCATTTGCACAACATTACTGTGTACTCACATGGCACTTTTCATCTAGAAATCTTATCACACCTCACAAAAATATGTAAGCGTATCACTACTGTACTGTGGGGTTTTTTTTTTTAACTGCATGAGGTCCTCTTTCTCCATTTCAAAGTTAAAGAGCTCTTCATATTAAAAAAATAAAAATCTAGAATTTCTTACCCTGGATGTCCTGAGCAACTTTCCCTCATAGTTTATTTATACAGGCTCAAAAATGTCAGATTCAGCGTGCCAACAACTGCGGAGTGTAATGTATATTCTAAGTAACTACCATATCACTAGTATCTAACACAGCTTGTGAAATACTGACAAAGTTTGAACAAAACAGACACAAAAAGACATTTTATTCTAGTCTACCAGGTATTTTACCTTGAATAACTAACAAATAGTAGGGCCCAGATCAGGGATAGGTAATTATTTTGGGTGAAGGGCTGCTTACTGAGTTTTGGCAAGCCATTGAGGGACACATGACAAGCAACCAGGAGCAAATAAATATTAATTTTCTAAACTTTTTAGGGGCCCTGTGGGCTGGATAAAGACCTGGCAGATCGCATCTGGCCCACAGGCTGCATTTTGCCCACCCCGGCCTAGATCCTAGATAGCTCTATTTACTGTACAAGCAGAAGACAAGCCTAGGCACTGCTTATTCCTTCTGGTCTTGTACAAAAAAAAAAAAGTTGTTCAGATTTAATGCATGAAAAATCATTAAATAAAAGTAAAACTACAGAGCTTTGTACTGTAAATTACAATAGGAATTTATTTAATCTGTTCAAACATTCTTTAAAAATGATTATAACAAATGGCTCAAACTCAGATTTGGGGTGTTCACAGCGATCCATTTTTGTCTATTGGGCATGTCACAATTTTTAAAAAGCTCAACTGGAAGTTATGAAATGGAATCAATGTCTTCCAAGTCTGAATTATTTATGAACTGCATAAGCCAACTGTGCTAATCAAGCTCCCTGCATTTAATTAACTAGCATTCTCATCTGCCAACTGTTGCCTGGCTTATTGTAGGAGATAACCTTAGACAGGGCCCCAACAGCAGCTCACTTAGAGGGCAATCACAATAATTAGCTGAGTTAAACAACTTGTATGTCTCATACCCACTTATTTGTTCAGACTACTGCCTAACTCATGTCTGTCCCATTTTGCAAAGAGATACACATTCTTATACCTGGCTTAACCATCAAATACAGGCCTGCAATCTCCTTTCGAGGGACTATCATTCTTCCTGCATGCAAACTCATAGCACAAACTATTTTCCTAAGCAACTGTCAATATGCTAGTTTTCCCAATGTAGGGTATGTTACATACTGTAAGAAGGACAAGATAGGATCTGTTTTTCCATCAAGACACAATCAACATGAACCTGCTGTAGAAAACAAAAGCGTTTTTTAAAGTAATGCAGACAAGGTTCCTTGGGTTTTTTAAAGTAAGAAACCCTGTTCTATGTTGAGACGGTATCTTTTATTAAAAAAAAAACTAAGCACTTCTCAAACAAAATAGTATTCATAAATCAGTTAACCAGCTCCTAAAATGCAGCTATTTCTAGGCTGAAACACAGAAGTTATTTAACAGAAGACCAGGGGGTTAGGACAGGGAGTGGAGGCTATTGCAGTCACCTAACCTGCAGGTACAGCTTTGATAAGCACAGTGTAATGAGCTGAAATTTGGATGCAAATGAAATAGCTCAAGCAGCAAACAAACCTCCTTTCAAACTCTAAAGAGATGAATATCAGACTTCTAAACAACTCTTCTACTCTCTGCACAAACAATATTTATCTTACAAAATCAGTTCATTTCCCACACAGTATTTTCACTTCCTCTCTCCTTTGAGAAGTGAATCTAATATGCAACATCAAAGCAAAAACAACTCAAAACAAAACAAAAAAAAAAGCTTAGGTGTAAGAAAACCAGATAAATGGCACAGAACCTATTATGGGTCTGCAGCGCTTTCCAAAAGGCGGAGAATTGAGACAAATGAGAGTGCAAAGATCCTCAGCTGTCAAAATCCGTCCCCTCCAGAAATCTGGAAAAACCAATCAGACCATGGTGCAACAGTTGCAGCCAAGCTCCTTGCCTGCAAGCCCAGAGGGTACTTGCACACTGCACAGCAGAAATGCATGGAGCTCCATTACAAGTATTCAGAGGTTCAGACATCAAAGAAAACAGAAGCTTGTATCTGCAGGGTTTAAGAGTACCCACTCATGATGGATGGATAGATGGCGAGTGAGTACTCTCCAGAGCTGTCCTGCTACAGTTGCACCCATAGCAGCTCTAGCATTTCAAAAAAGAGCAGAGATTAAACAGTCTAATAAAACTTGGCAGAAGTTGAACAGATACCCCTTTGCATTCATTACATGACTAACTGGGCATATTCAGCTGTTTCAGCCCCTTGCACTGTCTTCTACTGACATTCTCCACAGAAAACTTGTAACTGCAGAGTAGCTGATGCTTTCAGCATCTAGTCCAGGGGTGAGCAAAATATGGTTGCAGGCTGGATCCAGCCCACCAACTGGTCCTGGCCTGCAGGTAAGTGCCCACCAATTTACTGGGTCCCTCCTGGAGCAGCACAGCAGGGGCAGCAAGAGCAGAAGCAGGAGCCGCTGGATGCAGGGGGGAGCCGAGCAGTAACCCAGGTGGTTGGAGCCAGAGCTGCACTGGGAGCAGCCTTGCTGGGAAGTTGTGCACACTGGCCAGGGCCAGCAGATGTGGGCTGCCCTGGGCAGGAACAAGCAGGGCTCAGCCCCACGTGGAGTGCTGCAGGCTGGAGAGCAGGGAGGCGAACCATACCTACACCCAGGCAAGCTCTGCTGCATGTGCCCCCTGCAACCCCACTCCCTCTCCCCACCCCCAGCTGGCTCCTGGGACCTGGTATGGAGGCAGCCTCCCCCTACACCCTCCCCCAATCCCACAATATACAAGAGTAAGACTATTTTGAGCTATTATGCAAACACCTCTATATATGCTCCTCAAATAACCATAGATCAGGACAAAATTTATTTTTTTGAAATAAAATTAAAATATAGTAGACATTTGATTTTTAGAATATTTGTTTTTTTATCTATAATTTGTTAAAATATCTTCTAAAACATTGTGTGTGTGACCCTTGAAAGCTCACCAAAGCTCACTATGTGGCCCTCCAGCCAAAATAACTGCCTACCCCTAATCTAGTGATTTCCAGTTCCAAGTCAGTCAGTTCACCTCTTCTGTGACTCCTCAGATATGTGAGTAACCTCCAAAAGCAAGTAAAAAAACAAATGTATTTACATGAGATCAGACCAAAATCTAAAAAATCATTTCAGCACATTTTTGTCAAAACTCTAAATAACTGCACCAAGAAAGAAGAAGATGAAGTACAACTTCTGATGCGCTTTCACAAGCTCAAACATACTGAAGAATCCTCTAGTAATAGAAGAATTGTCCATCCAGGGAAGAGGATTAATTCAGAGCAAAGTACTTCTGTACCCTTAGAGCTGTGAAATTTTATAATGAAAAGTAAGACAGAACTGCAAACTGGAAAATAGTTGTCTCTACCACATGACAGCAGCAGGGAAGTAGGAAGGCATCACAACAGCATCAGATATGTAACAGGCCTTTGCTTGATGCCTGGCATGGCACACTGTAATGTTATGCCTCCTGAATTTTAATCTTACAGTAACTACCTCGTTGCAGTTTTCAGGGTAAAAGGGCTGTGCCTACAGAACCGTCTAGCTCAAAATTGTTTAAACTAGTCCCTGTTCTATTAATACAGCTATGTAAGAAGTTTCGTCGCCAAGATGCATAAAAATCAGATTTCTATTAAAAAGGTAAAAGTTAAACCTATTTAAAATTAAATTTGAAATCATGACAACCTAGGTTAGCATGTGCTATAAGCTATTAAATGTATGTTAAATCAAAAATGATATTTTAAAAAAGTATGTTTGCTACTGACATTTTAAAGAAATCCAAAACGCTGGCCTTGTGGAAGTCCCTGGTTAGGTACCTGGAAGCAAGAGTTTACTGAAATACTAAACGGGCATTTGATAGCACGTTACAAAGACGACATTTTCTTATTTCTAGTTTATTTAAATATTTCAGTTAACTTAAAGTTGAGAAACTGATAAGGAGCTAAAAAGCAAGAAAACCTGTATTTATTCAGACTGGAGAAAGAAAAGAAGATGCGAGTAGCTGACATCTACTAGTTCTAAAATCTTTGGAGGACACAGTAGCCAGTGCAGAACACTAATTAAAAATCCTACTTTCTTGGATAAATCCATTTTAAGTGCAAAACATGTTTTGAGATGTCTGGCATTGTTTTCCCTGTGTATCTAATATAGTCCACCCTTTTCCATGTCCTTGTGACAAAGTATTCAGCAGATTTCATAAATTCCTTGGAATCTGACAGGCTGCACCATGAGCACTTCTGCTATGGTCTTGAACTTGCCACCACTAGGTGATCAACCAGACACCTTATTGTCCATGCCACTCCAGCCTCCATCTAGTCTATTGAAGGTAGTTACATTTAACTATTTTAAAACAATTTTAAAATGTGCTTTTTGTGCATTTTAATTAAATCCCCATTTCCATTCAAAAATAGTTTGGAACCAATCTAAAATAAACCATCACTAAGTAAGCAAGAAATGTGTCATTCAGTATTCTTATTAAACCCTCCTACCTAGCCAAAAGAAACACTGCATTAAGTGTAAGGGCTATATTTAGTTGCCAACCAACACATTTGAATCATTTTCAACCAAACAACATTTCTTTAAGAAGGTAACTAGAAAGTATAAAAGCAAACCATGATTCAAATTGATTATTTAAATCTAGGCTTCCAATTTAAAAACATGATTTAAATAATTTGATATAAATGAATTCACCCTGGCTGCGGCAGCCACCATGTACATGACATGCAGCAGGTATAGTCTGACGGAGGACATCTCAAAGCCAACTTACGTGCATATTCAACAAGATGTCTGCCTATTGAAATGACTTCAAAAGCCATCCTTAGGATTACACTCATAGTAAACAGTTATTTGGAACCAAACTGCGTCTAAATCCAAAAAAAAAAAATACAAGGTTTGGGTGGTGTACTTTTGTGTACAATGCAACAAAAAAGACAAGCTGCAAAGCTGCTTGTCATTCCTATCCCGGCTACAAGAATTATGAAATAAATAGGAGAGCTAGTCTTGCTGGTGGGACATGAATAACCAGTGTTCTTGTCAACCTGACAGCACATTTACAAGATTGCTAGAATGTGGGAACAAATGAAAAGTACTCAGTGTGGAAAGAGTTCTTTCTGCACACACTGCAAATATGGGAGCATGTTTTTTTTCCAATTTTAGCCCCCAATCATTAATGAATTTAAAGATAGAGGAGGGGAAAAGATCATAACCAGGCAAATGCATGAGAAGGGCCATCACAGCAAGGTCTCAATACTGAATAGAGCATAAAATTCTACCATCCCAGATGGTTTTCAACGTGTGCTATTTACCCACAGAACAGCCTGTGAAAAAAAGGTAAATCAGGTGTTTTACTTTCCATGGACACCAATCTAACCCTGTTCACATTCCTTAATTAAAATAATAATAGTGCTGAAGAAAGTTTTACTTAGCACCTGCCCATACTCTTGGTTTATATGGCAGACTAGCTTTTACATATCTTCCAATTCAGAAATCTGTGTGAAAGGCTGTTGATGTCAAAGTTCGAGGCAACACAGCCTTTTCTGACATTAACGTGGTACGTTTCCATTCTGGGCATCAAGCCCAGCAAAATAAACTGCTTCCAATTCATTTAGCTACAACTGGCTAATCTCCCCCGAAACACCAGACAGGTTGTTGTTGTGCTTGAGATCTAACTGAAAGCTCAAGGAGCAAGAGTGCCAAATTCTTTAGTGGATCCAGTCATTTAGAAGTTGGCACACAGCAACCTAGGACATTGCACAACTGAGTACTAGTCACTTCTGTACCCAGAACTCAAACAGGAACTGCAAGGGATATTATTGGGTTGTAAAGGCAACTGAGAAACCTCCTACACTGAAGAACTTATTTTTAACATTATGAGGACCGATTTCTGCTCTTATACCCCAGCAACTCCACTAGGAATTAAAAGCAACAAGGATGCACAGATCAAATTGGCAGCAGAGTCTGCTCCCATAATTGTGTACTGTCCTAGTGCTTCACCCAGCTTGCTTTTTAGCATGCTCTTGTTAAGCCTAGTTCTTCCCTGCTCCAAAGCCTTGTTCTATCACCTCTTCCCCACTATCTTATTTTAAAACTGGTTTTCATTTCCCATGCTTTACAAAGCCTTTTTGTTTATATTAAACCACCAAAAGTGTTTTTTTATGAGGTGATTCTTATGCACTGCAGTTACCATTTTACATATCAAAGGTGCAATTTTGGAAGCCTTTAGCCAAACCCAGAAGCAAGGTCAAATATTTTAGGCTTGCAACAGATTCTTTACTTCTACAACCCTGTTACACCAACCTACTAACAGATTAAAAATTCATAAGTACATGGTACTCTTTCAGTAATTCAGAATTATCAATTAATTCTAATTATTAAAAAGTGCAATATTTTGCATCTGAGGCTTTTAAATTAAGTAATCCGTTGCCAATGACTGAAGTTGTGAATTAGCAAGTCACAAAAAAATTAAGAAAGTTACATTAAAAAACCTGATTTATTCTCTATAAGTAATGGTACAGACACCTGAAACAAAGGATATGCTGTTAGTAAAAAGTAAGAGAAGCAAGTTGGATTAATAATATTTATACCACTTCATAAGACACAAGTAGGGACCTACCTAAATCATGAGTCTGTGTATTTTGCGGAAACCGTGAAAAATAGCGTTGTCAGGCATCCTGGTAATTGCGGACATTGGCCACAATTTCACACAAAACCAAACAAAAACAAAAACAAAAAAAACCAGTAGTGAAGTAGACTGAATGTAGGGGCCCTCTGCTAATCAGCATCAAGGGGCAGGGCCAGTGGGGCCTCTCTACCAACCAGTGGAGTCCAGCAGGGCTGCCGTGAAATCGGTTCTGTGCTGCAAGCAGGCAGCAAAAAACCCAGTCTCACCGTAACTTAGGTCTGTAGATATAAGTAAACATGAATGGATTATTGAAACAAACTACTTACCTGTCCATTCACTTCTCATTATTTATGCTGTCTGGTTTGGTTCTGTACCACACATTGACTGCCCCAAAAAAATGGATGCGTCATTTTCACTTCAACAGAAGCTGAAGGCTGAACTTTCCAGGTTGCAAAGATTGAAAAGCTTTTGTTCTCCAAAGTATCTGTTCACTTGGCATCTTTTAAATCACACAGATTGTTGTACAAAAACCAGAAAACTTGTCATTGGTATTATTAAAGCTTGTACTGTTACAAAATCTAGGCCCAACTTTTGGATGACCCTACGGGAAAACTGTTCTACATAAAGCCCACATAAGCCCCCGTACTGAGGGGAGCTGCACAATGCATAAGGCCACTTAGAGCCTAAAAACCTGTAATTCAGCACAAACTGGATCAAGATTTTAATTTCAAATCAGTTTTAAGCCAAGGAAATTTAGCATAGTGCACTGCCACAGGGACATGGGAGGATGTGAACTTGTGCTACAAAAATATGCCCAACGCTAGGGGTAAGCAAGAATTTCAGTTGAAGGCCCACGTAACAACTTCTGGTGAGCATTCAAAGGCCACAAAGATAGCACTGCCCCTTGACAGGTGCCTCACCCCCTGGTCACTATCTTGGGAGCAGAAATCCAGCCACATAATTCCTGGCCTTTGCCACTGGAAGTTCCTCCCCTTGCCCTTGGAAGTACTCCGGGGGGAGGGGGGGAGGGTTTGCCATCTTAGAACCAAAAAAAACCCCAAACATATATTACTACTATAACATATTTTAATTTTATATCAAAAAACATTTTTTTCTGATTTATATGCGTTTGGGTATTATATATAGAGATGATAGCATAATTGCTCAAAATAAAGTCTCTCTTATATATTGTGTGGGGGGGAATGCGTGGGGTGTGGTTGGGGGGTTGGACATGGTGTGTGTGTGTGGAGAGGGTTTATGGGCGGGGTTGTGAGTAAGTGTAGGGTTTGTGCAGGGTGTACATGAAGGGGGCCCCCACTACATGCCCCCCATGGGGCACGGCCCCCACTGCCAGAGGCAGCAGCAGCTGATGGCACGCCCTTGGGGTATCCATGGTTTGCAGCAGGCAGAGCCCCCCAGGAGCGCATGGCTGTGGCTGAGTCCCAGGAGCTGCATGTAGAAGCACAGCACTGGCCTGCCCCAATGGCACACAGCTCCTGCCTACAATGCCAGGAGCCCCACATGTTGGTACGGAGCCAGCCCTGCCTGACCCAAAGGTGCACAAAGCCAGAGGGAGCTGTGTGCCATTGGGCTGGGCCAGCTCCATGCCTCCACATGGGGCTCCCAGCTAGAGTACTGGGAACCCCAGGGAGGTAAAAGCACAGAGCTGACCCAGCCTGGTGGTACATGACTTCTGAAAGCCTGCACATCCTGCTGTCTTTCAGAGAGGCAGCCATGGGCCCATAATAATTGTCTTTTAGAGGTGCCCCACAGGCCAAATAGAATGGCTTGGCGGGCTGGATCTGGCCTGCAGGCCATATTTTGCCCACTCCTGCCCTAAGGGGAGCTTAGTGAACGGCAGAAAAGATTACATGCAGCACAGAAGCACAGGTTTAGGTCTCCCCTTGTCTTTTATGAACCTCTTGTCATGCCTCCCTCAGAAGCCATCCTCTGTGAAACTCATCATAATTTTCCCTTGCTATCCATGAATTTCTACCGAAGTAGTAAAGGTACACAAAAGATGTGGTAAATACAATTATATAGCCTTTTTTGGGATGATTTTCTGATTTTAACTGCAAAAACATTTGTTAATATTCTTCAAGTGTTTACTGGGTTGAGCTTCAACAAATACTTGTAAATGCTGATCAGCATATTGCAACAGTGGTATACATAATGGAATTTTTAAGTGTTAGTCATCATCTCTAGCATAATAAACCTCATCTCCTTCCATTTTCACCACATCTTTGATGGAGATAGCTTTAGAAACCTGCAAAGAAATGACTGAAAACCAAAGAGTCCATAACCAAAGAGTCATACAAATCCAGTGTAAAGTTGTGTTACAAGTTCAGATATATTTATGTATATATCTGCAGAGTGAATATTAAAAAGTTAATATCCATTATTCACTCCAAAATTTGCAAGTTCCGTCTGGGTTATCAGAGCAGTGTCCTATTTCTAGTATTCAAATCTTATGACTAGAGATGTTTGTCTAGAAAATATGGTTTAATAAGATCCAATTCCTATAGGAATTACTTTCTCTATTAATTTATCTTTGTTTAAAGTCTTTGGCCTGTATCTCAGCAGTGCTGAACACCCACAAATCCCACTGAACGCACTGGAAAGAGCAGCTTTGCAAAAATCAGGCCATCAGTTCCTTGAGGCTTTACTTTAGTTCTGTAACCTAGAAATATGCTCTGTGACAAGAGGTAGTTATCACAGAGTTCCTCATCTGTCAGCTAAGACCACAGAAAATAGTCCATCACCCTAACGGAACTTAACACTTCTTGTTTGTTGCTAAAGCACAGGAGACAGGATTCCTACAAGCTAGCAGCAAGCTGTAAGAGCAACATTGCTACCTACTCTGTACAGATTAAGAGTGTGCCAATACACAAATCATAATGCCATGAGTTACTATCAAATGACTGTCTCCTATTTGATTCTTTTCAATAAGAAAGTATTTGAAAGCGATTGCGCACACAGCTGCACCAAACTCGGCATGTAACGTCTGGTGCAATAAAAATGCTGACATTTTGCTGGTTTAACTAAAACTTTCATAGGTTCTCAAAGCCTGGTTTAAAGAACAAGCAAAACACACAAACTAGGGACCCATATCAACTGAGAGCCAATCGTGCATTCCTTATGTATCCCAAATTCTCGTTTACCTAATGAAATGCAACATCAGATGGCACATTTATATTTAGAGATACTCTAAGAAAATAATGGTACCATAGAAGGCCAGGCACTTGCCTAGCTATAGCAAAGGCCTGTAACAACTTGTACAACTGAAAATGTGTGTTTTTAAGCTAACATGGAAGATGTGAACTGAGCAAAATAAGCTTTAGAAGAGTTTTTTGTGCAGTACTTTGAATTATTGGTATATTTATCATTTGTAGTCTGTGATTCATTGTGCTGATCTTGTCTGCTAGTGCTCTAATTACATTGCTAGGCTACAAACTGAAAGTCATTTTGCACAGTAAAACTAAGCCATTAATAGATGCTTTGTTAAGTACAATGAACTGAATTTTTTTAGCCTTATTCATAACTTAAATAATGTTTAAAAAAAAGAAAAGGCCCTTTTATGCTTTCTTTAGAAAAGTAAATAATTAGATGTTTTTATGACTTTAAAATACATTCTAATAACTACTTCGCAGGTACTTCTAAAGCATCTTCAGTATTGTATATGAGCACTGTTGACTCTCCACGATTGCCATCTGGAGCCTGGTAATAAATGTGCCCATTCAGACCATAAGGTTTCTCTACTGAAATATACAGGAATTCCCTTCTCACAGGATTCCATCATCTTTCTAGAGTCAAAGAAGCACTGAGCACCACTAATTTTTACAAAAGGCAAAAATTTTGCCTCTTGTCTCTTTGAGAAAGCAGAACTTGTGCAATATTCACAATAACACCAAAGTCAGGATGGGTAGGAGGATATATACATCTGCGTGGTGCATCTTCAAACTGCAGCCAAAGAAACTTACATTATAGATTACATAGAACTTCAGGAGGGATGTGGCCAGCATCGAGAGGGTCCAGAGGAGGCTACTTGCATGGTCAGGGGGCAGCAGGGCAAGCTCTACGAGGAGGCTATGAGACCTGAACCTGTTCAGCCTCCACAAGAGAAGGCTGAGAGGGGATCTAGTGGCCATCTATAAATTTACCAGGGGAGACCAGCGAGGAACGGAAGAGGCCCTGTTCCCCCGAGCACTAACTACCTGGTGTAACTATGAATAACGGCTACAAGTTGATTGAGAGTAGGTTCAGGCTAGACTACTACTAGCAGTGAGGGCAGCTAGGATCTGGAACCAACTTCCAAGGGAAGTAGTGCTTGCTCCTACCCTGGGGGTCTTCAAAAGGAGGCTAGATAATCACCTAGCTGGGGTCATATGATCCCAGCATTCATTCCTGCCCATGGCAGGGGGTCAGACTTGATGATCTGCTCAGGTCCCTTCCAACCCTACCAGCTATGAAACTATGAACCTTCTGACTATGAGGGTGGTCAAACATTGGATGAGGCTACCTATAGAAGCTGTGGAACCCCCATCCCTGGATATCTTCAAGAGCAGGTTAGACAACATTTGGCTGGGATGGTTTAGTCAGGGATCCCGCCTTGAGCAGAAGGCTGAAGTAGATGACCTCATGGATCCCTTCCAGCCCTACTTTCCTATGATCTGCACAATGACACAGAGGTCAGGATTAATTTTAGGTACATGAGATATTCTAAAACTCCCTGAAAAATACATAATGCAGTAATTACAGAGCGCTACCAAACTTATCTGTACTTCAATGCATACTGATGGGAATCAACATCAATCTGACAAGATGTTCTTATTGAAACTTCACAGTACATCACCTTGGTTTTAATGCATGTTTAAAATTTAACTAATAACACATAGTGAGAGGAAGAGTGCTTTAGAAGACAACTTCTGAGCAAGGCTGGGACCTCCCCATTTCTACAACTCCCTGTGTAACACCTTTCGTGCGTGTTACTGGACAGCACTGCCACCCAGCCCACAAGAGAGCATGTTCTGAACTCCAATGTTATACTCAATGACAGGCTGCTTTTTTGAGATGCATAATCTTTATATTCAAAGGGAAACATAGAAAACTTGGGATGTGTTTTATGGCAGCACAAACTGCAAGAAAAGGATTAAAATAATGAAGTCTCTTTTTATGTTTTTAATGGTCACAAAAATAATTTTTCTTTCAATTACAGACATTTGAACTTCAATAACACCATGCTGGTCATAGTAACTGGCATCCTACTGCCCTGCTCTCTGTGTAACTGAGAGGTCACTCAGTTATAATGTGTTACCTTTTATTATTTGTGTAATTCCAAGTATGATCAGTATGACAATGACCGAATACCAGGAAAAGCTAGAAAAAGAAGCCCTTCATAAGTACATCAAATAAATTACAGGCAAATTTGTGATACAAAATGAGAAAGGCTGGGTAATTAGAGCTGAAACATTTTCCTTCACTTATAATACAGACTGCATAACAACACAATGTCCTTGTTACTTATTTAATGTTTGTATATGAATATCCAATTATATGGGCAATTTGTTTTCTATGTTTTCATATTTTCCACATTATTGCAGTATTACAAAAATACCAAGAACTGCATTCCAGACAGCCCTTTCCATGTGTATTTATTACTCAAGTGACATTAACAGTTCTAGGTGAGCTCTTCTGCCCAATTATTATAATTCTAGGCGAGGCAGGAATGGGAGACTGGTGCTAGCTAGGTAAAGGGACTGGGATTGAGAATGGGGGAATTTCAACTGGCTAGGAAAGGGGCCTAAGATCTGGGAAAGGAAATGGGGGCATGGGGAGCCTAAAATCAGATGATGAGCCAAAGGATGGCAGGGACTGGCTGGGCAAGGAGTCTGGGACTGAGAACCAGCGGGATAGTGGAAGACAGAGGAGATGGATCTCAGCAGCTGCAAGAATATATGAGAAGAAGTGGAACTATCTAGACTAGTGATTCTAAACCAGGGTGCTGTGGCACCCTGAGATGCCTTGAGATCCTTGGGATATCACACAATGTTTGGTGTGCAAACATGATTCACAAGATAAATCCAGAGATCCCAGACAGGAATACAGTGTTAAAAACATACTGACCCGTTGTGATGCAAGTTCTGTGCAAAGGAAAAATTATTCTATTATTTTTCCATACTTGAAAAAAAGTGTGAAAACTAAGAATTAACAGTTTCTGACAGGTGCCCAAAGTCTAAAAAGGTTGACAACCACTGATCTAGACAAAGAGGCTAGAGCCAGAGAAGCTAGAGAAGTACAGGGCACACTGAGACTGGATGAGGGTGGGGGGAGAGGAGCTGGGATTAAGAACCAGTTGAAACAGAGACCATGGGATGCAACTGGAGGCCAGGATGGGGGACAGAGATAAATGAAAGAGGAGACACAAGATGGACTGGAATGGCCTGGGTAGGAAGGCTGATTTGAGAAGTCTCTGAATAATAGAAATTGGGACTGGCTGAGAAGAGAGGACTAGGGGACCAGGACATATCAGAGAACGAGGCGGCACAGGTCTGGGAAGAACAGCTAGAAGAAGAGAATATGATGTTATCAGCCTGGTTGGAATGTCTAGATCTACATGGTGGAACCAATGGGATGAAAAGTTTGTGTTTTCAACTTCTACAACAGATAAAAAAGGTCCTTCACTCAGCTGTCTTTGCACTATACAACCCTGATTCATGATCAGAGCAGGCCCATTATATGGACTAAAAGAGGCAGATGACCTTGCAGAAAAAAAATATTTGTTCATGTAATTAAAAATAAGGTAGTTGTGCATATACATCACCAAATAAGGATTGCGCAAGAGAAAATAGTTCTTGCATTTCCCAATTTTTCAGTAATTGACTTGGCGATTTCAACAATGTTCTTTTAGTACAGGTGTTTTGCGTGTGATAGAGATTTAAGTTATACATGTCCAAAGGGACAGAACGATAAAGATTACTCAACACACTGTCTTATAATATTCTCTAGCTATCAGGAAGAAAGATCGTCCTAAGAACTATTTCAGCACAGGTTAAGTATATGGTTTATACACCTCTCTTACAATTTGTTAAGGTAAGATGGATAGATATAATATGTGTAGATATTAAATTTACTGCAATTCTGAATAAAATCCTGGATTACTTAATCTGTATCGACAGCCTGTCTTGCATGCATACAAATCCAGCCTCTGGCTTCTTTATTATTCATTCCATCCAGGAAGAGCACACACCAAATGCATGGGCTTCCTCAGCCTGATGAAGGGTTTGTAAACCCAAAAGCTTGCTAAGAAACGTTTTTCCCCAACTACTTAAATCAGTCTAATAAAAGATATCAGATTCACCCCAGAACCTTGTCTGTCTATATCCTCAGACCAACATGGCTACAACCTGCACCCCTATAATCTATATTTTACATTTCTGAGGAACAGAGAAAAGGAAAGAAGTTTCACTTCAATCCCCAAAATCAACAGTCCTCAGTGTCAACACGGACAACTGCTAAAACAAATGAAAAAATTTTAAATTGGACAAGATCGTAAGTGCCAAGTTCTAGGCTGAAAAGAATTGTTATACTTGTGTTATAAATTCCCATGTACAACTTCCGTGAATGGTAGCTCAAGATCCTGCACTGTTACCTTCAAGAGCAGACAAAATACTGTGCGCATGCAGTGCCTCATCCCTTTGGGTGGGATACCCCACACTCTACCCAAGCAAATTATGATGCAAAATTGAGGCCACCAGTGCTGTGACTTTCAACACTGACTAACAAGTGAGGCTTGCTGATAGGTGTAATTCTACCATATTTCATTTAAAATAGGGACTCTGGCATGCTCAAAGAAAGCCAGGCTCTTCTGGTACTGGGGTTGGGAATTTACAAAACTTATCATCAATCAGCCATTTTTTTGTTTTTTTCACCTAAGAACACATTGCAGGTTAGAGAGATTATTTAGAGATTTCCTCTGCAATATCTGAAACCCATATCCGACATGCTAAGGAACGAAACTTGGTGTCCAACTATGCACAATACAAAAGTAACCAACATAAAGAGAAATTTACATTCCTTTCTTCTTTGGAAAAATTATATAATCACGTTCTTCCCTAAGATTCGACATAAACTATCAACATAAAAATCATTAGAAATGTTGAAAATCAGATTCTTTCTTTAAGCTCTGGCCCTGTTAACACCTAAAGTATTTATGCTACAGGTAGAGATTTTAAGATAATTTATTGCGACAGCATGCTGTTAACTTTTGCACTTCTAAATGAGCAACAGTATTAAACACTTCAGTTTCACTAAGTTTGTTTTTGAACAGGGAGTGGAGCTGTTAAAATACAGAGAAGAAGAAAACCTCCATGTTTGCTTAACCTGAATTATAACCCCATTTTTTCTCAGGTGAACAACAAACAATCCATTATACTTGCTTAAAAAAATCATAGTGTAAGTTCCCCATGCTAGATGGAGGTATAACTCAGATACCAAGAACTGTGCGCCAGCTGCAGCTTTTCTTTTTCATCATAACCTTGGGTGTCAGAGTGCGTTTTTTAGTGGTAGAATAGAGGTGCCATTTACACACACAGACTGGACTGTAATTGCTAAAAAGTTCTTTATTTAAAATGAGCTGGCTCTGAACCACAAGTTATCTGACATGGAAAGTTTACATGAAAAGATCTGTTCAGCATGCCGGCTCTTCTTCTGCCCATGACTCCATTATTTCTCCTAGCCTGGTTATGCCCAGTCCAAGTACACCCTTGATTTCTGAGGCAGCAGTTTGTGCGCTTGCCTTCACCCATCAGGATTGTGCTGAGCCCTCCGCATCTAGTCCCTCGTGTGCTACAAACTCCCACGTGCACATTTAGCAGACAGCAGAAGCGCAAAGGGACTGAGTAGCGATACTTTCATGCCAGCTCCTCTGGAAGATTTTGACTGCCACTGCCTTTGATGCTGCTTCTCCGAGCAGCACCCACCAGCCCTGTGCCAAGTCCAACCTATTTCTGGTTCTGAAACCTGCTCTGAGCTCCCGTGCAATACCTATCAAGATATGGTGCCGTTACACCTCGCTGTAGCAGACTGTGCATTCGATGGGTGTCCAACAGAAGCGCTTGTCAGGTGTCACCCACGTGTGTGGGCACAGACACCGCAGGGCATTCACAGAGAAGCTACAAATACCCAGTGGCAGAGACATGTCGAGACAACTCTTAGCAATGCCACCACACAGGAGTGCCCCGAGTGCTGTGGGATGATACCAGAAGCGGTGGCAGAGACATGTCAAGACAACTCTTAGCAGTACCACCATATGGCAGTGCCCTGATTACTGAGGGAAGATGCAGCCCTCAATCTCTGTCGCCACCCCTCGGACACCTCCTCTGCATATCGCCAAGTCACCCCATCCCCAGGGGCCCTCCCTGCTCCCTGGGCCACGTGCAGAGCAGGGGGACCCCAGCAGTGGGCACCGCCCAAGGGGCATGGGGCTGCTCCCCACAGCCCCGCTGCTCCGCGCTCTGACACCAAGGTGGGCAGTGCCCCAGGCCCTTCTGAGACCCCAAGACTCTGGGCCCCCTCACAGCCCCATGCACCCCACCTCACAGCCCCCCACACCCCTCCCCCGCCCTAACACTCTGGGCTCCCTCACAGCCCCCCGCACCCCTCCCCCACCCCAAGACTCTGGGCCCCCTCACAGCCCCTCGCACCCCTCCCCCACCCCAAGACTGGGCCCCCTCACAGCCCCCCACCTCACAGCCCCCCGCACCCTTCCCCCGCCCTAAGACTCTGGGCCCCCTCACAGCCCCCCCCCGCACCCCTCTCCCTCCCCAAGACTCTGGGCCCCCTCACAGCCCCCCACGTCCCCCTCACAGCCCACCTCACAGCCCCCCGCACCCCTCTCCCACCCCAAGACTCTGGGCCCCCTCACATACCCCTCCCCCCCACGGCCCCAGCCCCTCACTCACGGCGGGCCCGGGCGACAGGAGCGCGAGCAGGGCGCCGAGGCGCAGGAGCAGGCGGGGCAGGTGGCGGCGTGGCCGGCCCCGGCGGGGGGGCGGGGCTGGGCCGTGACGTCACCCGCGGGCAGCGTTCAACGTCGCGACCTGCTCTGCCGCAGTGCCCGGCCCGGACGGGCGGGCGGGTTTCGTCCTAGAAGTTTCCTCGTTTTCATCAGTAGATCAAGTCCAGGTAAAGGGATTGATGTGCTTAGCGTAGGGGGGCGAGAACGTCGGGGCGACACCGCTGTGCCTTGCTAAGCAAGTCTCGAGTGCAAAAACAAAACAAAAAATACTCATGGTGAATCATAAATGAGTTGCAAGCTCTTCGGATAAAAATAACACCTGCAAAGCAGGAGGTTCGGATGGGGGAAATTTGAACGGGCGACTGGATCTGCACACCGCTGGCTTCAGGTTTCCCACCTGTACACAGCGCGAGTTTGGCCTTGCGAGATGGTGTTCGCTGTTCAGGACCGTCACTGCCGTGGGAGCTGCGCAGCCGGTCTTTGTCCTAGCGGAGCCACGCTGGCATCAGCTGCCTTTCAGAGCAGTCTTTGGATGAGAGGCGGTGGTGATCCACCCCAGCGTTTCTTGACCCCTGGGTAAGGGTGGCAAGAATATATGAAAGGGTCACGAACAAACTTTAAACATGGATTTTCTTTTAAAGGAGAAAAACGAAGGAAACTAGCTTTTCCCTTGCAAGCTGGCAGAGGTCCAGCCTGAGAGGGCCTGCTTGGGTCCCCCCATGTCCCACCTACCCACCCCCTGCCCCACACACTGGGGTGCTGGGGACAGCAGGTCGGGAGCGAGGGGCACTGGGTCGGGACTGGCCACTGATGTTTACAAGTGGGTCCAGGTACCAAAAAGGTTGAGCACCACTGATCTAACCCATGGGTTTAAATCCTTAAGATGCCCAGGCCCCTCAAGTGACACTAAGGTTTCAGCTTTCCCATACTGATACATGGTTAATTGCAGGTAGTTTACTGTTTTGGGATGGCTCGCTTTAGATGGTAAAAGCCTATATGCTGAGTGCATGCAGAACTCTAGGACTCATGGCTCAGAGATGATACCTTTTAGTAGACCTACTAAAACATGGCAAAAATATCTTTCTTTGCAAGCTTTTAGGCACACGTGCCCATGTTCAGGCTGGGGGGGGATTAAAGATGGTAAAAGCACCCTTAGGCAGACATTTTGCACAAAGGAAGCTGAAGTGGACTCTCATGGACCCAAAGGAACAGACATTCACTTTCAGCTTCCTCTGTGTGCAATTAAGTTTGTCTTCTACCTAAGGGGACTTTTACCAGCTTTAATTTCTCCCCAGCCTGAAGAAGGGCGTGCCTGAAAGCTTGCAAAGAAAGGTAATTTTTTTGCCACATTTTAATGGGTCTAATAAAAGGTATCAGCTCTGAACCGAGACCTTTACATTTCTTTTTGTCTGGGATCAACACAGCTACCAAATACATCCCTGAAAAATGCAAAGTACATACCCTTCTGTTGCAGCCCAGCCTGCTTGCAGAGTATTATCAGCTTCCACCAGCAAGAGAGGAGCCAGGCTAGTGGGGAATGTGACTTCCCTTCCTTCCCAGCATCCCCTGGAGGTTTGTCAGTGACCAACTCCCTCTCCTGGGCACGTGCAGACACATACACAAACCACTTTTAATCACAGATGTGTGCACAGGCACATACACGAAGTTATACTTCCTTTAATTACGATCACAAACACGCATACACACGGATAAGCTGCTTTCAACCACAAACGCGCACACGTGTGGTTAAACCGCTTTAGAAAGGACCGTGACACCGCAGGATAACGTGCACTGTTTCCACAGGCCGCAAAGAGCAAGCAGAAGCGAGCTGCTGCTCCTGCGAGCCCCTGATCCTCGCCCCGCCCCCTCCTCCGAACGCCCGTCACGTGCCCCGCGGCTGCCGCCCGATTGGACGGGGAGCGAGGGGCGGGGCCGGGTAGAAAAGGCGAGCGCGGGGCGGTGCCTGTCCTCTGCGCGCGGGGCCGGTTGCGGGGTGAGTGGGGCGGCGGCGTCGGGCGGTGCGGTGCGGTGCGGGCCGGGCGCGCTGTGATGATTCCCACTCGCACGTGTTAGACTTCTGATGCGGATGAAGCTAATCCTGGGCTGAGCGCGGGCGGGGGGCGGCGCAGCGGGAGCGACGGGGCGGGCTGGGGCCGTCGTAACCCGGCTGCTCTTCTCGGCAGGGCGCGGCCGGACCCGACCGGACCGGATGGGAGCCAGGGTGCGGAGCAGCCGCAGTTAATAAAGGCGGGTCGTAGCGGAGCAGTGTGTGTTTGTGTGCGTCTGTTCGTCCCGCGCCGCCCAGCACCGCCGTGAGCCGGCCGAGCCACGTGGCCGCCCGGCCAAGCCGCGGTGCGACAGGACCCGCTTGCCCATAACTGGGGCCGCTCGGCTCATCCCGGCGGCGCTTTTAAATGCAAGCGACAAGGGGATCTCGGGGCGGGGGGCTCGCCCAGCGGGGAAGAAGCGCTTTGTGCTGGTGGGAAACCACTTACCTGCATCCCCTGGACAGAGTGGGGCTTAGCTGCTCTGTGCTGAAGACCTGGCTTGGCCCTGGAAGGAACAGCCTTGTGGTAGGATAGGTCCTACCAGTGCCTGGGGGGCAAGCACGTGGGTAAGGGCAGGTACCTTAAAGGCCAGTTGTCTGGTTACTTACTGAAGCAGTGGGTCTCACCAAGCTGAGCTGTGAGGCTCTACCTGGGGAAGCACACAGTGGAAGTGGGGAGCAGGCTAGCCCCCCTTTGCTCGGAAGGGAAGCTGAACTTACTGCCTGGGAACAAGGCTGCTGGCCTGGTGTAAGCTGTATGACCTCCTCCCCATGCCACAGGTAGAGGGGAGGGTCTGGCCAACAAATCTTCAAGAGGAGACCTGGAATAATCCCACAACTAATTTTGGCAAGAACCTCTGATGGAAAGTTGTGGGGTTAGGGTTAGCTACTCAGGACAAAATCTAGAAAGAAGATTTAAAAGGGTAAGGCAGACCAAAGTGTCTTCTGTCTGGCTGCAGTTGGGTCCTCCCTTCACTGTTACGCAGATGTACATGCACTACTCCAAGGAATATGCTTGGTAACAGGACAGGTGAAATCCCTATACCATGGCTGAAGAGGATGACTCCTGGAGAGGCAGGAGCCAGCATGTTGAATGTCTAGCAAACAAGCAATATCAGCATTGGAGCTTGTCTCTGCTAAACACAACAGGCTAGGATGCTCAGCTTTTTTTGCTCCAAGAATATTTGTGTGTTTTCTAGCAACCCAACCCAGAAAGTGCCCAGCTTGCAGGGACTCCCCACAGACCCAGAAAATGCCTACTAGGTAAGGTTCCCACAGACAAGGATAAGCAGGGAATTGTCTACAGGGACTCAAGTCCTTCATTGACTCTAGCCCTAAATTACATTGCTCTAGGATATGCTGCCACATTTGAACTTCTGGACTCAACACCTGAGGTCAGCAACCTGGAGGCTGAATCTAGCCCACGTGTATGGACACAGCCCTCTCCCTGCCTGTGTGCAGGGACAAACATTTACCCCTAGTCTAAGGTGGGTAGATAGGTAGGTCCTGCCAGCTCAGAACCAGGAAAGGTTGCTTGTCCTGCTATACAGCAAACTTAACAATTTTTTTGATAATTTCCACCCCCAAGTTTATTTCAAATATAAGTGGTGCCCCTTGAGCTATA
>JAGPOW010002173.1:5989212-6002383 GCA_030014935.1 Caiman crocodilus | reverse complement strand
AGTTAACTAAAATCAGGAGTGCTCAATTTCCAGCCTGTGAGTTGAAACCAGCTTGCAGGGACTCCTCCCCAGACCCAGAAATGTAACATGAGGGGAGGGCAGGAGAGGCAACATTTTGCTGCTACAGCTTCAGAAACAATTGCCATTACCACTGCCCACTACCAAAGTTGCCATCCCTGTGTGGAGCCCTGTGAGCTAGATGATACAGCTCCAAACACCAGATCACAGTAGCACATAGGGTCACACCCATGAGTCAGCTCAGGGCAGAGATGGCATGCAGTCACACTTCCTTTCCTTTTTTTTAAAAAAAAAAAAAAAAAGACATTTTTCATGTTTCAAGTCAAAACAGCCAAATCCATGAGTCAATCCACAACCAGCAAACATCTTCCACCGCCCACTAGGGGCTCCAGCTATTTCCAAGGTCTTTTGGCAGGCATTCTATGTGTAGGCCCAAGCCTTGGGGCTTGGATGCCCCCAACTTTCACCTGCTCTCAGCCATATGGCTGCAGAAGCAAGCTAGGAAGGAGCCTCCCATTTCCATAAAGTGGGCATTAAGCCCCAACACCTTGGTAGGTACTAAAATCACTTCAGAAGAACAGTTATCCCCAGGAACACTTAAGGAAAACTGCCTTCACAGACCCGGATGGATACATGGTGTTTCCTTGGTCCAGCCCAGTATGCTGATGCTGTACTGGATGCAGCCTATGGATGGACCTCAGGCCACACTCATCCAGCCCACAGGACAGAAGGTTGAGCACCACTGCTACAAATCGTACTCCTGATACCAGAATTTTTAATATATTTAAACATCCACTACAGCAGCAAACATTAAGCTTTCATTTTCAAAACTAAATGGTGCATCTCTTAACCCACTCTTCAGAGTCTCCTTGCACAAGCTGAATAAGTGAACTCCAGGAAAGGGGTAGGGTATAAAAGTCCTTCAGAGAGTTTCCAAGCTACAAGGGGGGAGGGGGATGGCACGCAGGAAAAAAAAATTGGCCAAGCAAGTTCAGAAATAAAACTTAGAAGCGACATATATCGTCTGACATGGGATAAATTTATTTCATAAAACAAAGCAAGCCGATTGTAGTTACCCACAGTTTGATTATGAAGTGCAACGTGACATTTTGTGTAATCTGTATGTTTACACATTAGTGCATCTAGTCCTTTGAATTAAAGTTATTGCACATAGAAATCAAATCATATAAAAAGACCTGTGCACAGGACATGCAGACATCATGAAAGGCAAATAATGCCTACATGATGAAAGCAAAACTCAGGACAATATACACAGACTGGAATGGTCAAACAGGAGGTCAGCTAACAAATAAGCCATTAATATTGCAATTAAATGTAACCAAAAATAGGTGTTCAAATATAGAATTGATTTTCAAATATATTAAATGCTAATTTTCTTTATTACGTTTCAGGCAAGGTGCTGTTTAAAAAACTTCACTATAATAGCATCATTTAGAGATGGTAAATCATCAAAAGTTACACAAGGTAATTTTGATCTACATCAGGTGTGACTGAACACAATATACAAAATTTTTTTAATTTACATTTCAAAAGAAAAAATATGCTATAACAAGAGGAGCTAAAAACAACTCACCTTTGTAAACTAAGTTTACATTCTCTGACAAATACATGAGCAGTTGGCAACACTGAGTATCAGGGGAAAAAGTCACAGATGTTAAACATTGGATATGTAGTGATCAAATAGTTATCAATTTAATGTGTACATTTAGTCTCGAGTCTCCATACAGGATATAAATAAAAAGGCAGGTTTTTTTTCCTTAGTTTTGGCCATTAATTAGCATAAATAGTCCTTAAATATAACTAGCTTCTGATCAGCTTGAGTAACTGCAAATACCTCAATTCCTATGTTACCTACAAAACTTTGAGAAACAAATGCATAGAGATCAAAGTCTGCCCTCAACAACAGAGATAATCCTCACAGCCATCAAGTGAACTCACTTCAGCTGCAGGACTGTAACAAGTCAGAATTTGAGCCCATGCTTTTCCATTGTAAACACTAGTGTGATGGGGAAATTCAGCAACAGAAATTCTCCTGCCAGAAAGTTTTTCATTGTCTCTAGAGACTCCATACACAAGTAAGGTAACTAAAGATTTCTGGTCATAATGTGCAGAATTAGACATTTTCACGTATGCTCACCTCCGTAACAAACGTTCAGAATTAAATCACAAACCGTGGTGATTGTACCTCACTATAAGGCGGCTTGTTATGGTTTGGTCTCATGGCTTTGCCTAATGTTTTCCCAATCACAAAATCCTTACAATCCCCACCTTCAGATATTTTTGTTGGTTTTATGGCTACTTGCTTCCCAAAAAACCCACAAGATTTGCATGAAAAAAATAAGTTAATATGTATACCCCAGACTGATTCACAATATTATTTATACATCCAATTTACATTCTTTTCTCCTGAAAGCATTTCATATTTCAATTGCTTGACACAAGCTATTGACTGCAGAAGTGAAAGAACATGAAACAGTTCATTCTACACCTCTAACTGCCTGAGCGAGAGAAAGTCTTCCAGTATAAATGTGTTTCTTACTGCAGACTCCTGTCATTTGGCATGCAGCTCCTTTGCTGCCAGAACAATCTTTCAAGGCTGAACCGTACATTAGCACAGTGCGACAACACAAGCTGAGCAATTGTGTCATCAAGCTCCTTGGTCTACTACAATGGTTTCTCTGGTTTCCTTACCTCAGAGAAGGTCATCTTAGCCTCCACAATAAAATCCTGACAGCAGCTGTTAGAGAGAAATCAACTGCTACATGGGATGAAATGGAACTTCGTATAATTGAAGTAAGCAGGAACAGTAACCAGGCAAGTGAAGTGCAAAGATATGGTCTAAGCAGTCCTCAAAAAAATTTAAAAAAAAAAGGAAAGGGAAGGGGGAAAAGTGTGGCACAAGTTAAGGGCAAAAACTACTGCACGGTTTTAAAAAACCATGAAAGTAAAAGTAGTAATACTGTAAACTGCAAAGTCTTCACATTTCATGGTTGATTAGCAGCCTCCGTGATTGAATCTTTTGATGGGCAAGTAGATGAGCGGGGATCCATGGCCGAGTGCATTAGAGGAATATAAACATCATCCATGTTTGGCATGACAAAGATTTTCTGGGAAATGTAGATAAAAATAAAACAGGTGTACTGAATGCGTCATTCAAACTTTTCTGGACTCCTGACTAGTTTAACTAAAAAAAATTAAAGTAGCATATTGAAATAGATTCCCCATTTCCCTGGGGCTGACAGTCTAGTACAAATTAGGATACACAGGCTCTGCAGGGCTTGCTAGCCTCAACTGTCTGACTGCATGAACTCAAGCTGCACAGGACTTCAGAACTGCCTGAATCTGGACACTCCATAAACAGAAATGGGGCCCACTGGAAAATGCAGATTTCTTTCCTGTCCTGCTCTCTTGTGTACCTCTAACTGCAATTTTTTACAGTACTATTCAGGGCAATTACTTTGGTCTATAAAGTCTGCTCTGTAGGATTATAATCATGGTGATGAAAACTGCTTCCTGTCTAGCTCTGATTTACAAATGTTTGAAATTATAGCTTTTCCTGTTCTGTATTAGTGGGAAGCATCAGTTTCTTCCAACATTATAATTAAAAATCAGTCAAACAGGTCAGTGAGACCCATTCACCACCTACTTAGAGCACTGACATGCCAACTAGGAGACTTGGGTTCAGGTCATCCCTGCTCTGTCTGATTTGAATCAAAAATAATTTGAACCCAGATCTCCCACCCTAAGCAAGTGCCCTAGTCCCCAAGCTATTGTTTATTCTGGAAAGTGAGCTTCTCATCCCAGAACCCCCTTAAGGAAACATTTGTTGAGCCTGGCAGATTCCCACAAGCAGCTGCAGTTTTAATGAGTGGTACCTTCCTTCCTACCATAAAACAATTTTGTCAAGATTCCCACCCAGCTCCAGTCATAACTACCCCAGAGGCTACCACTCCCCGCCCTTTGGGCTCTCTTGAAGACCAATATTAGTTGCCAGATTTTCAGAAGTACTCAGCATCCAGCGGTTCCCATTCAGAACCCAAAAACTGCTGGGTGCTTGCTGGTTAATGGAAATCTGGCTACATAATACACGAGTCTGTGTTAGGAAGCGAGTAAAGAGCAAAAAAAAAAAAAAAAAAAGAACTGTTTTGCCTTGTGACCAACTGCCTAAATGAACAACATTGTTAGAAAAGCATACCTGAAATTCTTGTTCTAGTTTCTTCTCTATCCACTCAGTCACGTGAACCAAAGTCACTTCTCGCTCACCAAGCTTTGGCCGAGCTTTTAGCTCTAAGTAAGGAGGTCTTCGGAAACCGTACCTCAAGAGTGCACACAAAGGAGAGGGGTTATCATACCTGTGTCTCTCTGAAGAACATGCTTAAACACACTCAGTGTGAATGCAATTCAAGTTCTCATAGCTGCTCCAGGCCAGTATTCCAAACGATCATTCATGCTGCTTTGTATTGCATTCAAAATCCAATACAGAAAGCTTAGCTGCATGGCTGTCACATTTCCTCAGGACTCTTTTGCATCTTAAAAGGCTTTGAAGTTCACTCTGGTAAATTCTAATTGCCATCCTTAGCACAACTAATGCCATCATAAGCCCAAAGTCCCAGAAAAATATTGTATCGCAAAGCATTTAATAGGATAAAGGAAGGACTTGCACTCCTTAACTCTGACAATCCCAAAATACCCACACAAAGATAAGAATGCGCACCCCAATGTCTTTTGTCAGGGAGATTAATAACAGTTGGAGACGACGTGACATTTCCACCTCGTGCTGCACTTACCATATCCTGTCGGTGGGTGGTGGTGGAATGTTAATTGCTAGTGTTCCTTTACATTCTTGCACTTCAACAGTTAGCAGCAGTGGAGTATTAGATACCTCTTCAATCTTCTTCTTAATGAACTCAGTCTCTGTGGCTTTTTGGAAATATTTCGACTTGGTGATTTTATCCACAATTCTCATGATTTTACTTGTCCGATGTCCTCCAACATACCTTCAGAGACAGCATAAGAAAACTGCATCATCAAAATGCCCTCAGACAATCAATAGCTTCAGGCTATTTTTCTCTGAATAGTCCACATATACTTGGAAGGAAGGAGACAGCAAGAGCTAAAAGGTTTAAAAACCACTGATGGGACTTTAAAGCAATGGACCAATATGAAGAAAATGTAGGTTGAATAGCAGCAAAAGCATACTGGGAAACAGAGAAAGCCCCATCACTTGAGAAATGTAATGCCAAATCATTACCAAAATTATAACAGGGAATTTTCAAGAGGGGCATAAGAGTTTAAGCCCCTCAAAGTCTTTGTGACAGGTTAGGGAGGAATTCCGTATTGTGTGGGGAATGTGCTAGGGAAATGTTTCCACAGGTTCTTAGGTAGCTAAAGAAGCAGATCAACACATTAGTTGGATTGCTAAAAAGTGATTGGTGTCTATCTGCCAATCAACTGGAGTAAAATACTTGAAAATTTATACTAAACATCAGTGCTTCCAAGTACCTACATCTGAAAGTCTGACTCTAGAAGTCTTGAAAGTTCTTTGCCATTTTGACTTTAAAGTTCTCTGAGACAGAGTCTTTTTCTGTTTGCTTTGCATAGTAGCAGCTAACTGGACCAAAGCTGTTGGGGAACTTTGGGCAGGACAGCAATACACAGGAGCTAGGTTTTTCCAAGGACCCTGCTGGTTACAGGAGTTGAGTAGCTGTTCCCCCCACCTCTGAACATGCCTGCTTTCCACAAGCCTGTGTTAAACCAACACAGCTATAACCAACAACCCTGTATGCGGAGGGGCTTTTCCCTCCAACAGTCACAGATGCTGTAAAATAGATGCTTTGTTGTAAAGACTGAGTGTGTCCAATTCTGGGGATGTAAGCCCCCTAAGCAATTCATGAAGATGGAATCACTGGCATTTTCCATACTCCTGCAATGCCCCCATCATCTGCTGAAAGCAATAGTTTGTAGCCCTTGAGACTTATGGAGAAAAGACAGTCCTGAAATGTCAGCAGTAGGTAACATGAGTCCTCCCACTCTACATTTCATGCAGCTAACACATCACAGTTCCAGCATTCAATACTTCTCCCTAGGAACTCAGTGGGCAAAACACTCATGATATGAAATGGCATTGTTCTATTCATTACAGTTCACTACTAAGCATCAGCTATGTGGGAGCAGCAACTGGTGCTGCAAGGATGGCTATACCCCTCACTCAGCACGCACTTCCTATCAGGCTGAGCAGACCATGCTATAGAATCAGAAATGATGTACTTTAATTGTGACATTTTGAAGTTTTTTAACTTACTATAGATATAAGAAACCTGAAATTAGATTTAAAGAAAAAAACGTCAGAAAAGAAGCCACAGGAAGGAACGAGGAACAAAATTCTTCTCAGTTCTCTGCACAGAGCACTAGGGGGCTGTGTTGTACAGTCCAGGCTTTCTAAAAGCCTTTCAAGAGAAAAACTGGCAATGAAGGAGGGGCTGTGTATCAAATGATAAATTCTTAGTACTTCCCTAAATATCAAGCTTTGAAATACACAAGTTACCCTGAGACTACAGTCTCAAATCCCAACAAGGCTGACAGACAGTCCTTCAAGCTCTCTAGGGATGCAACGCAGCTGTGGTCTGGTAGTGGATTAAACACAATGCTTGGAATCAGGAAACTATTCATTCAATCCTTAACTTGCCACTAGGTAAGTTACTGGATGTTTCTCTGTCCAGTCACATTTGTGAACTTGGTATGATAACGTTGTTATTATCAAAAAATTATTTAAGAAAATTAAAAAGCCATTAAAAAAAACAGTACGTAATTCAACTCTGCGAAGGCCTGCGGATTATGCCTAAAAACTCAGCCCCTGCTGAAATACCTGGTATGAATACTTATTTATCAACATCTTCCCTTCTCCCTCTGACACATGGAGCATTTGGTTGCCACTCCCCACCCCAGAAATGGCCATGTTTCAGTTACATCTTTACGGGAGTCTACAGACACAGTGAAACCCACTGACCTGCCAAAGGCTACAGCATCACCATAGGTGGGATTTCAGAGACTACAATAGTGGAGTAAACGTATGAAAAATTCAAATAAAACACCTTACCCCTCTGCTCCTGGAGCCAGCTGCTTCTCTCCACCCATCAGCTCAGGGGCATCATCCTCCTCTGAAGACCCAGCACTAGAGGATTCTTCATCACTGTCTGCAAGGCAATACGCTCTTGGCCTGAAACTAAGAGAGATCACAATTTCCAGGTCAAAGCGTAACAACCTTTACTACCCATGGGTGGCTCTCGTAATTGTACTAGACCAGGTGATATTCCCGCACCCAACACCACCACCTTTCCCCAGTTACCCAGTGAAGTAGAAAAAGGTAAAATGCATGCTGACATGGTTTACAGGGTCCTGATATTAAACACACAGAGATTCTTTTACACAGGAAAAGAAACCCTGTTTTTCTTCAGTAAAACTGAATCCAGTCTTGTCTAGAAAGCTGTTACATCGCAAGACAGACAAGAACATGGCCACTTTGCATGCCACTGAACAGAATGGGGGATGGTTTAAAGTACGTTTGCAAAACACATTCCTCTTGGTGTTAGTGTCTCTCCAAAGGGATGGATATGATGCAGGGTAGATGGAGTTTTCTTTCTTAAACTCTTGACAAACATTAGTTTAAAAAAAAAAAAACAAAAAAAAAACAACAGCAAACTGACAACACACAGTGAAACCTGGTACTGAAGAGACAGAGCTATACTGAATGATATCAGACTCTTTTCAACAAAATTTTTACGGAGGGGCCCAGACAAGAAGTTCTATGCTTGGTTCTGGAAGCAACTTCACAGTGCCAAATGTCATGTGGTGTTTTTAGTTGGCTTTTATAAAAGGCCTCTTGTACCCAGTCACAAGCAGAGTTGCACAACACAGAATCTAGTTTTCCTGTTGCATCGAATAATAAGACGGTCACTAGACACCAGATTTCTGAGTAACAAGTAAAAACAGTGCAAGTTATACTGATGGTGAGCTTAAGACTGATAAGTGCATTTATAAGAATCCAAGAAAATTTGGCCCTTCAGCATGTAGGTTTAAAGTAGGTTTAAGATAAAACTATCCTGTCCAAAAGCAGAGTTCAGTTTACACTCTCCTGTTGACTGCTTTACCTCCTATGCCCCATCTTTTCCTGCTCAGAAGACGACACATCAAGTCTCAAAGCACTTATGCCCATTTATGGCAAACACAACATACTCGTCTTTAATTGACATTGCATTAGCACAGGGGCTGAAAGTGTTTTGTATTGTACTCTCCAAAATGAGTGATGTATCAAGTACCAACCTTGGGTCATCAGTGACTATGAAGACAACACTGTGCAGAAGCAGTAGGGCAGGGAAGCTAAAATAGAAATTCTATAGAAGTATAGAAGTAGAAATAGAAGTATACTGACCTCAATTTTCCAGTAGCCTCTAACCAACCCAAGTCTGTGCCTGAAATTAGTGGCATTTCATACTTGACTTCCGTGGCAGAAAAAGCATATTCTTAATTTGGGTTGGTTAAGGTGAAATAGATGAGAAAACGGTAGTGAGGACAAAGCACCTTGGGCTTTAATTTGTGTTAGTAACACCACTTCAATCCCAGACTCCCTTAATTTGAGATGCTAGGTCTTTACTGCTTTAACTCAATTTGGGGTATGGACTCGCAGCACAATCATTATGGGGTCCTGTAATTTACGCTTGATTTTGCTTGGAGGCAGAGAGGGATCTTGGAGTCATAACTGACTTGAAGATGAACATGAGTTGGCAGTGTAACAAGGCCAATTGCACCTCGTTGTGCATTAGCAGGTGCATGACTAATAGAACAAAGGAGGTGATGCTTCCCCTCTCTGCAGCACTGGTCAGGCCTCAGTTGGAGTACTGTGTCCAGTTTTGGGCACCACACTTCAAGAGAGACATGGGGAATCTTGAGAGGGTCCAGAGGAGGGCCACTTGCATGATTAGTAGCCTTCATGACAGCCCCTACAGGGGGAGGTTGAGAGAGCTGAATCTCTTCAGCCTTCATGAAAGATGGCTGAGGGGAGATCTTGCAGCTGCCTATAAATTTATTGGGGAGGTCAATGAGGAATAGGGGAAGCGCTGTTTACTAAGGCGTTCCAGGGAGTGACTAGGAATAACAGGTGTAAACTAGTTGAGTGTGGATTTAGGTTAGCTATTAGGAAGAAATTTTTCACAGTAAAGGTGGCCAGGATCTGGAATGGGCTTCCAAGACAGGTGGTGCTATCACCTAGCTTGGAGGTCTTCAAGAGGAGGCTCAACAGTCACCTGACTGGGGTCATCTGACCTCAGTCCTCTTTCCTGCCAGGGGCAGGGGTCGGACACACGATGATCCATTGTGGCCCCTTCTGACTCTACAATCTATGAAACTTATGGCCGTTATTCCTTGTTACTCCAGGAGGTGCTCGGGGGAACAGGGCTTCTCCCATTCCCCACTGGTTCCCCCTAGTAAGTTTACAGATGACCACCAAGTCCCCTCTCAGCCATCTCTTGTGAAGGCTGAACAGGTTCAGGTCCCATACCCTCTCCTTGTAGCGTCTACCCTGCTGTCCCCGGATCATGCAAGTAGCCCTCCTTTGGACCCTCTCCATGCTATCCACCTCCCTCCTGAAGTGCCGCGCTCAGACCTGGACGCAGTACTCCAACTGTGGCCTGACCTGTGTCACAGAGGGGGAGGATCACCTCCTTGGCCCTGCTTGTGATGCATCTCTGGATGCACGACAAGGTGCAGTTAGACCTACTTACCATGTCCTCGCATTGGCAGCCCATGTTCATCTTGGAATCGATAATGACACTAAGATCTCTTTCTGCTACTGTGCTTTTGAGAAGAGAGTTCCCCAGCCTATAGGTATGCTGCTGGTTCTTACTGCCCAAATGTAGCACCCTGCACTTGTCAGTATTGAATCCCATCCTATTCTCATTTGCCCAGCTATATCCTGTCCCTCCCTTCTAGCATGCCCACCTCATCCCAACTGCATGATGGGGATAGACTTAGGTAAGCTTTTGAATGCAGTACAATTGAAAACTTGTCTAAATCTATCCCAAGGGCCTAATAAAAAGGTATCCCCCACAAAAATTCATCACTCCCCAATATTTTCTGGACCATCACTTCAACACTAATCAACCAAAGTTATTCTATAGAAACAAACACCGTACATGTTTGATGGAAAGTCCATTATCCTACACCAGATAAGGAATGCAATCTCCCTCCCGACTCTGTGGCAAACATCTCCTCAAAGATCCATTGGAAATGGCTTTGCAGACTGGTCAAGCTGTATCTCATTGCATCAGTGGGTCCAGAAATCTGATTAGTGACCTGATGTAGAAGGCAGTTTAATTTTTTGCTGAAGAGAGTCCATCATGGATTCAAGAAAGTGATGTGGGAAAAGCAAACAGATGGTGCCCTTAACAAAGGTGTAACATATTGCACAATAGCAACTAATTCTGAGCTTGCTGTTTGAAGGAACGCTGGATATACTTATGCTCAAATGCAATCCAGCCTTCTTAACTGACTGAAACTCGGGAAGAATAAATATGAAAACACTTCAGTGTTCACATACATAAATGCAAGAACTTGAGGCTTAAACAGCTATACAATGCAAGCTTCCGAGGTCTCTTGCTTTGGTCAAGAGGGAAATGCCCAGGATTATATTTTACTTGTGTAATATTTCACATCTTGTCAAGAACATGCAATTTAGAGATTTTTTTTTCATTCTTGTTCTTATAGTCTGTTTTTTGAGTTTTGCTTTCTTAAACGAACAAGGCTGAGCACTTACAGAAGCCACTTGCCACTGCACAGAAAGTAGACAGAGCAAGTTACTAACGGTTTCTGCATGGAGTTCGACCAGCCTCTAGAAGAGTTCAATGCAATGCACCAATATTCAATGCACACAACTTCTTGAAGAACATGTTTAGAGAACGAGAGCAAGGATCAGCCTTGCCTAAACTAAAAGGGTCTGCTAGTATAATTTTAGCAGTAACTTATACCAGTAAAAGATTTCTACCAGCTAAGACGGTCACACATTTTCTCTGCATTAAATTAACCAACCATCTTTACTAAGACCTTATCAGATTTGGTGATGGAGTGGTGTCAAATACACGATTATGATGGAAAGCTATGCTGGAGCTGTAGCACTGGTCCTGAGGTGACAGTGTAGGATTTTACTGAACTACTGTTGCACTTTCTGCAGTGTGCTGCAGCAGACAGGAACAGTGTTGTGTAGGGGACTGTGCCACAAGTTTCAACCTGGATTAGCCTGACTGTATTTGCACACACATTTCTGAGACCTGCTAGGGTAATTTATTTGTAAGGCAGCTGTATAGCGTACTGCTCCCTTGGATTGCCACAGGAGGGTTGCCTCATTTTGGGGGGAGGGGAGGAGCGCAAATAACCAAACTGTAGCCCAGCACACTTCAGTACTGTCCATCCAAAACAAGAATGCAGTAGGAACAATAATAAAAACAGACTGGATAGTTTCAATAGCTCTCTTTAAACTGATAAGGCTTGTTAATATGAAAGACTGAAGGCAATTAAAACTAAATAGTTTGCTTTGGGGTTTTTTGCCCCCAACTGAAGCAGATGTCTTTATCCAGCTGTTTGAGATGCAGGCTTTTGTTGTTGTTAGTGCTTCAATCAATTTGACTCCAGGCATCTAAAGTAAATGGTAGATTCAGTCAAGTGTTTCCACTTATTCCCACAGGGACTGCATAAGAAATTAAGGGCATTTATACATGTGCTCCAAGAGCCACTCTAATTATAGAAGCGTAGGTTGTAGCGCTCTCAGAGTCGTACCAAAAAATAGTGGCAGGGGCACTTTAACTAAAGCCTAAATTAAGGATGATGACAATGCTGGAGCACTCAAGTCCGCTCTGACATGCTACAATTACAGTGCATATGAGCAGCCTCGATGCATGTGTATAGGTGCTCTGGGATTTCTCCATTTGTTTGTGAAAAGAAGCAAAACAGAGGTTACCCAAACCTCAAACACCATCAGAAGATGGCTGGCAAGTTGCCTGGGAAGATCAAATTAAGATGATCCGTTTCCTAGGCAGTGTGGTCCCAAGTATAGGGTTGGGAGCCAGGAAGTCCAGCAGTTCCAATTTTGGTTTTGCCTATGGGTCACTGTTATGCTAAGGCATTCCCTTTAACCTCCCTGTCTCAAACTTAAAACCCTCTCAGTTTTCTCACTGGCAAAACTGGAGCATAGTAGGTGCATTATGAGGACTGAGTATTTGTGAAGCACTGTGTTGTTAGCAGTGAAGTTATTTGGGGAAGGAAAAAAAAATTCAAGGTGAAAGAGACTGCACCAACTCAGTGAGAATTATTGTTGCCTGTTTTACTATTGATATATATTCCTGGTTCCTCTAGAGCAAAGAATGCTTTTTCTGCCAAGAATGACACATACCCCTGGCTAACAGGCTCTACAAGTAACATCACACCTCCGGGAACTCCCATTCCCACAGGATGAACTGGCAAGTTTTCAACCTATACTTTCTCCATTCAACATATATAGGAATTTTTCTATCTTGTTATGCCTGAAAAGTTTTTTTCCTCCTCCAGCAGAGAAGGGTTAAAAGTTGTGTGTATAGAATGGCAACACGATTGTGACCAAATATTCCCAGTGTAACCGATCTGTAGCTTTCTTCTCCTCATGCTTCATCATTCTCACCAAGTTCTAGAGCTCAACAAGTTACCTAACAAGGAGCCTTTCTCCAGATAAGAAAGAAATGACATCTAGCTTGCCTCTTTACCACTGCAGCAAAGGCAAATGTGCATATTGTTTCCAAGCCAGCAAATCTTAACAATTTGACAAGTCTCTACAACATCTTATTTTTCCAGTACTTCAAAATATGCACATGAATTATGATGATAAAACGCTTTCAAACTGACTCAGAGCACGGAATACAGTTTCCTTTGTCATGGCAATTATTCTGACTTATTCCAAACAAATACTTCAATGAGTTATTTTTAATAAGATGAATTAAGACACAATAATTGTGCGGGTCCTCGGGCCCGCGCTGTTCAACATCTTCATCAGCGACTTGGATGAGGGGGTGGAAAGCACCCTGTTCAAGTTTGCTGACGACACAAAGTTGTGGGG
>JAGPOW010002173.1:5955042-5966524 GCA_030014935.1 Caiman crocodilus | reverse complement strand
GGCTGAACAGGTTCAGGTCCCTCAGACGTTCCTCATAAGGCCTATCCCGCTGCCCACATATCAATCTAGTGGCCCTCCTCTGGACCCTCTCAAGGCCGTGGGTGTGCATATTCTCTCCTCCCTCCAAATCTACTCACAAAGAAGTTCAAAGAAACATGCTGCCAGCCCTTCACTCAAGTGTTTTTAAAACAAATGCTTCTTGCACTAGATCTGGCCTACCACTTGGAATGAAGTGCAATCTCTTCAGGGTAAGGACCTTCTGTACAGTACCTGCAGCAATTGCAGGTTGCCCATGATGGGGCTTCCAGGTTACTATGAAAACTGGGCTCAGTGTGCTGCATAAGGGCTGGTGAACAGCCCCCTGTGCTGAAGCACCCTTGTGTCCCAGTCAGCTAGGGCAGAGTCCACACATGTGCTGCTGTGCATGAAAAAACTCCACAGCAGGGAAGTACATATAAGTATTACCCTGCTGCAGAGTTTACTAGCTATGTACTAGCATCTACTAGCACCCTAATAGGTGCACTTATGTAGATGCCGAGACACTTACCGCATAGTGAATTAGTCAACTGCACGGTAAACATCTCATGTAGGATACACCCGGTTTGTTGTTCTTCCAAATGAATGCGTTCTATTAATGGATTTATTAAATGATTACCTTAAAGAAAGGCATCTTATAAAAACTTATGCGTGGGCAATTTTCACACCCAAATTCCAGGAAAATGCTAACAATCTACCTGGAGAAATTTTTCAAAACCTTTTGACAGGATGATATGGCCATTTTAAACATTACCTATTATTTCTAGTTTAAAACAAATTTCTGGTGATACCATGTCTTAGTACAAAAACATACAACATTAACTGCATATTTAAACTTTCAGAAGGTCCAAACCATCTACCATATTTTTCCACTCGTTTTTTAGAAAAAGCTACCCAAGATGGTTGCAAGATGCTTATTAATACAAAGGTATGAGTATTTTATTCAGTTTTTAAAAGGCAATATCCAGCTCCAATGCAATTAACAGATCTAGCAGCAAATATGATGAAAGTTCTTACTCTGAAATATTGAGAGACTGTATTCTAAACAGCTGTAAGAAAGTTTCTTTGTATTAAACGTCTAGATTTTTTTTTTTACAAAACAACCCAGTTTCCACAGCACGTAAGAGCTAATAGAACTTTAGCAATCCCAGATAGAGCCTGAAGGACTGGAAGCTGCAAGAGAGACCCTTATAAGAAAACAAATATGACGATTTGGGTTACTGAGGAACAGTCATAGATCACCCACAATGCCATTTTTACAAAGTCAGTTTTCAGAACAGAATAAAGTTAAGCTTCAAAGCTGACATGCTTATATTGTATGTAGGGAAATGCATTACAAACCCACAAAAACAAACAATAGTCTGAAAATGGAAGTGAACCTTAAAAACATCTCAGAGAAAAAGTGTTACCTTCTTCACAGCAGTAGGGCTGCTGTCTGCACTGGGGACTGGACTAACGGAAGGACTTTTGCTTTCCTGTGGAACACACTTTGCCATGTACATACTATAGTCCAAAAGCATTTTTTGTCGCACGCTGCCTGCAAGGTCCTTTTGCTTAGGCAGAGACACAATTTCTTCTGCACTTCCTTTGCTACTGCTGCGGCTGTGTGTGAGCATCCCAGACTGACTATTGCTTCTACTGTGCGCTGGCAAGAACCCTTAACCAAAAGGAGCAACAGTCATTACAAAACATCCACAACAGAATGCCTGATAGTTGGTAAGCTGTGAAGTAGCAAGCGATAAATAACTGTGCAGGTATATTTCATTTCATAAAAGGTGAAGTTCAAAGGAGCACCTTTCCCCATTCCCTTATCTTTATATTTCTGTTTAGATTACTTTAAACTCAAAATGCATTAAGCATTTAGAATGTTCATCAGCACCACAAGTAACTGACGACTAATTCCTGAGTTACTTAATCCACATGTAAACTAATTTATGGTCATTTGTAAGAAAAACCTTGGTATTTTAAAATAGGAGAGGGGGAGGGCACAACGGAAAGAGAGATAGAGAGAGAGCAAGAGAAAGGAAATACAAACTAACATTCAAGTATACTGAAGTTACTTACAAAAACAAGCTTAGATTTTCAGTTACCTGTGCTGGGGAATGCTGAAGGGAAATACAGACTTAAGGGACCACCAACATAAATCTGTATCTACAAGTTTAAACTTTAAACTTGTAATTTAAGAATAAATAAAAAATTCTGATTGGAATGAAAATCCTCAGGAAAAATGCATAACGATACTACCTTTGAATCTACAGTTCAAGAAGCAACAATCCAGACATATTAACTATGTATTTAAAAAAAGTTTTAATAAAGAAAAGATGGGTGGGAAAAGGATCGGATTCAGAAAAATCAGGAAATTAATGATTATCAAAGAATGCTTTAATTAACTACTTCAGAACATTGGATCCCAGCTTTAGAGTATCCATTAAAAACCCCTCCAATCATGTACCACATTTCTCAGTAGTTGGGAATGAGAAATTTTATATGAGAACATTCACTGCATTTAACTAAAATATCTTACCATAAATTTAGACCACAGAAAAATCTTGGTATTTTAAAACAGAAGGATTGGGGGGAAGGGTCAACAAACCAGAGACAGAGACACAGACAGAGACAGAATCATTACCTGGTTTGTTTCCACATAAAGTAAATGGCTTCTTTGCTTCCAACTTTAACTTAGAAGCCAGAAGGAATCTCCTAAACCATTCCTCCTTCTCCCTACCCGTCCTTCCAAAGAGATAAAGCACTTGATCCTTCTGTATAGTGGACTTTGCTCCATCCTGAGGTTTCTTGGATTCTTCACTGCTTAAGTCTATTTTTTCTGCAGATGACTTTTCTTCTAAGTTCTCTTTATCAGTCTGGGCCTTAGCCATGAAGTCATCTTGTCTAGCAAGTTCAATGCAAATAGGGTACTTTTTATTCCAAATTCGCTTTCGTGCCAGACTCTTGGGAACCAGATAGATCTGCAGGCCAAGTTAGAAGGTTATATTAATTCATTTAGACCTTGTCTAGATGCATCTTATTCACTCTAAATAATGATCAATCCTTTGCATTATGCAAAGGAAATAGCATGACAGAGGTCTAGTTCACAAGCCTACTCCTGTGATACTCTGAGTTCAATGGAACTGCAATGATAGTAGGAGGTTGCACACTCAACCCATTGCAAAGTCATCAGGCTCAAGTTTGATAAGTCCTCTGACAAATAAGGGTTGGCGCAGCAATGAGCCTTGTTCAAAAGGTTTTGCTGGGGCAGTTTTTACAATTGCAAGAACCTAAACTTGTTGGAGAGTCTCAGTTTTCATTTTTACACTGAGGCAATGCTGTGTAGGGAAGACCTCACCCCAGCCTACATCCCACTACAAAGAACTGCCCGCAAGGAAGTGGCTCCAACAGAAAGAGGAAGATATCGCAGCAGAACTGCCCCTTCTTTCCATCCTCCCAGTCTTCTGTACCACTCACATGGTTTGGGAATCCTCCTGCTTTTGGAACAAAGGAAAGACTGTGCCAATCTAAAGCAATTGGTTGCACGCCTCAAAAATTGCCATGTAATGTTCCTGTATACACAGAGAATGATGCATAGAACTCCCACACTGCACAGTTACAGGAATTTCTGCTTTGTGTAGGACTAAAAACCTGCCTATTTACATAACACTTGAGCCCATTCTTCTTGAGTTATTTAGATCTCCCTATGGTGGGCAGGACATGAGAAAAGAAAATAAAAAATAAAACAAAAATTGATATATATAATAGCATATTAATAATCTAAAATACTGCAAATCTATTTAACTGAAAAGACTCCTTTATGGGAAACAACAGTATAATCTAATGTGGAATAGCAGTAAAATTTAAGAAACTCACCTTGCTGTCTGTAAGCTCATAAATTTTCTGGCTGATGTAGGAGACATCAGGTTTAGGCTCATTGTAAATAGCCCTTCTGGAAATATTTTTATTGGGTTTTGAAAGTCTTAAGGTGCTTCCTTCTAGCCGCACATAAACAGAGTGAGTCAATGTAGCATGGTACGTTTCTGGATCATAATTATAAATTTCATTCATCCATCCCTAGAGAAGAAAAATACTTGTAAGTTATTTGTATTGTGTCAAGTTGCCAATAATTTAAAAGCTAGACATTCAAGAGTCATCAAAACAATTTGTAGCAAGGCAGAGATTTTCCCCAATTCAAGCCACATAAAATGAATACAACAAAGGCACAAGGGGTCTACTACAAAGAACTGTCCTCAAGGAAGTCCCCAGAGTAGGGACCCCAGATGGAAGTCCAGGACTGTACTCCTACCTCTAGCACTGGTCTTCTTGGCAAGTTTGGGCTAGTTATTTTTGCACATACCAATTTTTCTTTTTTTTTTTAAATCAGTCCAATGGGATAACTATTTTAATCTGCTTTTATTAAAATGCAGCAAGATCTGTGGATACGAAGCTCTACTTAAATCAATATTTCCTCCTTAGCCTGTTAAACGTGGTCTTAATGACTTCTAGTTGTGGCTCAAGAGCCTGCTCTTGCAACGTGCCAAACATCCTCACAGCTAAAAGAAGTCAATGACAAGTGGATAAGGGATGCTGTGCCCTGAAGAAAACTACCCAGTAAAAACCCTGCAAAAGGTAAAGGTGGGACAGGAAATAAAAGTAGTAGGAGAATCACATACACACACAGATCTTGCACAAGCCACCATATCAAAGAAGTCTAACATGTTACTGCAACACGCTACACTACTTTGTTAAAAACAATTTCCCTACCCAAAACCTGCAAAATACCCCTCTGCTTCAGTGGCAGCTACTGCCAGAGACTCTCAGAACAGACATCCTATATGTTCATGAGGACTCCTAGCTATTACAGCATTAGCGATACCTATCCTCTGTTCATTTCATGACTTTCATTAAAACCTATGAACACAATACCAGGAAAAGTTAAAGCTTTAAATGTTTGATAGCAATTCTAACTCACTCAGCTTTGATATTTCAATTAAAAATCAACAACCACACCATTTTAGAGTTAATCAGCACCAGGACTAGCTTTCTGGAAAAATTTTAGAGTTAGGTTTTGCCTAGATGGAACATATGCAACTGTTGTGTAGACACAAGTGCATTAAAGGAGACAGTCTGGTTTATAACACACACAGCAGGCTTGCTGTTCATATTAGGCACAGATACCCATTTCCTTTCTGGAAGTTAAGCCAAGAAATCTGAGCAAAAATTTAGTTTTCAGTTGAATTTCATCCAGAAATTCCAGCTGGACTTATCAAAGCACAATGACACCATGTGACGTGCCAGAGTCAGAGCAAGTTATCTACTCTATGCAAACACAAGTTATGTGTGCAGTCCACAGACACCTAGAGAAGCTTCCATTTGCTCCCCATGAAGTTCCCCCATGAACTCCCTCTATATCACTTGGTGAAATCAAAAAGCATATGGCTATGCCTCTGGAAGTGGGTCTCACCTTCATCCTTTTCATCCACATCAGAGCCACGGCCAGATCTGTCTTCAGGCAGCCTCGGACACGTCAAAAGAAATAGAAGCTTGCATGTACATACACACATACACTTTCTTTCTTTGTAGATTCCCATACCTGTTTTGCCTCAAGTCAGTCACCCGTTACAGTTTTGGTAATAACTGGGGAAGTGTAGGATCTTTCCTTTATCCTGGTAACCTTTCACAGTGGAGACAGGTTACAAATAGCAACTTCATTGCTCCAGTTCTCAGCCTGCCTCTAGTACTCAGGCAGCTGAATTGCCCAAATGATTTGCAAAGGCTGAAAGATAACAAGAACTCTGGATGGCACTAACACTGTCATCACTGACCACAGGTGAGACAGAACCAACTGGAGGGTTTCAAAGGCAACACTTACGCCAGTGGAGAGTACATGGCACCAAGATGATGCTTGGCTCACACTCCCATTTCATTGTTCTGGCTGTAAAAGTCAAATAATGCTCTGCCCATCTCATCCTGACAAGCTAAGACAAGGAGTGAGAATCCACAGATGACCGTTTTCAAGAATGGGTGTTAGTAATTACAAAGAGTGCAAACAAGCACCTTTAAACAGAGAAGTCAACTAAATAAAGATAGCTGTTTTATCTAGGTATTTACACTGAATCTCCTTAGTAGCTGAACATCTCCATGATCAATATTATTGTGAAAGCACACCTGAAAGCACTATCACCATCTGTAAAACAGACAACTGGGGAAAGGGGTAGATTAAAGTTAAAGCTACTTAACCAAGGCCAAGGTCATACCAAGGCTCACAGTGAGTCTGTGGCAGAGCAAGAAAGTGAACCCCCATCTAAAGTTGCTGCTCAGCATCCTATGTACTTGACCTTCCATCCCGTCCATTCTCTCCACTATCACAATGCCAGTATCAATCAGCATTCTTCTGTGATGGAGTAGCAAGTCTGCATCATTAGACAGTATTTTTGTTGATAACACCACAGTGGAAGATTGCTTAACATTACATCATTATCAGTAGGAAAGGGACACTATTGAAGATGGTCAGATTTTCCCCACAGTAACAGAAACGTCTTTCAACTAGAAGACAGGCAAAAAAGGAGGACTGAGACAGGAGAGATGCACCTAAGTTTCTACTGTTTACATATTCCTCCCTCTGTCTCTTGGCTTGGCAGGAATAGAACGAAAAGAGCCCTACACTGCTTTACTGATCTTTGCCATGTGCTAAGGCTTTACATTTAAAATAACTGGATTAGCTCTGTAATCAGCCAGTCAAACAGAAATGCTTCTAAAAATTCTTGTACTTCTCATTCCTTTATTCTCTAAATTCAATACATGAGGGGGCTCATTTTAATATATACTATTTTTCCTGAAACAAACATCAATTTACAGGAATGAGGCCCTTATTTTCAAAAAATGACTTTTCACTGCCTAACCCCAAATTGAGGCAATCAAGCAACACCGTTATTGCACAAAACTCAAACACTAATAAATAACTTGAAGTTTAATTCAAAGAACAAAGCCAAGAAATCCAGATCTTATTACTCCAATATCTGGGATATAATCTAAACATAATGCTGGTAGAACACAGCACATTCTTTACTTCTAAACAAGCAACATTTCTTTTTTACACTCAATTTTTAACTTCCTTGCTGTGAAATGTCTTGAAAAAGTGGTTCACTAGTAGGTGAAAAACCTATATGGTTTGAAACCAGAAAAGAAATGTTTGTTAAGCGTTCTGGGAGTCTGCCCCTATGCAGATGCTTTCCCAACATAACTTAGCGTCTCTCTAACTGCCCCAAGTGGATCTGCTCTGTGAGATCCCATTTCACAAATGTAAAATTATGTGAAAAGCTCTGTTATTTCCCCCCTCAAAAAAAAAAAGACGACTCCCCAAAATTCTTGTTCCTGCAAAACATTCCCTAGGAATCCAGTGCAAGCTTTCGATTCTGGGCAACTATTTTGCCATGTGCTAAAACACAAAATTATTAGGCAGCACTTAAAATACAGCAACTTTGAAGTCACAGTCCACTAGTGACAGACAGCTTATTCTACAATATTGGAACAATGGGTTTCATTACTTAGAGAGGCGGGAGCAGGGACCGTTTGTTTTCTCATACTCCTGAAGCAGTTAAAAAAATTAAAATAAGAAATTTGGTAATTCAGGGAGGACAATGGCCACAGTCATATGCTATTTTGCAGCTGTTTTCCATTTACACTGATCCTGTCATCTCCATCTGCAAAAGGTCAGCAGTTCCCTTTAATTCCCAGCTGGAATTAGGAGAAAGTGTTTAGTTATCAGAAGAACTAGACTGAAAAGGTCTTGTTAACCATTGGGTGAAACTGTTTAGGAAAGGTCAGCCACATTATTCATACAATTAGATGTACCAATTTATCAGCTAGGTGCTATTAGACAGTAAAAGAAAAATTTTCTGGTTTGACTGAAGGATTCCCTCCTCCATGTTGCCAGTATTAACTCTCCTTTGAAATCAAACAAACTAAAGAGCGGGGGCAAGAAACTAGCATTGACAGAAGCCAGTATTTCTGAGTGATGAGGGAATGTGTATAAACTAAAAACATTTGCATTTTAACCCAACTAAATCCAATAGGATTAGTAATATGATCAAGAGTTGCAGAACAGACCCTCTAGGAACAGACATTAGTAAAGTTTTTATCAGTATTCATAAATCCAGATATCAAAAATACAGAATTCTCAAAAAACTGACACTTCTAACAAATACACCAGATCGGGGAAGTAGTGGCAGTCATTCCCAGAGCAGTTGAGGAGGAAGCTTGTACATGGTGGCTGCCACCACCATCCACCACCCTACGCCACCGCTCTCAGACTGGCCCACGACCAGCCGCCGCTCTGGTTTAAAAAAAATCCAGAATTTTCAAATTTTTGGTAGGTGCTGAGTCCCAAGCATGCCAGACTTATGAAGTTATACTGTATAATAATTTTGGGTCACAGGCACACTACAACTTAATATGACAAACCAACAATGGTTCCAGTAGAGCCAATCTACTCAAAATATCAAGTTTACTGCACAAAGATATCTCCAAGCTCAGTAATGAAAGCTAGCCAGGCTCCATGACACAAGCCAAACTTCAGAACATCACTTCTTTAAAAAAGTCACTTGGAAATCTTTCCAAAGATTGATTAGCATCCATTAGCATTGAATTAACCTCATTTAAAGGTCTCCAACTGCCTTCAACTTCTCACAGGCGTTATAACAGGCTGCTTCCACACTTTTGCAACAAATTCATGTCAAGAATATTGTTTGATTGAAAGTGAATAAATAAATACAGTGCTGTGTAAATGGTAACGTTCAAGTCATGTCACAGCTATGACAGCCGAGGAAGTGCGAGAGCAAGGATTTCTGTGGGCGATACCTTTTATCGGACCAACTTCAAGGTCCGTATGGGACTTAGGCAAGCTTTCAAATGCAATGTGTTCTTCCTCAGGTCTGAGGTGCTAGGACCCTGCCACTGCTCATCTCCCCAGGTGCAGACAGCATTCGTCCCCATGGTGGCATGGGGAAAGCAGTCACAGCTGGCACTCCCCCCCTCCAATTGCCAAATGCGGTCATCAAAGCCTCATGTCCCTGGGCTGGATCCAACCCATGGGCCATAGGTTGCCAGTGACCTACATAAAAGCACAAAAACTGCAGAGTAAGACTTGTAGTTTAAACTGCCAAAAAATTAGAAGAGGCTTAGTAAGTATTTACATTCAAGGGATGTAATGAAACTGTTATATACAATTTGATTGCCAAAACCTAAGTGACCCACAAGAACAGACTGTTGCCAGAGGAATACCAGACATATCAGGCCTAGCTCACCCCTGGTATAATTAATTCTACCAACCTGAATGGCATTAAACTAAGAAATTGGTCTTTTCTTCCAGACTCAGCCTATTATTTAAGGCATATGACCAACTCGTTTATTAAAGACAGGATATAGTGTGGCATTCTAAGATTAAAAAAAAAAGAGAAGAGAATTGTGCCAAGAGACAGTCTTTGGCAGTTCTGCTCTCACACTGAATCCAGTTTGGAGATGAAACTATCACTAAAGTCCGCCACTTCTTCAGTAAGGGAAGTATGTTTGATACCTTTGAATACAGCAACTTCCTAAAAGTGCAAGCCAAATGCTTTGAGATTGGTCCTGCATTTTACTATACATTCGTACAGTGTCTAGAAAAATAAGGCCCTCAGTTCCAATCAAAGCCTCTGGCCACTATTTTAATACAAAACAAATATGAACAAAGATTATATTGTAATCACTCTTGCTCTTCTCTTGTGTAAAAGCCACACCTTATTGTGCTTGCTTTTGAAGCAAAGTTCAACTTGCTTTTCCTGTCTACACACTTATCCGATACCTAGAAGTCAACTAATCTTTTACAGTTAGATAGCGTCTTCTGTCCAAGGCTTTCAACATGCTAAATTCAACATTGAAACACCTGTGAGAAGTGCTATTTTAATTATATCAAAATGGCTACAGAAACAGTATATGATTTCTTTAAGGAAATCTACAGCAGGGTCAAAAAACAGAGCCTAGATGTGCCAATATCTGGTTTTGCACCTTAACCCCAAAGAACGCCCTTTCTTCTGCCCCTACCCCTCTGCTAACTAAGTCTTCTGAGGTTTATAAAAGAGCAAAGGTACTTCTGGGGAAAACACACAAAAACAAACAAAACAGAACTTGCAGTCCTCAAAACAAAAAGTTTTTTAAGTCTTTCCTTATCTGAGAGTATTTTACTTTTCCCTTGTGGTTTCTGTATGATATTTATCTTCCAATTAAATATGGGGTTTTGAGGTGTGAAGGGATTATTTTGGGTTTATTGTTTTTCTTTTTTTTAAAAAAAATTAAAACAACCCTACACACAAACACTAGTCAACCCACATAACAGATTGGTCAAATTTTATTCATATTAAACAATAACATATATGCTTGCCAAGACAATCCAGTAATACCATTCTTTAGGAATAATTCTCTGTTTCAGCTGCTTCAGTGGATTTTAAAGGATCTCAATGGACAAAAAACATAGACGAGGAACAGAACTGTGCTCCAACTGACAACTGCTCCTAGATTTGTCCTATACATAATTATAATTTTACAACATCAGATCCAAGAATTAATTGTTCATGAAGTCAAGGATTTACCATCTTAAATTAAGTGATGAGGAAGAAAGCCTTTTACAAAACCACAGAACAGCAACTTCATTTTGATTTACATCTCTCAAACAAGTGAACTTTCAATTAAAAATACAAAATTTCACAGACATTAGAGGCTGGAAGGGACCTCATGAGATCATTGGGTCCAACCTCCCTGTCACGGGTGGGAAGTCAGCTGGGATCAAGTGACCCCAGCAAAAAATATATCCACCTGTTTTGTTTTGCCTTTTAAAAAAAAAAAACGAGTCCAGGGTAGGTGCTTATACCACCTCTGGGGGGAGTTTGTTCCAGACCTTGAACACATGCACTGTAAAGAACTTTCTTCTTATGGCTAGAATATGTGTATGTGTGTTCCCCATTTGTTATACCAAGACTTAAGATACTTATAAATGGTATTTAAATATATGATATACATCAATTACATTGAATCTATCTAGGTGTTCTAGTTGATATCTTCTACCCAGCAGAAACATAAGAATCTTGAAATAATCAGAATCCTATTTCAAAGTCTCAGACACGGTAAAATAAAACACAACAGGATTATGTATTAGAAATACATGAACATAAGTGAATACATAGCCTTGGGAAACCAACCTTCTAATATACAATTTAAAGTCTTTTCAGGGCTGGATTAACCCTTTAGTGGGCCCTAGGCAAACAAACTCATGGGGCCCTATTTAATACTGTATATTTACATTACTTTTCTCACTCAATAATTATATGTAAAATGAGCACAATTGGACCTTTAGGCAAACTAGGAACATGCCTAGGGCCCTGTGTTAATGCAGCCCTGTTCATTTTCCATCTAGATTTTTTTTTTC
>JAGPOW010002173.1:5933175-5954942 GCA_030014935.1 Caiman crocodilus | reverse complement strand
CTAATAAATGAGAGAGAGAGAGAGAGAGTGTACAGTTTTTGCCTCCTACATTCCACAAGACTTCTGCCAACTGATTACATTATGGTAGACAATCATCAAACCTGCTGTAGGCGACTACAATGTGAAGTGATCTGAGCACATCACACTACAGGCAGTCCTCGACTAACAACGTTTCATACTTACAATGTTTATAAATTGACACCGTTTCAACTTTCTGATGTCCATTTCAATTTTACAATGCTTGATCTGATGCCACGTCAGAGAACAAAGTTCTCTGCATCACCCATCTCCCTGGAGAACGTCTGTCCAAATTTCCTTGGACACTTTCTTTAAGAAAGTAGATGAGACTCCAGAAGAACCTGCAGCCAAGACTCCTAAGAAGACTCCAGCCAAGAGCCCTTCAAAAAGTCCAGTAAAGTCACCTCAAAGAAGTCCTTCCAAATCAAAGATTGCTATCTACAATATAAATACATTAATGTAGCTATATTATTCATCTATAATTGATTGAGTACAAAACTCCTAGTTATTTTTGGTGAAAACAGGGTATTGGGCTTTCATTCAGGAACCAATCCCCCATTATAACATAGTTTCCTATGGGAAAATCAGTTCAGGGTTACAACGTTTTGACTTAAGATGTGGTTTTCAGGAACCAATTGCGTTATAAGTCCAAGGATTGCCTGCACTGTAAACCATTCTGTTGGATCTGAATGATGTTTGCTCCTAAAACTGGGGATGTGGATAGCCCTGATTTTAGCTGTACAACTGGTTAATCCCTTGGGGGCCTCATGTGGCCCTTGGGCTCCCACCCAGTTGCTCCAGCTGCAGTGGTAGCCAAGGGAACCTGTAGCTGGGGCAGTGAGTGGGGGCCAGGGTGCAGCACAGTTGAGGCAGGGGGATACCTACACAGTACAGTGCAGCAGCAGGAAGGGGATGCTCATGAGGCACTGTGCTGGTGTATGCCATATGGTGGGTGGTCCCCATGCAGGCAGCCCCCAACTGTTTGGAAGGTAGACAGCCCCAATAAAAACAAAACAAAACAGAAAACAAACAGTGGCCAAGATGGAATCACAGGGCTGAAAGGGACTTCAGCGGTCATCTAGTCCAGCCCCCTTCTCCGAGCAAAAGTAAATACTTTTCTAGGATTGTTAGACAGGTGCATCTCATCCATTCTTTAAAAATTCCAAGGATCAGCCGTAGCAAACAAAAAACCTTGGAAATAACTGAAGAGAGAGTCTGAACCTCAAAAATTCAGTGCTAGTTTAGAGGCTTAAGAGGACAGGGATGGATAGTAGTTGGCCTCTAAAGCAAACAGAAAGATAGGAGTATTTTGCTAAGTAATTAAAACTCAGGTTTTCAGGGTCAGTGAATGCCAATGAAAACTAAATCTTATTCTAAATCAGATCCTTTAATTGCAAAATGTCTCCTTATTCCTTCCTTTATTTAAGGACAGTGTCCTAATAAAGCACTAGAAAAGATCTGGGACACTCAAAAGCCTTTCAGTCACTGTAATGTATGTTGTGCCTTAACCATCTCAAATAAATGACAGAGTATTACTGTGCCCTTCACTGCCACAGTAAAGGGTGGTTCCTGCATGACTGCCACAGGAACAAAAACATTATGCAGAGTCAGAAGAGCTGGATCTTCCTAAATGCACTCCAGCAAGTGCCAATCTCCCTGCCTTAATTCCCACCCTTTGCTTTGTGCAATTAGATTATATTCTCCTTGCTTCAAGTGTTTGTATACAATGGGACCCCAAATCTCACTTAAAGCCACTCCACTGTTACTACCCTACCCACTCAAAAAAAGCCATCATAAGAAATAAGCAGCTTGTCCAAAGAGGTAGGACTCAGTATTCAAAATCCTGTAAAATAGAAAAATGGGGAAGTCTCATGTACAACCCTTTTCCAACTGCTCCCAACAGACACCTCCGCACTTCCAGGGAAGCTGTAGAACCTGCTGAACCAGTACTGTTCAATGCAGTAAATTCTATATTATAAGAGCCTTAGTTGAAGATCCCTCTTTTTCCAGCACACCTTCATTTATTTGTCCTCTCTCCTGAGAATTGACAGCTCTGTGAAGTATGTGCAAGACCAAGTACACTGATATTGTGTAAGTCATTATTTGTAAGTATGTGCAAGTCATTATTTGGAAAAAAATTGCAAAAAAATACACTCAGGTAGAAATAAAATGGATGAATCCAGCAACGGGTAATAGTCATTTAAAATTTCACATGCAATTCACAGCATCTTAGATCCAGCTGACCACAGTAAGTAAGGTGGACGGAAACAACAGCCCTTGTAACTGAAAAGTATAATCTCATCTTGGATGCTCAAGTGCCAGGGGCTGCTATACCAAAATTCAGGGCCTGCATCTCAGTAAGCCTTGTAGGTTTCCTTCTCTGAAGAAAGCAGTTTAAAGAGCTTAAGTTCTCACCAAAGTGTCACCGGACATGCGCACCCTCCCCTTTCATATCTTTCTAAGGAGATTATTCTGTATCTAGTAGCATTTCTAAACTTTGTAAGTTATCCAATGGTGGGTGGGCACATTTATGAACCTGAATTGGAGAAACTGATGGGGCATCAAGAATAGACAGAAGGAGCAACAAAAGCAGATACAGTGCAACTCTGCATCAGAGAAGAACTAGAGTGAAATCACTAAGCCACTGGTTCCCAACCTTTTTTATACTGTGGACCGGCAAACTCACTCGAAGAATTTTGGTGGACCAGGTATAGAAACAATTTAATTTATATATTTAAATTTAATTTTTACATTGGGAGGGTTGCTAGGAACATCATCAATAAAGGAGACAACAGTAGCTAAAAATCATACATACGCATCATTAGCTGGCTAATGCTGGCTGCCAAGGATACAAGGAAGAGACTAGCAGTGGTTAAAGCACATGCCACAAGCCAGCAGCCAACCCTTTGCAAGCCATGGCCCAGTGGTTGGGAATTTCTGCACTAAGCAAATAGAAATTCCAAATAAGAGCAATAATTCCCTTTTAACAATACAGAAAGTGGTTTAAATTTGTTTTGTTACTTGGAGTAACAATAAAAACAACAGAAAATTGTATTACTTCTTTAAATTAGAGAGACATTGGTTTAGGGAAGGGGGAAGAATAAAGGTTACCCAGATATCTTAGCAATTTTCCATGCTTTGGAATTGGATGGCAATGCAAATAATAATAATAATAATAAAGTAGTAGTATATGGAAAGAATGCACAAATGATGGTATAAAAATACCCTCCGCCCTGGCATAAGTTGGGCAGAATTCCAATTTTTAAAGCTCCATAAAGCAGGCTCACTTTTAACATTTATAATAATGGCATGAAAGCAATTCTCAGACCAGAATGCAGACCAATGAACTTTGAAGAGCTGGTGCATAAATTTGATTTTTCCTAAAGGCTTAATCTATAATAGGACTATATCTCATCCTGCAAAGGATCTGTAAATTGATCAGTGCTTGTTTTGATGGAGGCGCATGTGAAATACAGTACTTATGGAAAACACATCCTGAACTTGCAAAATCATTGTTGGTTGTGGTACAACCAAAAATGGCCACCGAATTGGATTTTAAAGAAAAATAAGCTTTTCATAAGGTAATACGTACCTCAGTATAACGTTTCTTAATATTTTAATCAGGGCTAAAAGGTCCTATCAGTACACACAAAACTGTCTGCACAAAACGCTAACTTCGTGTCTACAACCTTCTCTCAAAATTTGTTTCTCAGTGGAAGTTAAAAATAAAAGAAAAAAAGATAGTTATACTTGAGGATTCTTTTACAGTTGTTCACAACAAGAAGTTAAGCCAAGCTAAGCAATAAATCGGCCTCTTCTTGATCAATGATGAATATAACATCCTACATGGATATCTAGCAAAACAACTATATTGATCTGGGAAGACATTTAAGGATTTCAGTTTCTGGTCAAAAGGAAAAAGAGACCACAGAAAAGTTTTTAAAAGTTACATGCAAGGGGGACAGATTAACAGGTGAAACAAAGCCCATTGACAATGGCAGGTTACACCATTCAAAACAAAGTTAGTACACTGGGTAAGCACTGCAGATAAAGCTAAACTAAGTGAATAATGTTACAAGTTCTTTAATTGTCTGTAGACATATTACAAAATTAGTCATTCACAATCTGCCAACTTTCAACAATTTTCAGACCAGTCATAATGTGACTTTTTAGGAATAATGTTTATACGTACGCACGCATGCACGTTCTGTTCCTTGATAGGATGATGTATTGCATACACCCAACCCATAGTGTGAATTTCAAACCTCAGTATAAAGCTCAAAATCAACAAATCCAAATTGGCACCAAGTTATACAGTCTACAATGCAGTCTCAAAAAGAGTTAACGGGAGTTATCTTGCAAATAAAATCTAACTACAATAATTGTAGAAGAAAACAAAAAGGGACAGGGTCAAAGCAAATGTTTCAAGCACAGGTGTGTGCAGTGCCCACCTGCCTTTAAAGGGAGAAGTATCACTCGCAGAGAAACCTGATAATTGAAAAACAAAACAAAAACAATAAACAAAAAACAAAAACCCCACATACATGCATATGCTCCTGTCTCTGCATCCAGAAATCAAGTCCTTTCTCCAGGCAGGCTCTCCTTTTTCTATTAGGAAAACAAGGATTTTCATCCCTCATTTAAAGTTCTCAATATGGCTTTTTTTGGCTTGATTCTTTCTTTACTTGGACATGATCAGCAGTGCCACTAAGGCTGACAGAACAAATTTCTTTAACATGCATTCCTCATTTGATTCTAAAGCAAACATCCCTAAAATACCATTCTGCAGTTCAACATAAACAGTAGCTATATTTTCTTTAGATGACTGGCAAATTTGGAAAAAAGAATACCCAACAGTACAGCAGGACAAGTGTTGGATCTAACTAAATAATGGAGAAATGTCACTAAAATCAAATCTATTCCTTTTTCCTCAGTCCAAAAAGCAGTCAAAACTGCTTTCTTCCTCTATTATTAACAAGGAATATATTTTAGAATGGGGTGGACAACCTACAGCATGAATGCCACAAGTTGTACAGGCGTGTGTGTGTGCGTGCATCTGGCCAGGAGAGCACAGGCAGCACAGCAGCATGGAGGACAGAAAGCAAAGCACCACAATTGGGCAGTGAGCCCAGGGGAAGAAGCAGAAAGCAGAGCAGGGAAGGGAAAGGAATCAGACTGGCACTTGAGAAAGGTATGGGGCTAATTTGTGGCAAGCTTGCCAAACAGGCTGGCCCATACTATTTTAGATTATGGTAATAAAATATACAAGTACATACTAGATATACTAAGCTAGTATATTAGCTTAAGTAACAGATGGAGTTTGAGATACAGCTCACTAAACTTGCATATGGGAAAGTGACAATAGGCACAGGGAAGAAAAAAAAAGATTCAGAACTACCATAAAAACTAACATGGTCAAATTGTAGCTATTCTTAGCTTATATAACCATGTGATCTTACTACTCTTGCATCTCAAACCAGGAAATATTAAAAGCAGGTACAGTGAGAGACAACAGCATTAAGCGATATTCACCAGGGACATATGAGGCATAGAGTACCGGTGCCTGCCTGGTAAGACTGAACAAAAGATATTATGTTAATCAAAACCACAGAAGAAAAAGGTGGCAAGGATGTGTGAAGTCATATTTAATGTCAGCTATAATACGACCTCCAGCTCACTAGCTCTTCAGACTTGGAGGATGACATAAGCAGTCATCCAGAACAGTCAGCAGCAGCTGGCAGAGATGGTTGGGTGCTGGGTCAAAAGCTGGAGAGAGTGATTAATTTTTGCTGGAAGAGACAACTACAGAGAGAAAGGAGAATGAGAACCTGAGGTAGGACTTAGCCACAGAGAAGATCGGTGCAGCCTCCAGCCAAAGCCAAATACCACCCAAAAAGGATGCAGTCCTGGAATACTAAACCATTTATTAGGGCAAAGGAGTCTGGATTTTCTGTATTTCACACTGTTACAGTTTGTACTTGTTCAGAATTCAGCACAGTTTATTCCCCACCTCCGTGTCTCATGAATATATTGTCTGAGGCAGGATATGTATCTTCTGATATGAAAAACTGAGCCTTCAGTTGCACCAAGAGCTTTTCAGAGATAAAGACCCAGATAAGTCAAAGGCAGAGCTTCAGTCTTGGGAAGTCAGAAGCACACTCAGTTAAATCCATCTCTGATGCTGATGCTCCTGCCTGCCACTGTTCGATTTCTGAAATATTTAGTCAGCACTCAGATTACAGAATGTTCTGCCTGGCAACACTAGCAGTCTAAAAGCTGAAACTCTTTATCACATAAGTGTATTGAAATGCAGGGAACAATACAGCACATTGTGCTACTGCCACATAATGCAAAGTGGCTCCTCCCACCAGCAAAACCCGATTAAAGTCAAATCAGATGCAATGCTGGAAAATTCTTCCAAAAGAAGCCAAATCAGCCCCTGATAAGAACACTATTTCAATACACAAATTAAGCTATTTTCTCCAATGTGGAAAGACATCAGGGCAAGAAACACTATGTAGCAACATCACGTGATGCTTACTTTCTTCAGTCATGTCTAATGTAAGCTCCCAATTCCCTTCTCACTCTTAACTACTCTTACTGCTCCCATCATTCCAAAAAGATGAAAAAAAAGAGTCATTCCCTACCATCTGATGCATTTAAGATGGAGACATCAAAATTCAAGCTGGAATTCTAGAATGTGGTTTGCAGTGACCTTCAGTGCTGCAGCTCCTAAAAATTAGAGGTCCCACCATGCAACTCTCCATCTTGATCTAAGTGACATACAGTTTCATGCCACTTAATTATTACCAAATTTGGATAGCTTGCAGTTGAGAAAATGTAAGTGTAATATATCAAATGCACCTTCAGCCACTGTATGCATCCATTTTGATAAGGGGTAATTTCTTCCTAAATGAAAGCTGGTGTAAATTATAAATGGCACTGTATTTAAAGTAGGTCTGGCTGAATTATGACAGGTACCCAGACAGCTTAGAAAATGAGTGTGGCATTCAAAATCTCCACTTGGACTCCTAATGCGAAAGAAAAAAAAATCACATTGTGATTTTCAGAGTGCTAGAAAATGTCTGACCAGTGGCGCAGGGCACCTGGCATCTGTTGCCAACTCAGTTAATGATCTAATCTGAACTTTGGCAAGTCACTTAACCACTTTGTTACTCAGGTTCCCTATCTGTAAAGTGCTTTGATATGGGATGAGAAGCACTATGTTTATAAAACTTAGGTTTTACCATAGTGATTGTTGGAACAGAGAAAGCTGATAACAACGATGTGAACAGCAGGGAAGGGAAGAGATATGGGTAGTCAAAAACATTTGTTGTCAGAATAACCAAACCCACCTTGGTTTTGTAAGAAAGTTGTGCTAACAGCCCAATAAAGTCAAACATTTTTTGCAACTACTAGTAATCGGCCTTTCAGATCTCCTGTAAACGCGGCCTGTAATCTCAAATTGGAGTTCAAATCACCACTCCCAAGTATAAGAGCACTTGCAGTAGAATCATTTGCAAGAACACACATTTCAAATCTAGCATTGTTCTGCATCCAGTGCCACTAGGAAATTCCCAGGCTGTGGAACAGCTCCTGGAGCAGGGAGTCCTGCTCAGATACCATGTTGAGCAACATGGTTAATTGGTCAGCATGTATGGCTTGCATGGCAAACTACTAATACTGCCACTTGTACAGAACAAAGAACAAACAAAGTCCAAATGTGCATATGCAGACTGAAGCCAACCTACGCTACTAAGCTTTACTGGCCTACCTGTGGGGAAAATCCCACGCTTGACAAGTCTCAGGTTTGACACAATTAAGCCACAAGAACCCAATAGTGGATGGAAAAGATTTGGCCAACAGAAGATTCAGTTTGTCACTCAGGAAGGTGAAGCAGCCAAGCAGCAGAAAGAAATTCTGTTGGCCTACACTAAGGGCTCTGCCAACATAACCCATAGCAGCAAAAACTCTAGTTTGAACAAGCCATGAGAGAACTGTGACTAGCAAAGGAATCACTAAACAGAGCGCAGCCAGGGAAGAAGGGATTTAGTGAATATTAACAGCATTCCTGCCACAGTATGAAGGGAGACACTCCCAGCCCCAAAGACTTTACACTCAAATGCACATGTCAACTGCAGCCTACAAACTAAAGATCTATTTTCAGATGTAGAAAGGTGCTGGAAAGGAGAGGCAGTGAACCACCATAGAAGAAAGTGCACATTAAAGATACTCAAAGAATGTTATATACATAAAGTATATGCCTAATACTGAAAAACAAGACTAGAAATCAATAAAGATCATACCATGTGGATGATCCTGTTCTAAATGCTATGTAATTAGGGGCCTGCTACACATTCAAATTAAAGCTGGATAGCAACCAGCTATAGGAGTTGTTACAGATTTTCAAGCGCAAACTTTGTAGCTGGTTGGCTCTTTTTATAGCTCAAGTCATTTTTATTGTGTGATAATTACACATGTGACTGGTCTACATTTATTGTGCAAATAACCAGTTGTGTAATATATGCAACATGTAGCAGGGGCCTCAAACTTAATGTCAAGCAAACCATTTCTCATTATTTTTATCTGCCTCCCCCTGAAAGCTTGAAATCTAACAACCACCTGAATGTGACAAACTGAAGCAAATGCTTAGTAAAAGCAAAGATTAAATAGGACTCCAAATATGCTCATATTCACTTAATAAACTGACTAGGCAAATGACAAGCAGGTGCTTTGTGGAATCTTTCACTGACCCAACTTGAAAGCAGAATAGCTTTCAGTTGGAAAAGTAAACTACTTGCTTTGCCAACACAACCAAGATGGATTATTCTGATGGGATATTAATACCGCCAAGATCTGTTTTGCAGCTTTTTATTAGTTAGTTTTATGGCCACAATCTCTATTTGTTAAAAAGAGGAAAGCTCTTTTTGTTAGAAGACAAAAAAATCCCACAACTTTCTGCAAAAGATTTAACTAGTTCCATAACATCAAATAAAACTTATTGTGGCAAATAAACATTATTCTGAGCCTGTTCAATTCTAGACATTAAATCTCAACTATAAAAATTATCCAAATACCCACTCACTTTTTCCAAGTTTTTTCCTCTTCTATATACAAGTTATGCAACTCCAAGGGGTGAAAAACAGTAATTTAATAAGAGTAGTCACATGGGTCACAGCTAAATAAAAAGTACAGTTCATAAGTCACAAACAGAAGTCCTTAAGATATGAACAAGAAAAAGAGTACTGTATTTTTAAAGAGAAATCAGCGCTTGGTTCATTTGATGAGTTACAGTCAAGCTAAATAATTAAGTTTACAGAATGCACTCAAAACCGTCCATACAGCTAACCTCCATCCCTGCACACAGTCAAACCCAGACTGTGTCCTTATTTCTTCCTCCAATCAGCTGACATTTGCTCTCAAAGTCTCATACCCAAGAAGAAAGCTTCGCTTGAAAAAATAAATAATAATAAAAAAAAAAATAAAAAAAATCAATACTTCTGAATCTTCTTGAACTGACTTGACAAGACAGATTAATTGCAGTCTGGAGAGCAAACTCCAAGAAACAAAATACATTTCCTGAGACACCCTAGAGTTTAGGCATAACATAGAAACACTAATCTCTTCCACTCTCTGCATTCAGCAGGAGCATTTCAAACAACACAACATCTGCCCCTTGCTGCTGAAACAGTTGTTACTCTTTTCCTGCAGGTGCAATACAGCATTTTAGCTTGCTGCTTACTTCCATAAAAGATACATTTAGGGGTCGAATTTGAATATGCTTGCCTACCAAAACACTTCTGATCTTGCCAGCATTAGTTGTTCCCTAAACAGCACTCCAATTACACATGGATATTTCTGCTCCTTTGCCCCTTCAGATATTTAATTTAGTTTGTCTAGCTAGAATAAGAAGCATCTATAAAAACAAACTCCCCAAAAATAAAACAACCTGGTTCACACCAGAAAAAAAAACATCTTACCTTCAATATGTCAGGTTCTTTGATTTCCAGAGATTCTGTATTCCACTGCTTGCTCAGATTTCTATGTAAATTGTGATATTCCCAAGTAGTGGGTGTAAAAAGCCATACCACACAGAAAGCCATCATAAATCCAAGGGCAACCCCCAGAAATAGTCCACTGAAATAACTAGGGAGAGGGAGTATAAGGTAAGCGTAGACTAACATTGTAAAGAAGTACAAAGCCGTCACTGGTATTTTAGGCTGCTGCACATAAAGGTTAAGGTCATCTTCCCTACTGAGCACAGTACCATTTTCCTCAGTCATCTCTGGCTGCAGCACAGCATCTGTAGGTTTATCCCCTTTATTTTCTTCCTCTATCAAGAGAAAGTCTTCAGAATAAAGTTCACAAAACTCCTCATCCTCTTTGCTTGCCAGTGCAGACAAAGAACATTTTTCAAGTACAAGCGAAGTTTTCAATCCAACATCCTTTGTGCATATAGAGTAAGAGCTCTGACTCTCAGTATCTTTTGCCTGTTCCTCAGCAATTTTGGCCTGGTCATTCCTATTTAGATGAGGGTCACTACCATAGAAGTCCCCTTCAGAATCACATTCTTCTTCCTTAATGCTGTAGTTGTTATTGCTTTCCAAGTGGCCGTTCAAACTCGAAAGATTTGATAGTTCTGAAGCACTTGAAGATAAGGCTTTGGGCCTGTGGCTACTACTTTCATCACCTATTATTTTGCTGAGGAGCTGAAAAGGCTCATAAATGACTTCTGAAAGGCGCCTTTTAGTGTCTTCAATTTTAGCCTCCATTTCAGGGACTTTAAAAAAAGAGCGAGTATCCAAAGGAGACATTAATGGGGAGGAGGGGGCAGTTTTGGAATCGCCACCTGTAACAACTCGAGGCTGAGTGAACTGCTTGAACAGGTGCAAGTTCAGTTTAGAGTCAGGTGGTCTGTAGGACACAGCTTCAGCTTCTTGTCTAGAAGTGTCCGTTGACAGAGACTTCACTAAGGTTTTCATTAAGTGCCTGTGTCTTGTGGGTGGGGTGGGCTCTTTTGGTTCTACATCTGTTGAAAGGGACCTAACTAAACTCATAAAAGGCTTTGAGCTAGAAGTGGAGGACGATGTACTAGACAACACAGTTGCCTTGGATGGGGAAGACGACGGGGAGGAGGAGCTGGCTTTCTGCTCAGAAGGGGATGACACACCTGATGAACTAGCTACGTAACAGGAGTGCAAGGAGGGAGACAGAACTAATGGCACTGCATTGAATACTTGGGCAGTGGAAGGAGAATCCAACAGCTTTACAGTGTTTACAGTTGGCATAACAGCAGGTGCTGGAGACAGTAGGGATGCAGAGTTGACCGTGCTAGGTGGGGTAGCTGGACTAGAAGTGTCATGGCTGCCATGTTCAAAGCAGAGGTCTTCCTTGGCTTCAAGTGCTGTCACAATGCTTTGGTCATCCAGTTCCTCATCCGGTGTCTGCTTAAACTCCTCTTCCTCCTCCTCTTCCTCCTTCCCAAATGCCGAGAAGTGAATGGTGATGGTTTCTCGGGAAACGGATCTCTGAACCTGCACTTTTGGGGCAGACTGCTTTGAAGACATTTCACCAGTTTTCTCTGCATGGCTACTGTTCAGACTTGTCATTGCAGATTCCAGATATGCTTCAACGTCTGTGGAGAAAACATTGAACCAAATGAAATGCAATTTCTCCCCAGCCACACACTTGTTTTCAATATTTAAAAGACACAGAAAACCTGTTTAGCTGACATACTTGCTGCATGTAAAGAGCATAAAATACTCAATACTTTTGATCACAATAGTGAATTTATGTGAATTTCAGCAATAAAACAAGGCATGAACCATTGCTCCAGAAGTTACCATACATATCCTTCCACAATTAGTATATGAAATTAGTATATTTAATATTTTTAGTACTATTTTCCCCTGAGTTTGTTTTATTCTCATCGCATGTTCATAATATTAGCCATCTTTTACCCTTGCATCTGATAAGTCACAGTGGGAAGGACAAAGAGGAAGAGAATGAGAATGAAGGCACAAGAGGACAAATGGAAAATAAATGAGAGATAGAGGGGAAAAAGTCCTGCCAAACTGTCTTGGAGCAGCTTCAAAATGTTGCTAAATTCTTCTTTAGGTAGAGATTTCTTAGGGTGATATCTTAATTGGACCAACTATGTAGCTGTGATCAATTAGACAAGCTTTTGAATGCAAGATATTCTTTGTCAGGTCTCTCAGATCACAGCATTCACATAGTCCAGAGGGGTAAAAGATGCAAGGAATTAGAAATGCAGGTTATTAGCTGCATTTGTATTGTAGCTAACTCAGTGTCTGCTTTCACACGGAAAAGCAAGTGCTGCCAACCAGAGGATCAGAATTTTAGCATTGGTAAAATTGCCTTAAAAGTTTCTATACATTTTTCCCTTCCAACATGACACCTTTTATAGTCCAGTAAATTCAGGTTCAAGTGAAGCAACATTGAAACTGCTTTTTCTTAAGTGCCATATCCATCGATGCTATTTTTAACAAAAAGAGCAGTAGGCTTTAAACACAGCCCCCACACTGTATGCTGGGGTGGGCAAAATGCAGCCCACTGGCTGGATGTGGCCTGCCAGGTCATTTTATCCAGCCTGTGTGGCCCCTAAAAAAATTGAGAAAATTAATCTGCCCCTGGCTGCCTGTCATTCAGCCCCCAATGGCTTGCCAAAACTCAGTAAGTGTCCCTCCACCCAAAATAATTGCCTGACCCTGCTCTATGCAAAGATGAAAAATCATGTGGAAGCCATGAATTTCAGAAGTTGTGGGCCAGTATGTAAGATAACTACTATTGCATCAGTATGTACTTGCCCAGGTGATTTACTTGACATCAAAGAAGGAAATACAAGCTTAGTTAGGGACTAATCTGCCTCAGAGACACTTTTTTTCCCCCCTCACACCTTCAGACAGTTTGGTTCTAGACAATTACACTGCTAGAATTATTAGCTTAGATGACCATTATTTATTCAATGCAACTAGAAATGCTTTCAACTCAAAAGCAGCTTGGTACAGATTTATCCACTAACAATCTGAATCTCAAGCCAAACTAGCTTTCAAGCTGTTCCTACTGAGGAGGTTGATTTCAGGTCTATTAGTAGCTTCATCACTTCAGATGCATTTAACTGCCTAGAAGGCTTTTGGTTGTCACGTGCATTTCCTGAGTAAAAGGTCCAAAGCTAAAAATGGAAATGAATAAATAAATAAATAAAAACACAGCAAAGAGGAAGGGGCAGGGGGAATGCCCAGTAGCAAGAGCACCGGACTATGAGTCAGGAGTACTAGCATCTGCCAGACATGGATGTTAAGAACCATCCTTTATATTTGTGGCTGTTTCACAATCTGTAAAATGGGGGATCATGCCACTTGTATCACAGAGCTATTAAGGCTCAGATTAACAAGGTTTGTACACTTCTTGAGATTCCTTGAGGGAAAGAGAGTTATAAGAGTAAAACATTAACATAGGAAATGGAATTCTGAAATACTTATCATCACGTCAGATAGTTACAACCCAGTAATGGTCATGCTAAGTACCGTCTAAAAGTTAAAAGGAACACAACAACAGAAAATGTGACTAAAGGGGAAACTTTAGCTTGAGTTACAGAAACTTAGACAAACACACTCCTTCCCATCCTCACTGCACAGTAAGTTCTACCAGAAATACCTCCATCCTCACCTCAAAACAAAGCTGTTCTTGGCCATAGGGATACTGCAAGAAACACACAGTCCACATCTTCTCCGGAATCTCAGCCCACCACTGTCATGCTATACTTTCATTAGCTTGTTTCCCAAAAAAGCAGAAGTCAGTTTCCAAGATGCTCACTTTCACGTGTAGTTCAGAGGTTCACTAATACTTCAAGTCTTTCCTTTCCAGAAAGAGAACAGCAAAAAACTGGGACTAAGAAGTACATCTACAAAGGCCATAGAAATATTAGGAAAGCCAAGGTACCAGTGACCAACTCTCCCCCCACAAATTGTCAGGGAGCATGGAATAACCCCTGTGAAGAGTACTTTATCTTCACTGTCAAGACAGTAAGTTTGTCACCTTAGTAACTGAACTTTTTCTCAGAAGCCACTACTGTGCTGCAATCAAACTGTCAAGGAGAATTAATCAAATGTCTTTGTTGATGTTTAAAGTGCAGTTCTACTCAGAAAAGTGAGGGGGGAACAATCCCTGCAAAACAGCATTTTTAGCACAACTGTCCCTTGTGTGACTGAACAATAACTGCTGATTTCTGTAACAAAAGATGTTATTTCTTGTCACCCTGCACCTCTTGAATACGGTGGGGTGTAAATCTAATTAATAAATAAATAAATATTACAGTACAGGTAGGGGAGAAGGAGCTGGTTCCACTCTAGTTCATGCAAGCATCTTCAAAAATTCCAATGGTGAGTTCCTGCTATGCAGTTTTCCCAGTTCAATCAAACTGCAGATAAGTAGAATTTGGCCTACAGAATTAATAAATATGCATAAAATAGAAGAACTCTGTTAAGCTTAGAGATCTCAGGGTGAATTTACAGTTATATTTTTCCCCGCTTCTAACAGGAATTATTTCCTCTGGAAGTCACTAAGATAAAGCATGAAATCATTTGTAAACTTCCTTTTTGATAGAACAGCATCAACTGGTGTTTATACAATTTGATAAAATTTCACTAATATATGCCATCACCTGTACAAGATGCCTTAAAAACAACCAAACAACAACAACAGCCACCAAACAACAACAAAAATCACCAATTTTCTTGCTAACCAATAATAGTAAATACAGAAGTCAAGGGCTCCTTTCCTCCTTTGCACCAGCAGTAATAGAATGTGTATTGCCAGAGAAGATGGGGAGGGGTTCTTGAAGTTATGGGGAATAGCGCTAGTTTTCTTCATCAAAACATTATATTTAAATAAATAAATAAAATAAAATCACTCCTTGCTCCCCTTGCCACAACTTATTTATAGTAAAGTCACAAAGATAAGTTAAATTCCAAAGGATTCTGGTGTTGCACTCAAAAAAACAGAACACTGTCTCAACCAAGATTTTGACTTGATGCTAAATTAGAGCAGGGTTAGGCAATTATTTCAGATAGAAGGCCGCTTAATGAGTTTGGTGAGCTGTCAAGGGCTACCCTGCCCCTTAACAGGTGCCCCGCCCCCTGGCTGCCATCTTGGGACCAGAAGACCTTTGCCACCAGAAGTTCCTCCCCTTGTCCCTGGAAATACTCCTTTTGGGAGGGGGTTTGCCATCTTAGAACCAGAAAATACCAAATCGTACGCTAAAAAAATCAAACACCTACTATAACGTATTTTAATTTTATGACAAAAAATATTTTTGTCATGATCTGTGCTTGTGTCCTGTGTGTCAAAGTGACTGCATGGAACTCAAAAATAAATTCTTAGCCTTTTATAGTGCGCGTGTGGCTTAAGGGAGGGTGGGAGATGTGGTGGGGGGGACACCTCACACTCTCCCCCCATGGTACAGCAGCAGGCAGGGGTGCTAGTGCTTGGCTCTGGCTAGTGCTGCAAATCAGTGAGGAGCACAGCCCCCCATCGTGCCATTTGTTTTCCCTGTACTCCCTGTAATCACTGGGCCCAGGAGGGAAGCCCAACGTGCTAGAGCTGCTTTCTTTCCCCAGCCCAGCCCACTCCAGTGCCTGGAGCTTCTCTGCTGGGTCCCCTCAAATGCGGGGAGCACCGGGAAAACAAACAGCCAGGCAGGGGCTGCGCTCCTTGCAGTGCTGGCTGGAGCCAGGCACCAGTGCCAAGCAGTGTCCTCCCCCCCGCCCCCTGCCCCCACTGCTGCTTGCCAGGGTTGCAGGCTGTGGGGGAAGAAATAAGGGGGAGAGTGTGGTGGTAGGGGTCTCCACACCCCACTCTTCTTACACCCACCACCCAAGCTCTGCGCTGCTGCTGCAGCCATCCCCAGCCCCAGCCTCATGCCCCCTCCCCCTCTTCCTTACCTGCTGCCCAGAGGGAGTGGGATGCCAAGGAAGCCTGCAGCCCCACCACACCCCATGCTAGCTCTTCCATCCATGAGGGTAGGAGCAAGGCATAATAGGATCTGTTGAGGGCTGGTGCCTCTCTCTCACCCTCGTGGGTGGAAAGGCTGGGCAGAGCACAATTCATTGGGGGGAGTTGCGGGCTGGATGGAAGTCCCTGGTGGCCCAAATCTGGCACGCAGGCTGTATTTTGCCTGCCCCCGACTTACAGCCTGTTCATACCAGCCACTGTTCCTCTCATACCAAGGAGCTGGTTTGTTTCAAAATGATATCTTAAAGACAACACAGACTTAATATTAAAATAGTCACTAACCAGCTTAGACAGCAATATGCTAGAAGGCCTATAATCTCATGTGGAGTAATATCGTAAAATGTGCCTTACTGAATCAGATTTTACTGTTATTTGAGACTGTGTATACAAAGACAAAGTGCACCTGAGTTGTTGCAATAGCTGGTACACTGCCAGGATCGGAACTTCATCCTTACTGTTCTGTGCTTCCTTACAAGTGCAGATCTCGATACTCTTTGAAAATATTAAAAAAGAAGCCTTACAACACCATCAGCACTTGCCATCAATCAGTGGGGAAAATGGAGACAAGACAACACAGAAGTTTGTAGCAGATTAGGGGAACAGTAGTCACGTACAAAACAAAAAAACAAAACTACAAGCAATCTAGCCTTACAGGTAAGAAGCAGTAGATAAATAACTGAATGTGACATTTGGTACTATGACACTATTGATGAGAAGCATGTACCTACTGGGTCAGTCTGACAGGTATTTTCTACAGCTTCTTGCATATTTATTTGTTAAGGCGGAAGAAAGTTTAGTGTTCAGAGTCCCAAGTAACTTATTTTCCTCTAAACAAGAGCTTTTAAAACACAGCATGTCACATTATGTCTGCTCCCCCTATCTGTGGAACATGAGGTTGATTAAGTCCATTTTCAGTGCATCAGGAAGAAGTCCCCTGCTGGGAACAGCATGCCTATATTCCAGTTACATGACTACTGAGAATTCTCGGAAACACTTCATTGAGGGGAGCAGTAGTCAAGAGTCAGGCACAAGTTTTACACTTCTTAACGTTAGCTTATCCAGAGTACTCCCACCAAAATTAGAATTCTTTAGTGGTTACTGGTATGAATCATCTGATATTTTTACGTCCTATGTATAGAGGGAACTTTTTACAATATTTCAGTTTGACTATGCAAGATAATGTTATTTTTCAAATAGCACAAGTGATTAGTTGACTACACTGGGCCAAGACTTTTGTGTTTCATAGCACTGACTTCTAAAATACAAATGATGTCTAGAGCAGGTTGCAAACCAGCTCAGTCTATTGACTAGTACCAAAGAATGAAATGCTACAGAGGGGTTGGAAACAATTTATTTTTTTAGAAGCAACTTTCAGCATCTCAAAACAGATGCACTGTTATTGAGAAGACTAACACGAAGAAATGCAAACAACAAAGCTGATTAACCAACCCTAAGCTTAACGACTTCCAAGAACTACAATTGTTCATATTGAAATCAAGCATAATACAAGCAAGAACTGAAGCAGGTTTTCCCCAAAGAGCTGCATCAACACACTGCAAACTCAACCTGTAAACCATCCCATACCTCTGCCAATACAGATCACTCCTAACCAATAGCACCCTCTACCACTCCAGTTCTGGGTTATGCCTCTCTCTACCAACACATCAGACTCCCCTTTTCAGCTGTCAGCCCAACCAGGTACACTTTCCCCCATCAGGTGAAGTCTTAGGCTCCTCACCAATGCACATTAATCCTGATCTTGAGCACCTTCCAACTATTCCAGCCTGTACCAGTCTCTATTACGCACTCCCTATTGCACCAGACTGCACACTGCGGACTGGAGGGGGGGGATGATGATGTTGTATTCACGACATTTTTTCCAGGATTAATAGAAATTGAGGTTATCCATGCATCTGCCCTACTAATTTGAAACAAGCCAAACAACACAGACTTTCCCATATCCTCCTGCCAGCCAATGTGATATTCCTGATATTGCAGTAATAATTGACGTCTACAGAAAAAATAAACTATGAGGCCATGTCTCAAATCATATCTATTGAAGATTTCATCCCAGAAATGTAGCAACTGGCTTTCAGGAAATGCACTAAGGTCACCAATCATTTCACACAGGCTACCTGCAATGGCCAGATAGGAGTAACACTGGACCTGGTACTGAATTTGAATTAGTAGTAAATGAAATCATCTACATACCTTATTACAAAGCTAGCTGAAATCTCTGACCTTTATCCCCTGTGGTAAGTGCTGTAATGGTTAAACTTAATGCCCTTGCCTTGTGGTCATGCTTACTTCTGTACTGAAAGTAGTTTCTGAACTCCAGTCTCCTTGACTGGACATCAGGGACATCAATTCTTTTTTTGTCAATCTAGTCCAAAAGGACCTATACCAGGGGTTGGCAACATGTGCAGTGCAGCCAGGGAAGCAGAGGGCTGGGAGAAGCAGAGGCGACATGCATGCAGCAACCACCTGCATGGTTCCAGCGAGGGTGCAGGAAAATCCTCTTGCTGCTGATGTGCTGCCAAAGCTACCTGGCACATGCCAGACCTGCAACAAGGCTGCTGCACCCTGTGACTTGAAAAAGGTTGCCATCCCCTGACTCATACTATTAAAGTTGTTGATAAATGTGAAAAAAAACAAGTGATTCAGGCTGCAGGAACATCCATACATTAACAGTCCAAATTCTTGGCAGAAGCACAGTTACAGGTTGCTTTTTTTGTTTTGTTTAGGTTTGGGGGCGGGGCAGGGGGGGCTTGCATCTAAATTGTTGTCAGAAGTTTACCACTTGATGACGGATCAGATTTGCAGACCTCCCTCAGGCTGGATCGATATTGTGTTATTCTCCATATTACACTCAGGGAGACAGAGGGGCCTTGTTTCTTAATAACAACAGACCAAAGAATCAGTCTGAAGGGCTCTCGTGATCACCAGAATTAGAATTCAACCAATGATGAAGCACAGAATGCTCCAATATTAGCAAAAAGAAAGCAGCTGCCCTTTATACTGCTTATCATAGCTTTTATTTGGGGGGGGGGGGTTGTTTGTTTGTAAGAAACAAAGGCTTGATTGACTGATTTAATTAATATAAAACTGGCATAAGGCTCTGTCTACCCTTAAGACTTTTTGCCAACCCAAAACTGGAATACTATTTTGGTACAAGCCCCATTTTACAGCAGTACAACATGTCTTTACTACAGATTTGTCCCTACATTGCTGTGAATATGCCAATGTAAAAATTCAATCTACAAACCCTACAAAACACACATTCATCTGTGTTTATCAGGACAAGTGTAGCTCTCTCTCCTTGCCATGAAACATAGATGCCAAAGAGGGTGGGAATCCCTGCCATCATGCATAGACTTGCAATGATGTGGTAGCATGAGGAAATTCAAATAGGGTTAATGGGCTATCCAGCAGGGATCCTGGTTCTCTCCAATAAAAAAAATAATAATAAAATTCTCTGGCAAAAAATTACAAATTCTCTTGACAAAACCCCCAAAATACATTATTAAAATTAAAGGCCCCTTGCAGCTCCCCCCAATCCTGCTGGTGATCCTCACTGCCCCAAAGCCCCCTCCCCCCCAGCCCCGCTGGTGACCCTCACTGCCCCTAAGGCCCCCACCAGCTGTGCTGGTGACCTTCACTGCCCTCACCTTACTCATGCCTCTTGCCCCCCAGATGCCAAAGTTATGGGGCCAGAGACCCAAGTCTGCAACTCCCTGCCCCTCACAGCAGGCAGCTGCAGTAGAAGCTGCATGGAGCTGGCTCCCCCACTGCTGCTGCCTGCTTGGATGAGGGCAGGGCCAGCTCCTGGCCCCCCCAGTGCCCTCGGCCATGCATGACTCACAGCCCCCCCGCCCCCTGCAAGCCCCACTTACCTCAGGCTCCAGGAAAAGAATGAGGCTGAGCTAATCCAAGCGGAGCCAGTCAGTCAGTCTCAGTCTCTGCCCTTTCCTTCCCCCTCCAGGCAGGGCTGGGTGTTTCCTACCCTGTTTACAAACAGCTCTTGCAGGCTGATGCTCAGCCAGCCTACAAGGTGTTTGCTAAAGCAGGGAATCTGTGGGTTTCTCTGCTAAAAGGAGAAATCTGCATTTGCTCTGATAAAAAAGGGGAAATCCATGATTTTCTCTGTTTTTCAGTGGGAAATAGAAAACCTGGATCCCTGGCTATCAGTAATGAGGTGGAGGAGTAAAATCCAGCAAAGAAAGGTTTTGATCAAAGATGCCCTAACTCCATCTTCTTCTCCTTTAGGAGAGTGCTTCTCTAAGACTGCTTTGACTTTAGCTTATTGCTTAAGTTGCAAAATCATTTTCCTCAGCTCCTCTCTGAAAGTGCCCAGCTACTCCCTGTGTTTCCTGTCCAAAACAAGACCCTATTGGGGAAAAAATAAATGAGAGAGAGAGAGAGACCTTATAAATAGGTTAGTTTGTCCCCACTGATACCACCACTTTTTAAGTATCCAATAGAATACTTATTTCCCTGAATGATTGAACAATTCAATCATTCATAAATGTTAGGTTAGCTTCCCAACTCCCCAAAGTACATAAGCCCATATCCTACAACTGAAGTCATGAGGATGGCAAATGGAGACACCCCCCAGACTGACCACAGTATTTAAAAAGAAAATGGAGGAAAGCAGCAGTATCCAACACAGACATTGTCATTTGCCCTTCAAAAGGCAACAGTGGTGTGACTGTTCAGTGTGCATGCAGACACTCAGTGACCTTTAAAGCTTTTCCATTACTTCAGACGAAGAAAAAAAATGCTCCAAGTGCAATTCTCCATACACTGGAACTCTTCCAGGTTGACCACTCGTTTCACAAGTATTGTGGTGCCCTCCCTGAACCAACGTTATTACCTTATCATTTATTTAATTTACATAGATTAAAACCTTTAATTTCATCAATTTGGATTTTCAACCATCAGCCATAAGTCTCAAAACAAGAAAGAATTTAAAAAAAATCCCTCAAGTGTATACACTTTAGTTTCCAATATCATATTTTGACTAGCAATAAACATTGGTTTTAGTTAGATCATTACCATGGTCTATACATACATAACAACCCCCAAGCTCCAAGTTTACACTGTACTGTTAACTACCTGGTAGCAAGCTGTTTAAACAACAGTTGTTAATACATGCAGTGTTAATTACCTGAAACAGATTAAATTTATTAACAAAACAAAGACAATAACAATAATTTTGTATCACATTGAACCAATAATATTTTTATATCACGGTTACCTAGACAGACTTTTTCCACCTTTAAGTCTACCTCTGTACTATGAAGTACTCCAAGATGAACATGAGTTGGCAGTGTGATGAAGCCATCAGAAAAGCCAATGGCACTTTATCATGTATCAGCAGATGCATGACGAACAGATCCAAGGAGGTGATACTTCCCCTCTATCGGACGCTGGTCAGACCACAGTTGGAGTACTGCGTGCACTTTTGGGCGCCGCACTTCAAGAGGAATGTGGGTAACTTGGAGAGGGTCCAGAGAAGGGCCACTCGTATGGGTAAGGGCTTGCAGGCCAAGCCCTATGACGAGAGACTGGGGCACCTGGACCTCTTTAGCCTCCGCAAGAGAAGGTTGAAAAGTGATCTTGTGGCTGCCTATAAGTTCATCACGAGGGCACAGAAGGGAATTGGTGAGGTTTTATTCACCAAGGTGCCCCCGGGGGTTACAAGAAATAATGGCCAC
>JAGPOW010002173.1:5881219-5914864 GCA_030014935.1 Caiman crocodilus | reverse complement strand
ATGCACCCACTAGGAACCAATTTCAGTAGTAATCTGCTTGTTTTCCAACATTAAACATTACTCCCCTACAAAATTCCAAAAGGCACAAAAACAAACAAAGAGTGTTGGATGACTTCTGATTTTTCTTTTTTTATGCTTTAGGTCCATCTCTCAAACTCCAAAACTATTAGCAAGCATTCCCAGTTCCTTTTCCACTAAACACAATTCTGTCATACTATATTAACTATAGCTTCACTACCACTTAATTATAATACTATTGATGATGCTCCTTATACATTGTAGAGTATTAATTGCATCAGTAAAGCACTTTCAAGGGGACAGGGTGCTACAGGCATCCCCCTCCTCTTCCCTCCAGTGTGCACCAGGGCCAGATTTGCTAAGCTGCTGCCCTCTGGAGCCAGAGCCTCCGCAGCTGTGGGTTGGAAGGGAGGTGTTCCCACAACAGGTGTATTCTTTTTTGGAACTGGAAATCTGGTAACCCTACTAATGATGGCAGGGCTGTCCAGCTCATCGCAGGCCACATGTGGACCACAAGCAGTTATCAACTTGCAGTCCACTGGTTCCTTCCCAACCACTGTTTCCTCCCAACCCTCTCCTGCTGCTGCTGGGGTCTCCTAGCTCACCTCTCTCCCCTCCAGCTTCAGCTACCTGCCCCTCATCCCAAGGTCATGACAGAGAAGACCAGGTAGTCTACAAGACCCAATGACCCTTGGCTGCTCAGAAACTGGACTAATCTGTAGGATTAGTGTGTTCTGGGGAAAAAGAGTTTTGCAGATAAGAAGAGCTACCAGTTTTTGATATTAACTTTAGTACAAGAACAAATATGAAGAGATTAAATATAACGTAGGTACAAGCTAAAAGTTAAATTGTTTTACTATAGAAAAGGAGGAGTAGCAGAGTTACTGCATTTTATCTCATCCTCCTGCACAAAGAACTCTTTAATCTGATGAAAGATTATTGCAAGCCTCTATGCATTTGTCTATGGCCAACAGGAATGCCTGAATCACCCATTAAATTAAAGGTCATTGGAAAAAAAAAAAAAAAAAAAAAAGGCTTTTTGCAACATTTTGGTTAAATGACTAGGTAGAAAAAAGTGCTTTCAAATAAGCCTGTTGTCCATTTTGTATTTAAAATGGTAAAATGTGAATCCCTACATTACCAAAAAACTATGCTACATCCATCTTAATTTAATTTAATTCTGATGCACAGCTGCTAAGGTAAAAGCTGCCTACGAGTAATATAATACACAGGAGTTTTCTTCAATTTGAGTACAGCAAAGTTCATAATGCCTATCAGTTTCACTTTAGCAGAAGCCTAACATTTATGCAGAGATTCTCAACCATTTTAGACTCAGGACACCCCTCAACAGACTTGAGGAACACCTCAAAATGCCAGCTCCTGGTTTTCACTCTTTTTTGACTACAGAAAATAAAAAAGCAATTCTTCTGCTGCAAAGAACTCAAAGATCATAACAGGTCAGAATGTTTTTGACACCACGGATTCCTATGTGAAATCTCTGGGGTTATCTTGTGCACCTAGCAGTGTTAACACTGTGTGCCACCCTACAAAGAATCTCAAGGCAACCCAAGGTGCCACAACACCTTGTCTGACTAGCCTAACTCATAAGTCAAGACAGACAAATAAGGACCTAGCTATTACTGCACTTTCCCATAAATCTGGTTTTGTATAACAGTTGTTATCAGTCACCCAAAATGTACGCTACTATCCTCCAATTCTCTATTCCTTCCAAAAGTCAGGAGAATACTTTTCATGCTTAAATACAGCAGATGCACTACTGGCATGAAACAGAGGACAGCAAGTTCAAATATGAAAGGGCATTTAAGGAAGCAATGGGAAGTATATAAGCAAGCAATAACTCAAGTTCCAGAGAACATGGGTCTTTGCTGAACAGGTGCTCTTAACCATACAAAGAACTGCCTGAAGAAATTATTTTCCCCTTCATGTTATGCTTCATCAAAACCAAAGCAAACTTACATTTTTCATATTTGACATGTATAATCATAATTCTGATTTAATGCTATTGAAAGGATTAGTAAACTGAAGGATTAAAGCTTTAAGGCTCTTTCATATCTGATAACAAGATGCATTACATTTATATTCTTCATTTCTCAGAGGCATTTCCAAAGCTTTTCCCCACCTAACTTAGAAATAATAAAAATGCTTAAATTAACGCTCCCCCTCCCTGCTCCATGTACCAAAAAACTAAGCCCCACTGTGTACTGAACTGCTTGAATGTATGTCATTTACCAAGTACATAGGACAGAATGAACACTGCCAGACAGCAGGGCAGTAACTTTTTAGAAAAGGGAAGTTGCAAGATCTTTACACATAGACCATATCAGTAGTGTTTGTTAATGCAATTTGGGATTCACACACATTTCACACTTTAAGTGCATCACAGGACATTACAATGGAAGATCTGCAAAAAAGAGGGAAGTGGTGCCGGGAGGGGAAGAGAACACTCTCCCTTCCTTCTGCTCTCAAACTCTGTTAGACTAAAAGTGGGCACATACTTCCCATGAGTTAGGGTTTTCCTGACCCTCGCAAGACACAGTACAACAAATCCTGCTTGCCTTGCATGACTCTGCTCTAGCCAGTGGGAGTTTCTCCCATTCATTTACATGTGTACACATAAATGAACCCTGTGTTTGTGAGGCAGTAGTTTAGTTCAAACCAAAAACTGAAGGAAAGGGTGTATTAAATGGTCTGTCATTAGACTATCATCTTCCTTGTTTCTGTAGATTTAGTTCTTCTAGCTACACAACAATGATGTGGGTTGCAATCCCATTCAAAACACAGAGCTCCTAGAAACAGATTAGCAGTTCCTATGGCAGCAGTTTAGTTAAACAGGTGTTTTCACCTCAGGCACCTATTGCCCCTGGGGGAAATGAGAGCTACACATCTTGTCTCTTTTCTATACTGTTCCAAGTCAAAGCAGAAGTCAAGTTCCTAAGCAACAGTTCTAAGGCTTGTCTTATTTAAAATAAGAAACAGTTTTGGAAACCCCTTCTCTGCCATGTGGACCAGAACCCCCTGACTTCCAATGCTAGGTCTTGCCAAACTCACCGTGGTTCCATGTGCACATGGCTCAACCCATTCCTCAGGTTCTACATCCAGGACAGAAGGATATTTGTCTGAGTCACCAGGGTTAAGAAAGATTTAACATTTACATAGCTGTTTGAATGATCTAGAAGCTGAAGAATCTCCATGTGTTAGTAAAATGGTAGTTGCTGAATTTCTACGCAGAACTATGCTGCAGAATCGTGTGGACCTGACTCTTTCCAGTAACAGGTAGGCACAAATTATACAATTGGTTAATGAAAAGCAGCATGCTTCAAACTCCTTTAATCTCTCAGTGAACTCTGATTTTAAGAAAACATGAGCACAGACAACTCTCCAAGCAGCTTGTTCTAAGAATAGCAGAAAAATAAAACATCAAACCATACATATAAACACACAAGTACCAAATAGTCCTTTTTTGCTTAAAGGCAACCTTCCTCATTTCAGTCAGATTTATGTTCAACCCAAAGACCTAGAAAATGCAAGAGCTCAATATTGTAACTTTCCCACTAAAAATAATGATTTAAAACTGACAGTTTCCAAGATTAGTACGAGCATGAGCTGAGGATCTGCATTGTTCTCTATTTCTTGAATTTCTCCCATGTTGGGGATCAGAAGCTTTCTGCTCATGCAATTTCTTTTTGCTGGAACTATGGACATACCTTCCCTTCCTATCATTTCCCACAAAATGAACAGGCTCAGAGACCTGGTCCCAAAGTCAAAGGTGCACCCATACCTTGGCTCACCCATCCTCCCAAAGCAACACACAAAGCTACCAGTCTGACCACTCTAAAGGAAGGCTAGGCAAGTCTCCTGCAATGCTTCTGAAAAAGCAGCAAGGAAAAGCCTATTACCTCATCTATATGCAAAAACATCAATTTACTCTACCATTATCTCTCTCTCTGCAGGCCTTGCAACTAGGATAAACCCACAGATATTGACTGGACCTCCCATCCCTCCACCTTTGCTTATGAGGACCACAGTAAGTGATCCAGCTAGCAGAAATGCTCAGATGAAAAGTCATTCCCCACACAAATTCTCTTTTCTCAGGATCTAGACTACAGGGGACAGCCTTAGAGTCTGACACCACCTGAAATGTATAGTTATTGAAAAGGAAGCAAAAGCAACAGAATGAGGAGGAAGGCCATGATGTTCTCCAGTTTCTTATAGCATCATGCCTTTGTACCCAGCAAAAGCAATCCATCTCAACACAGGTATTCTCTGGTATAGGCAGTGTCAAGGGGTTACAGTGAAAATTAAAACCAATGCATTCTGTGAAGGGCTTACCAGAGTTAAATACTTACTGAAGTTTATGGCACTCACTGAAAGTGTGACACTTCATGTGACAAAATGGCTTCCAGCAGGCAACAACACTGAAAACCATCCATGTATTCAGAGGTTACTTACTTTTCCACTGCATGTCAAAAACTGACATCTTGCGCACCACAGACAGCAAAGCACAGATCTAGTGCCCTGTAACTTATTGTGGCTGAAGGTCAGGGAAAATCTACCCCAGGCAGATTAGACAGCTACAATCCCATCTTCCTATCACACAGATCCTCAACATACTGTGTTACAGAGATGCTCTGGTTTCTGATTACCTTCATTGTGAAGGCATATTTCACTTTGCTTATGTTAATCAACATAATAGTCTCTATAAGCCCATTTTGAAAAACTACAGAGAATTAAGTGAAAAGGGGCATCTCTGGAGTGTCTTCCTTCCTTGTTTAGCTGCTGAACTCATAATGCACTGGTTATCTTATCTATTAAGATCGCAACTCTATTTTATAACATCTAGTGTGTCTGTACACCATTCCATCCCTCACCCCACCACCACTTCCCTTGCACAGCCAATCCTTCACAAATCAGTCTAATTTAAAGGCAAACATGCAAGCCCTTTCCATCACCAAGTCCTTTCTCCTGCGATTAATAATACTGGCAGGGAGTTTGGGTCTAGCACAAAAATTAGAAACACAAGAAACAAAAAACATTGGTCAAGTCTAGACTAAATGGACACTATCAAATCCTAATGTACTCCACTGATTTCCCTCCCTGCAAACACACACACAAGAATTATAGAAGTACTGCCAAAGTGTTAATGGTACGCTTTAGGATTTTACTATTCTTTACAGAAAACAAGATAAAACAGTAGGGAGGGAAGGAAGTTGCTGGATGATTCCAAAGAAAAATAGCATATAATTGCCTTAGACTCATGGAATAAGGGAAGACATTGCAAAATGTACATTATGTAGACCAGCAGTTCCCACCAGCTGATGGGGTTGCAGTTGTGGGGGGCTATGGGTTGGGAGTGAGGGGTCATGCTGAGGAAAAGTTTGGGAAACACTGATGTAGGCCATTCCATTTTTGATACATATTGCATGTACAAATTCCACCTTCAGTCAATTTTATGAGCTCTAAATTAGAAATTAGGAGGAAATGAGTAGGTTGCTTAAACAGTACATCTATTCACCAGGGTGTGGCTAGTCCTATAAGACTATTAATTACTGGAACAAAGTCTGCTGGAAAGAGGTGGTGCACAGGCAGCCACAACAGTTGCCAGCTATTGCTGCAAGGCAAAGCAGTACAGACCAACACCTAAAGCTGTTTCTCTCATCTCTGACAGGGACAACACCAAATTCAACAACAAAGATAATTGCTTTTGTTTTGGCTTTGCAGGGAGCACAGGAAACAGGAACACAGGAGGGAAAACCAGAGAGAGGAAAAAGACTGGGCACTGAATACAAAATCTCACATCCACCACAGTGAACAAGAAAGAGTTGATAGATACCATTATACCACAGAACAACCATCACATGAGAAAACTTCAATAGTCTCCCTCTACTTCACAGACCATCAAAAAAATCACTAGCAACTGTGACTAACACCACCACTCCTTTACAGCAGCCTCAGACTCAACCCTCAGCCTCAGATGCAGACCTGGTCCGTCACAAATAAGCCATTTTGCCTAGGAGAAGTGTAGAGAAGGAAGTCTTTTAGGGCAACTGGCCACACTGAAAAGGCTTGTCAGAAACATTGATCCATAGGTAGTACATTCACCAAGTATAAATCAATACTGCATATGCATGTACACACACACACACATATGCAACAAAGGCATAAAATGAAGCAACTAGAAAGGGAATGAGCCAAAAGCAGCTGTTCAGAAAGAAAACTAACATCACAGGCAATTCACTGTGTATTACTACTAATTTACTGTATTTGAATAGTTAAGTGCCTGCTCACATTTCCATTACAAGATTCCACTTCCAGAGCTGTACACTCTTGTGAGGACATGGTCAGTATGGCTAACCACAACTTGTCGTGCATCTACAGATGCATCTCAAGCAGGTCCAAGGAGGTGATCCTCCACCTCTGAGAGACACTGGTCAGGCTGCAGTTGGAGTACTGTGTCCAGTTCTGGGCACCCCACTTCAGGGGGGATGTGGACAGCATTGAGAGGGTCCAAAGGAGGGTCACTCACATGATCTGGGGACAGCAGGGCAGACCCTATGAGGAGAGGCTATGGGACCGTAACCTGTTAAGCCTCCACAAGAGAAAGCTGAGAGGGGACCTGGTGGCTGTTTATAAACTTACTAGTGGGGACCAGCAGGGAATGGGAGAGACGTTGTTCCCCTGAGCACCTCCTGGCGTAAAAAGGCATAACGGCCACAAGCTGTTAGAGAGTAGGTTCAGACTAGACATTAGAAGGCACTACTTCACAGTCAGGGTGGCTAGGATCTGGCTCCTACCTTGGGGGTCTTTAAAAGGAGGCTTGATGATTACCTAGCTGGAGTCATTTGAGCCCAGTTCTCTCTCCTGCCCAGGGCAGGGGGTCAGACTAGATCTGCAAGGTCCCTTCCAACCCTACATCTATGAATCTATATATGAACCATTAAAAACAACAAGAGAAATATCCAATCCTCTCCCCCAAACAAACCTGGCAAATAATTCTTCCAAGAATTTGGGGGGTTTGTTGTTTACTCTACACATTTTTGAGGCCACAGAAACTGAAATGCTAACAGTCAAATGCTGCATTTTTACCCTTAACAGTAGCACGTGGCTTAGAAATGGAAGTTTGCTGGTATCACCTACATGAATTGTGAAAGGCAGCTTTGGGAACTGCTACGTGTGGAGCTCTAGCAAACTCAATCTCTAGGAGCCGGGACTATCTAAATTGTGCCAGAAGTTTGCTGTGTAGCGACTCCTTTAATCTTGCTCTTTTGCCATGTGTGCTCGTCCCCTTCACCTTGCCAATGAATGGCCAAGAGGCAAGAGCCACTGCATTAACCGCCTCTTGGCCACTCAGTGGCAGGGTGGGGACAGTGTGAAGAGCAAGCCTGAAGGTGACACTGCACTGTGAACTTCATCACAATTTAGGTAGGTCCCCATCTAGGAGGTGTTGAGGCACCTGCAGAACTAGGCCAACTGCCACCAAAAAGAATCTGAGCTACAAATACAAAGTTTACTCATTTGGCGTGCACACCAGGTCCTTTCCCCACAGGCATCTGTCTTGTTATGCAGAAATTTATTCTCAGTCTCCCATGCACTTTACAATTAATGAGATCACAATATAAGATGTAACAGTAGTACTGCATAGGAGTTGTGGCATATGGGCAGGATGTCTATTAAAGACAGTGAAACATTTTCATACTCCACAATACTAGATCCATAAGCTACTAAACCCTACACAGCTCTCAACGTTAAGTCCCCAAACCCACTTTCATATTTCAAACTAACCCCAGAGTTATCCAGGAAAGAAGTACCAGAGTGACAGACAAGAACTTTGAAAGTTTAATCCAAGGACCGGAATGCTTTCAAAAAGATAAGCTTATCACAGTGACCAGACCAGCTACAAAGAGAAAAGGACAAACTAGGATCACTTCATCAGCCAAGTACATTTGCCTCTGGTGGGAGACGCAAATGCTACACAGGAGAGTTGTGACAGCAGGGCTCTTACCACCCACACTGCAGAAAGGCATCAAGAAAGCAGAATGGAGTGACCTGACCTGGAGAGCAAACAGGTCACCGTACTCCAAGTGGGAAGTAGAAATCGTGATGGGAACTGAAGTGATGCAGCTGCCAGGTTTTACATCTTAGACCAGGGGTGGGCAATTATTTTGGGAGGAGGGCTGTTTACTGAGTTTTGGCAAGCCATTGAGGGCCACATGACAGGCAGTTTGGCAAATAAATATTAACTTTCAATTTTGGCGGGGGCTCTGTGAGCCAGACAGAATGACCTAGCAGGCCACATTTTGCCCACCCCGTCTTAGATAGAGGACTACATCAGAACTAGATTTCTGTGTTTCTAGAGCGAAGACAATCCTAGACCCTTTAGGTTTCAATTCCTGGGTGAAACAGGTGAGAAGAGAGGTATAAGAAAATCCAGCTTCCAACTTCTATTTCATCTGGTTTTAATACTAGGTATGGAAAAACATTGAATCAAATTAGCACCATCCCAAGGACATAAGCACTTTTTTCTTTCCCAAAGCAACATTCTTCCATGTCACCTACTAAGCTATAATTTCCTACTTTAATTTCCCAGCACTCATTCTCATCTGTGAATCTTAACAAAAAGCATTAATGCAGTTCTGCATTTCATTTCAGACCCCAACTTCAATGCAGATTGCGATAAGCTACAGTTATGAAAGTTTCAGTGTTTTGTACTTCCACAATCCTGCCATGCAGGGATTTCAAAGCACACACTGAATCTGGTTTCAGCCATCTTGTCAAACAGGCAGCCCTAACTAAAAATAAAACAGACCATGCCCCACAAGCACACAGCAGTTTACATGACTTACCCCAAGCTCAAGCTTATTCTAAAATAAAACCCAGATCTTGACTCCTTGCCACCTACGTGAAGACAAAAATCTCTGCGCATCACCAGACTGATATTTTAGAAAGTGTGCCCAGTAAAAGTTTGTTTTTAGAAGAGTGTCCTTTAAGCTTTACCCTTCCCCCACTTTGTGACACCCTTAGAATTATGGTGGCCATAGTTAGGGACCTGCTTAAATTGCAGGTTCCTGATTTTCACAGAAACTTCAACAAATGATGGTTTCCACAATCACCAAGAAAAATGGCATTTCCCACAATTTTGCATGGCATCGCCCCACAAAAACTAAAAGCTTACTAGAATTCACAAAGTGTGGTAATCCCTGTGCCCCCACCACCATTTTGAAGTGTGGAGATGCTGATACACGAGCACGTGGTTTGAGAGAGTGCTACCAAGAGGTTGAGCTAGTGACAGACTCAGCGAAGACACCAGTCAGGAAAGCAAAAGGGTTTCAGCACCATCTTTTAAGAGCTGATGCAATGCCACAGTTGAGTGTCTGGCCTCTCAGTCTATAAACAACTAACAAGGGACAGGGCTGCTAGGACCCCTCAGCGGCAAGCAGGGGGCTCTTTGCGAAAAGACAATTGAGTTAAGTCAGCATTCTGAAAAGTGGGATGCAACAATGCAAAAATCCTGTTGTGTCACCCCAATTTAGGTATGGTCCCTAGCTGCAGTCCTACCAGTATCTTAAGTGTCATAGAACAGTCCTGCAGGATGGACAGACTACAAAGCCCAATAGCTTTTCACCACTGCAAATGGTATTACTATAGAAGAGCAACGGTCTGCAGTGGGGTCAGAGACTAGTCAGCAGCCAAGCCACACAGACAATTGGTAACAAAATGTCAAGCAAAACCAGTTCATGCAGCTATTCATCTGCACCACCCTCCTGGGCACCAAGAGAAACTGCCAATGTTTGCTGTGTTGTATTGATCTCTCTTTATCATCTGTCCTTCAGAGGTCACCTCTTCTCTTCCAGCACTGACTTACAGAGCACTACATCAACCCGCATTTTTCAAAGCAGAACAATATGCCTCAAAGTCCTAAAGTTTCTCTCCTTCTGAAGGGGAATGCTTCATTGTTAAAGCATAGCACTGAGGAAACATCATCTTTACATCCCTCTACCCCCACGTATGCACTTATTCTTAATCATTAATGTCTCTTAGAGAGGCTTAAGTCAAAGCAGATCCAAACACCCCCAGTTCCCCTGTAAGTTTGGATCTAAACTTTGCCAGATCATACCCTATCTCTGACAACACGCATACAAAACTGATCTCTCTCATAAACTGCTCAGTTTGAAGTGCTGCAATACATTTTCTGGGAATAAAAGGGAGTGAGGGAGCAAGAAGACTATTTTTCCAGTGTTGTTTCCCAACTGGGATGGGATGGGATGGGATGAGATCTGAGCTTTAGATTAGTAGCCTCATTCTAGCAGGAGACACAGCTGTATTGTGTCATAAAACAAAGGCAGACAGATACAGTACTTCAGTTTGGTATTAGCTCATTCCCAGTCCCACCAAGACAGGCATACTTTGTTACACGATTTTTGCTCCATAAGTATGTTCAACATTTATTACAGCTCAGCACTAGCATACAGTTAATCTGCAGAAGCTGCTACCAATAAGGCCTCCTCTTCCAAATGCTCCCAAAACACCGCATCTGCCAACCAACAGTTTCACAAACAGTGAAGTCGGTTACCTTGCTCCTTTTCAATTTCTTACAACAGTGGATGACAGAGACAGATGTAGGGATACGGGACGCTGCTAATGCTTTCTGCTTTGATCAGACGTACTGAAAATGAAAAAGATGCACTGTGTGTTATTTTTTATTCCAGCCATAAGTAAACTGAGGCACAGGCATTACTTGCTGGAAGCTACGCAACATGTCCAGATATTCCCATTCCCGTTTCACCACAGCAACACGTGGCCTCAATCTGAAAACCTACCTTAACAAGTACAATCCAAAAATATGTTTGACGACTCTTCTGGTTAGAAGTGAAGCTCTTACACAGTATTATTTTGGTCTGAAAGAGCATTCAATTAAGTGAAAGACCTTCTGCTTTTAACTGATTAGTACTGCTATATTTACAGCAGAAGCTTCCATAAAAAACAAGGTGACAAAGTTAAATAGTTCAAGAATAAATAACTCATGATCATGACCAAAAAAAGCCTGCATCTGTCAGTTAAGTCATAGACACTTCACAAGGTACAATGATCACAACAGCAGCGGAAATCCCCTTTGTAAATCATCCATGGTACAGAAGACCCCTTTCCAACAAAGGCCTCAGCAACCTCTTATACTAATGGAGTGTTAAAGAGTTCATTTAAAATGTATTCACTTGAGCCACAAGCAGTCACCAACAACCAATAAAAGACATCAGTGCACTATTTCATATAATTAGGGGAATAGGGATGGAGGAGAGAGCACTTTGAGTAAGTCCCAAAAATCACTGCAATTCACTGACACACGTTAACAAGAACACACCTGTGCTGATCCCAGTGATCTGAGGCAGAACCATCCTGCTCTTTGAACATGTGCAATGCTATAGGAGTAATGCTTAGGAGGAGAGAGAAAACTGTAACCTACCCTAGGTAGGCATTTTACCACCTCTGTTCTCCAATGTATCATTCACCACATGCAAGACAGTTCCTAAGCACATGGACCTGACCTCTCAAGCCACCAGTAAGAAAAACACCAGCTTAATGATCACTTAACAACTAGGAATTTGAGGGCAACAGGTGTTATTCTGGTTGCTCCATGGATTGTTAAAATTTGTCATCCTCATCCCCCCCTATCCCTTCCCACACAGGATGCATATACACAAGCAGGGAGGCTGCTCTGATGTGCTGTAATAGCAGCGTATTGGAGCAGACTCAATTAGCCAAGCCTGCTGGAGCACAGCAATTACCATGTTCTAGCAGCCTCACATCTCATGCATCAGCATCCCCATGCTTCACAGTACTGGCAGGGGCTTTAATCAAGCTTTAGAAAAAGTGTGCCCCCACCACCATCTTGAATCACAGAGATGCCCAATATGTGAGATGCTCCAGGTCCATTAGAGCAGCTCTCTAATTAAAGTGTCCCCCTTCCCTCCCCTGGAGCACATGTATAAACTCCTACACACTTCATGTTTTAAGTTAGAGTTCTAACAGCTGTATTGTGTGGATTGGTATGTGGATCATTACACCATATACATCATAGAACGATCAATCCACTACAAGCAAAAAGTACTACCAGCTACTTCAAACTAAAAAAACATCATCTATACTAGCTTAATGTAAAATAACAACAGAAAAATATCAGGTTTGTACAAGTTGTAGTGTATGTACCTGCCAAAATCTCTTTTAAAAAGGAGAATGTACCATTAACTTTGACCAAGTAGTTTTATATGGATAGAAACACAAACTTTTAAGTTCTAAAAATAGTATGATCTTTCCATGCACCAAGTAAAGCTAATACCTAGAGGTACAAGTAGTAAGGCTAGTTTAGATTCATCATCCTGAGACTAAGCAGGGACCCATTTGAACCTCCTCAATAAAGGAAGAAGTCCATAACAGTTAAATGTTGACTTTTTTTTATTCAGAACTATGCCAACTAGAACAGTTTTTGGGTGTGGGTAAGTGTAACTAATTACATCTTTAATAGAGGGAAGGAGACTGCAAGCAGCAGCAATTAAAATATCCCATCTTAAACAGCAGATCAGACAAAGAAACACAGCTGGTACACAAAATACTCTGTACATTAAAAAGGCTTTGAAGATGGAAACATCAATTTAAAGACTTAAAACACCTCTACAAAGTAGTTAAAGGTTTTCCTGTGAGTAAGTGACTTAACATGACTCAGATGTGTGCATTCTTCCCACAAGAGGTGGTTAACTTAGTGCTATGAATTCACTATGAATTCACTGAAAAAAGAGCAGATTTCTTCAGAAACACTCAGCAAACCAAGCTATTAGATAAAAAGCTTAAAAAAGTTAATGCTGTCTTATGAACAAATCAATGATTTACTGAAATTAGGAGATGTCTTCTCTCTCTAGCATGGCATCTACCCAGTTATTTTATATACGAGTTTTTTGTACCACATCAGGTTTTGATTCAACTTTGTCATAGGGTCAAGAAGTACATCATATGTAACATTTTCCTTCTTAGCAGAAGCCAAACTCTGAGATGACTTGAGACATGAACATTCCATGTCAGCCATGGGAGTTGCAAGGGCACAGTACCCCCCGCAAGACCAGGCCCCAATCAGAAAAACACAAACGCATACCAAAACATAGGTTGAAACATTTTTCTGAATCAGATTCTTTTGCCTGGGGCTTTCGTGTCTTTGCAAATTACATTTCCATCAGGAAACAAACAGCTAGACTGCCTCCAGACTTGTGGAGGAAAGTCAATCCTGTTCCTCAAGAAAAGCAAACTACTGCAGACAATGAACACGGCATCACTGAAATAATGTTTCTTTAGCTTCCAAAAGTCTAATTACAATGCAAGAGGGAGAAAAAAAAGGAAGGAAGGAAAAGAAAAGAAAAAGGAGAGCTACAGCAACCCAAGACTCAGCTATGAAGCACCTAGACATTATAGGACCAGATTTAAATTCCAGAAGGGTCATCTAACCATTTCATCTTACTGGCCAACTGTTGTTACAGTCTTTCTAGAAAGGTCTTAAAAAGCTATTTCTCCTTAGATCTGGAAGGATGCTGAAAACACACTTAGCTACAGGGATTACCCCAGCACCCTGAGTCAAAGTTCTCTTTCCCTGCCCTTTCTTGCTCCTCTCGTATTTCACACCCAGCAGTTGTGTTGCTGCTCTCCGGTGACACTGTGCTATATAACTCTGGCACCTCCAAGACATAGTTACAGAATCAAGGCAGAGTAATGTGCAGCTAATTACACTGGAACAATCAAACCAAGTATACGTCTGGCCAAGAGTTACTTAACTTTTTCTATTCACATCCCTCCTTTGCTACAGCACCAACAAAAAGCTTGACACTTGGGCAATAATCTCGGCACATGAACAGTTTACCATGCAGGTTAATACCATCTCAGTTTTCCTGATGGTCTATAATGGTCCATGGTCTCCTGTCTTGTGCTTAGGCTGCAGGCTCTTTGGGGCAGGAACCATCTTTGTGTTCAATGTTTTTCTACAATATCTTGCCTGATGGACTCTTATTCCATGATTACGGCATCCTGGTGTTACAGCAATATAAGTAAGTTTGTAAGTTTACAGCTGAAGAAATGAATGTTCAGTGAATGTTAAGCCCAAGCAATGAGATAGCTAATTTTCTAGCTTGAAATTTAACATCTGAAGTGGCCAGATAAAACCTACTATGGGTCATCTCCCCAATGCATAGCACAGGAGCAGAATTTATGGCTGTCATTTCTCCTCCACAGCACTGCTGTCTTGCACATTATGTCAAGGTGATGACCCACTGTGTCATTCTCTCCGTCTCCTTTTCTACTGCACTGCTCCACATCCCCCCCTCTGGAATCACAGCCCATATTATTGTATGCCAAGTGCTTCCCGTGTTCTTCATAAGATCCATTCACTCCACTCCTCATAGAAGCCACCACATCCTCCTGTGCTTCCATTCTTCAATTTTGTCTTCCCTACTGAATACTCAAACTAGAAATAATTCCTTTTTAGTATAGTACACTATCAATCACTGACCTCAGCTGTGCTTTCGTTTGTGCTTCTACTCCTATATCACCCCCTACATCTCTCTGATCCAATATAAACTTGCTCCACCTAAAATGCCAAATGTCAACACATAGCTTTCTAGAATAAAAATGTTTTGTACTAGGCCATGGTCTATTCAAGGAGATTAGAGTGCTTTAGAGGCATCCATTAATTTTATCACTGAAAAGAGGGAAGAGGCACACATTTGACTGCTATGGTCAATGAGAGCTAGGTGAAACCCAAATTCCCCAAATTTTAGTCTTCTATTCACTGCACCCCAGCAAGATAATCTACCTCTCCTAGGTCCCATACACCTCATCGCTTCCTCACTCCAACCCCTCCTTCACACTAGGTTTCCACACTCATTATTTAACTACCTGCACCATATGGTGCTCCATAACTGGATGAAACTTGGTACATCTGAAATGCAGTGTGCTAGACTTACAAGGCAGGCACTCGAGACTCTGGCTTTTTCTATGCCTGTTTATCACCAAGTTCGACTGGTATTGAGTCTCATATCCCCAGGCTGGTGGCTTTATGGACTGTGTTAGAAACTTCTTTATTTCCCCAGATTTCACCTACTAGGTTAGGTCATTGTTTAGACAGAAGAAAATCTGAGAAGTCATCGACTAACAGGATGTTTTAGCACGTCCCATTTACATACCTAGAGCAATATTTATAAAAACAACACATTCCTCTCCATGGTAGTTCTCTTAACTTCCTACCTTCATTTCTTCTACTTGGCCTTTTGATAAGGCTTCAAACCAACTCAACAGCGTGCAAGAGGCTAAAGTCTGTCATTCATAAATGGTCTAATAGCCCAAATCACTCTTGAATTCTCCAAATACCTGGTTTTAGACAACTAGGCACTTGTGCACATGCGCACACACACTGAAATGCTATATGGATTTCACTGTCTAAACCAACAGATGTACTAGAACAAAATAAATACGTACTTTTACTACCCCTTGCTTTTCTAAATTTTTTGCTCTTGAGGCAATTATCATATGTGATTTTTAAAAAGTTTGCTCTTGTTGAGCTGGGATGGTTTGTTTAAAGCAGTGATTTCCAAGCAGGCTGCCTCACTATCCTTTCAAGGATGTCATGAGATATAATGCAACTCAATGTTAACACCATTAGGTGTGCAAGTGTGATGCACAAGATAAACCCCAAGATTTCAAACAGCAATCCGCAGCGTAAAAACATTCAGACCTGCTGTGGGCTGAGTTCTTCAAAACGAAAAGTTACTCTGTTTTTTTGTAATGAAAAACTATAAAGTGAAAACTAAGAGTTGGCATTTTTCCAAGAGTCGTCTTAAACCTAAGGAGGGATGTCTTGAGCCTAAAACCATTGAGAACCGCTGGTTTAAGAGACATTCTCTGTACGTGACCAAGAGGAAGGTCCTTTGTAACTAAAATATCATTGATATAATTCATTCAACATAATTTATCAAAATATATTCACAGAAGTTCAGGACTTGAAGGGACCGCGGGAAATCATCAGGTCTAGCCCCCCGCTCTGGACAGGAAAGACTGCTGGGGTCAAACAACCCCAGCAAGGTGCGAGTCCAGTCTCCTTTTGAAGATATATTGATATAATATATCCTATTGATATAATTCAGACAGAAAGAATTAATGGGGACAAGTAGAAATGGGGTCGATGGGAGGTGGGGAAGGAAGACAGAAAGAAGGGCTCCCAATTTTACAACCAGCACCACCTCTGCAAGGGGCACCAACCACATAAAAACCATCTGGCGCCATCAGGAAACACTAAAAATCGCAACAGGCGACGCCACCACGCGTGTCACAGCACATGAGCCTTAAACACTCACAAAAGCCAATCCTTCCCTTGCACCAAAGCTTATTTTCCCTTTGCTGCAGTGTTCGATACTTGTCTAGAGCCTACTCCTATGAACTTTCCTTTCTGCCCAGGAGAACTTGTACGCTCTTTTCTCCCACGCCCAACGAAGGGCGTTTGCGCCCGAAAACTTGCAATGACAAAATGTTCTTTCCCCCAAAAAATCCTGCCAGTCGGAGAAAAGACACCGCTGCCGTCCAGGAGCCCCGATACTCATCCAGGCACGTCCGCGTGCGCTCACCTGCAATATGACCAAGACTCGAATTATTGAGGGAGGGGAGGAGCGGGGCTCAGCCCCCCCATAACAGGCAAACACTGTAAGATGTTAAAATCATAACCGGGTGGGGGTGTCTCCAATTTGACACGCAGCCTGGTTTTTTTGGCAGAGTCACACCCCACGACATCGCAAGCAGCAAGGTGCGGGAGGGGGTCTCGCCACCTGACACCAGCAGGGACAGACGCGGGGTTGGGGAGCAGGGGAAGACATGTCAGTAAGCGACAGGCCTCCAGGTGCACGGCTGGGGTCGGCGAGGCAGACCCCAAAGTTCAGGCCGACCCGGTGCGAGCGGCGGGTGGGGGAGGGATCGGGTCCAGGCCGCGCGGAAGAGGCTGCGAGAGGAGCCCGCACCCGCCGCAGCTCCGCCGGCTGCGGGGGAGGCCCCGCGCCCGCCGCCGGCCCTAGGCCCAGGTGGGCCGCGCTCACCTCACCTCAGCTCCGCTCCGCTCATGGCACTGCCCCACCGGGCCGCGGCGAGGAGGCTGCTCCCGCCTCCCGCTCCCGCCTCAGCCTCAGCCAGCCCGGCGCTGCCGGGAGGGGGAGGGGGCGGGGCGAGCCGCCTTAAAGGGGCAGGGTCCCCTCAGGGTGGGGGCGCGGCCTGAGGGGTCACCCCCCCGGCTCCTCCCAGCCCTGGAGCGCGCCAAACTCCCCCCCCCTGGCCGGGGAGTCGGATGTCAGGCAGGTTGTGACGTGGGTGTCAAGTCCGTGATTTTCTGTTCGCATCCAGTCGGTGGATGATGTGAAGTTCGTTGGCTCGCCCGCGAAAGGTGTTTTGTAAGCTCCCTTCGAGGACTACGAGCAAGAGCGTGGAAAGGGAGCGACCGTCCCCCGAGAAGCGGGCACCCGCAGGCAGTTGGGTCGTGGCGTCGTTGATGGATTTCGGGTGCGCGCTCGTTCCGGTGCGTGGCTGTTGTTTGGTTTCTCCAGCGTAGTCTCCCTTCGGGGCGTTTGTTGCAGGCAGCCGCCACTTAACGCTGTTTTGCTTAGCGCTATTTCACTACGACGCTCATTTGAAATGGACACCTGATTTCACCAAGTGCTCAGCGGGTTTCGTTATAACGCTCGCGGTCACCATCTGGGGTCATCAAAAACAATAGCAGTCACCATCTTGGGTCGTCAGATACTTTCAGTGTCACTGAACGCTCGTTTCACTTAACGCCCAGTTTTTCAGGAACCAGTTAAGAGCGCTAAGCAGGGGTTGCCTGTATAACACTTCCTTGTGTAAGTCCAGGAATAGCGTTGGTTTTGTTGTGGGGTGCAGTTCTAGTGGGGTGGGGGTAGAGATGTGTTGGCAGGTTTTGCATTTCTTGTCCTTGCATGGTCTGGATCCATTTATCAATGTGGTTTTGGGTCATAGGGAGTTTGCTCCTGGTGACAAAGTTAGCAAGGTTCGGTGCCTGTTTGAAGACTAGGATGGGTGGCTCTGGAAAGATCTCTTTGGGTCTTCTCAAACCATTGCAACCCATGCTAGAAGGATTGTCCATGTAGGTTCCAGGGAAAGGCCATATGTCATAACTAATAGTGTACAATTTGTAGGGATTTTCTTTTTATACTGCAGTAAATCTTCACATGGTATCTGGGTGGCTCTTTGATAGGTACAGTCTACCAAGGGGGAGTATACCTCCCTGGCTCACACTTTCAGGGAATCAGGAATGCCAAAGCAAGTTTAGGACTTAGGCTGCTGACAAAAAATAAGGATAACAAAAAGTTCTTCAGGTATATAGGGAGGAAATGAAGACACAGGATAATGTGGGGCCCATATGGGACAAACTAGGGCAATTGGTGCCAGACGGGGGACATGGCTGAGCTCTTCGAGTTTTTTGCATCTGTCTTCCTAGACACAGACCAAGACAAATCTCCCAGTTGGATCATAGATAGACACAGGACGGACACCAGCCCACCAACTGTTAATGCAAACTTAGTGAAGGGGCACTTGGAGGAGCTGGATGTGTTCAAATCAGTGGGCCCGGATTAACTTCATCCAAGGGGTGCTGAAGGAATTGGCCAGTATCATAGCAGAGCCGCTGGCATGGCTGTTCGAGCACTCGTGGTGCTCTGGTCAGATCCCAGAGGACTGGAAAAGGGACAACGTTGGTCCCTGTTTTCAAGAAGGGGGGAGGGAGGAACTGGGAAACTATAAGCCAATAAGTGTCATCTCTGTCCCTGGGAAAACTCTGGAAAAAATCATTAAGGATCACATTTGTGGGAGCCCAGCAGGAGAAACAATGCTGAAGGGAAATCGCCACGGATTCACTGCAGGTATTTCCTGCCTGACTAACCTTGTTTCTTTTTATGACCAGGTCCCAAAATGCTTCAACGCAGGAGCAGAGGTGCATGTTATCTACCTAGACTTTAAGAAGACCTTTGATACAGTATCTCATTCTGTTCTCATAAATAAACTGACATGCTCTGATGCAGATGATTACACAGTCTGGCAGATTGGCTTAGGGGTTGCACCCAGAGAGTGGTGGTGGACCGGTCAATATCAACCTGGAAAGATGTGGGCAGTGGAGTCCTGCAAGGCTCAGTCCTTGGACCAGTGCTATTCAATGTCTTCATCAGTGACTTGGACAAGGGAGTGGAGAACACCCTGTCCAAGTTCGCAGATGATACCAAATTATGGGGCAAAGTTAACACACCAGAGAGTAGGGAACGGATCCAGGTGGATCTAGACAGGCTGGAAAAATGGGCAGAACGAAATAAGATGCAGTTCAGCAAAGACAAGTGCAAAGTGCTGCACCTGGGCAAAAAGACCCACCAACACACTTACAGGCTGGGGGATGACCTTAGCAGCAGAAAAAGATCTTAAAATCCCCTAGCTGACTCCAAGATGAACATGAGTCATCAATGTGACAAAGTGATCAACAAGGCTAACTGCACTTTATCATGTATTAACAGATTCAGTATTAACTACATCCAGTTTTGGGCACTGCACTTCAAGAGGGATGTGGAGAATCTTGAGAGGGTTCAAAGGAGGCCACACATATAGTCAGAGGCCTACAGGCAAGGCCCTATGAAGAGACTGAAGGACCTAGATCTCTTCAGCCTTCACAAGAGAAGGCTGAGAGGTGATCTTGTGGCTGCCTATAAATTCATCAGAGGAGGGCAGCAGGGAACAGGAGATGCTCCATTTACTAGGGCACCCCCTGGAGTAACTAGGAACAATGGCCACAAATTGATGAAGACCAGATTAAGGTTGGACGTGAGAAAGAACTTCACAGTAAGGGTTGCCAGAATCTGGAATGGGCTTCCAAGGGAGGTGGTGCTCTCCCCTCCCTTGGGGAACTTCAAGAGGAGACTGGACAAGCACCTAGCTGGGGTCATCAGTGCTCTTTCCTGCCCAGGGCAAGGGGTTTGACTCAATGACCTGCTAAGGTCTCTTCTGACCCTAACATCTATGAATCTATCTCTCTGGAGGAGTGTCCTTGATGAGAACACAGGTAGCTGAGCAGTCAGTGATCAACCCAGAGGTTGGAAAAGATTCACCCAAACCACTGGCGAATAGCACGTGGGCTTGAGGAACAGACGGATCAGCACATGAGCAACTCATTAAACAGAAAGAAAGAGATTAACTTCATAGCACTTCTTTCGTATACCTTCAGATATCAACTGCCAAGTCTAGGAGCCATTGTCTAGGAGGGATTATTGCACAATATGTGGACATCATCTACCCCGTTTGGGTATTTGTGAAGTTTGCAGCTTTCTATTAAGCACTGTGCTGGTTCTTGGACACCACAGTCACACAGGGGCTGTCCACGATGTGTTGTGTCCTGATGCCTTCATATCCAGATCTCTGTTCAGCTTGAACCATGCTTCTCCATCCAGCTCATGCCCGATAGGGGACTTGTTTGCTGTTGGTGTACAACATGGTGGGAGTGGGTCTGACCTTTCCCAGTGGTCGATCCACTCCATTGCTACCCAAAAGTTTGGTTCAGCATCCCCAGTCTCTTCCAAAAGCTTATGGGCTTCATGTACAAATGGTTGATGGCTTTTATTAAGCCTCCATCTGTTTAGGTGTTCAGTTGATGGAGCAGGTGATTTTTGTCATCTCTTGCCTCTCTTGCCAGTAATAATGTTAGGGTCTGTCTTTTTATATCACTTGGTCTAGTGCCCGAGAGTACAGGGAGTACATCTGTGCATGTGTAAGATGTGAATCCTGTACAAGTCTCAGCACACTATTAAGTATAGTCAAGCTTTTTAGTGTGAAAACTTCCGGACTATACAGGACGCCATGGTATATGCCCCAGCAGAATATTGTGAAGTGCAGTGGCGCTGTGGTGCTGATCATTTTGAAGTTGGCACCCCATGTTGTGCTGGCTTAAACATCTTCAAGCAGCTAATCATGCAGTGACTTTACTCCTGACCTGAATGTGATGTTTATAGGGAAGGAAGTGGCCTAATGCAGTGGTTCTCAACCTTTTCTGTACCAGGATCCATTTGTAAACATCAATGGCCAGTCCTGACCCAGGGCCACTCACTCCCAACCTGCTGCCCCCCACCCCCTTCCCTCCAATATATAGGGCAAAAGCCACAGTTTCCCATGTTTTTCTCCTTTAAAGGAAAATCCAGTTTTTAAAGTTTGTTCATGATCCTTTCATATATTCTTTAAACCTGCTTTTGGGTCATGAGCCATGGGTTGAGAAATGCTTGTCTAATGTGACTCCTAGGTACACTGGAGCGTGATCATGGGGAAGAATGTGGTTGCCTACTCAGGCAGTATTCAGTGTGCTTATGGCTCAACAAGTGTCCAGGTGCAAGAATGAAGATACTGATTTATTAATGTTCAACTTTAAGTGCCATTTGTGAAGATCAGCAATAAGTTCCATGTCAGTAATCAGCATCCTTTCCAGTTCTGCCACATCTATTCCTTAGGCTACTATGGTGATATCATCAGCGTACACATTTTGCTTAGATGTTGTGTTTGGGACGGCTGAGGTATATACATTGAAAAGTATTGGTGCTAGCACTGACCCTTGGGAGTCAGAGTTAATACTCTGCTTTTTTCTCCTTGGCTGGTAATGAATTTGAATGATCTGCTGGAGATCATGTTCATGACAAAAGCACATAGCTTGCAGTTAGGTATCACAGAGTGAAATTTAGAGTTGAAACCTTGATGCCATACAGTGTCAAAGACAGCTGTGAGGTCGATAAAGACTCTGCCTGTTTTCTGCCTCATTTCAAAACTGTTTTCTATGACACGTAAGTAATGTAACTTGGTCAGTGAGTACACTGCTTTTTTTCCAAAAGCCAGTTTGTTCTTTTAGGAGCTGGGGATCAACGATGTTCTCTAGTCTATAAAAGATTATGCACTCCATGAGCTTATATGTAACAGTAATGAGATGGGTTGGTAGCTCTTTGGATCCTCTGGTGGTTTATTGGGTTTTGGGATAGCAATGTCTGTTTTTCTCCAGATTTTGTGAAGTCTGTTACTTTCTAGACATTTATACATTACTTCCGTTTTCATAAGTCTGTTTTCTAACGCATAGTTCCACCAGTGCCAACCCTGTTGCAGTTTTATCATGCATTCCCAGATGGAGCTAGCACAGATAGTCTCACTAATGTGGTTTAACCCACTTCACCAGAAGCTGGACCTTGAAGAATGCTCATTTTCAGATGTAGTGCAATTCTTTTTAGTAGGCAACAGTCGATCCTCAGGATCATGGTGTACACATCTAGTCAGATGCCTAATGAATCCATTTGTGGCTGACAAGCCCAATTTGAGAGCGACACAGCTTGTTACACGTTTCACAGATCCGTATGTTGTCTGAGTTGGAGTCCAAGTTTACAGCATGCTGCTTTCTTCTTTCGCGTTTTCTTTCTGTCCTCTGGATCAAAGCCACTTCATGCTGAGCTGCACCAAGTGCCAGATGTTCTCTCCAGATCAGATGGGATTCTCCAGATCACGCAGTGCTTCTCCCCAGCTTTCTATATTGATGTTGATCAACTTCTATAATTTTTCTACACACTGTGTAATTCTTTTTAAAGGCGATGTAAACCAGTATCTTCAGTAAATGTTTACCCTACCTTACTTCCGACTGAATCATTCATTGGAAATGGGTATTGTCCCCAGGAAATACTCAGACATGCAAACAGAGCCATTACATGATGTCAAAATATTACATACAAAACAATGCACCACTGATCAATCAAATAGGTAATTACCCCAGGCAACATCATGTTACAGGTCACTAAATGCTATTGTGGACAGCTCCCAGGAAAAGAGCAGTTAGCTTAATTCCCCCCTACTAAAGGATGCTTCTTGGGACAGGAAGTGCTCAATAACTTACCATTTTTACCCCTGGAAAGGTGTTACTGCTACTGGAACTAGTGAGTATTCATAGCCAAATATCCATACTATGAATCCAGATTCACACTAGCTCACTTCCACATACTCCTTTGAAGTTTCCCTGGAGATGTGTTTGTCCCAGTGAGCTCTAATTCAATTAAAATTGAATTACAATGACACTTAGGAAGAGCCCCTGAATTCCTTTGTCACCAACTGGTATTTAAATTTATGGCATTTTATTAGGCAATATATCATGATGGCATTTTAATTTATTAACTAACATGAAAAGTGATATGGAAGCATAAGACAGTAATTCCGAATAGGCTAGTGTGATGTACTAATAAAGTATTTTAAAATTTATTTGACCATCTGCAAATATTTCAAAATAGTATTATTTCTGTCATCCCATTCTTTATTATATAATTAAAATTAAAATATATAGCATGCACACATTATAAATTATTATTTATTATAAAACAGTTTTATTCACTCAGACCCTATTAGGCAAGGCATCACATTGTCTTTTAACAAGGAGATGACCTATTTTCACTACTTATTTCAAAAGCAAATGCAGATTGCATTCAAGTTGTTTCCCCCCAAATGTTAGCACTTTTAAAAGGGACACATTCACAGCCATGGAGTCTGCAGTCTGTCTAGATTCCTGACCTGGCCCTTTTTCTGGTAGAATCTAAGGACCTGTAACAGCAGAACAGAGACAATGACTTAGGATATCTACAGCAGAGCAGAAATGGAACCCAGATCTTCAGAGTCTCTGATCAGGTTCTTAACTACAAGACCACCTCTCTTTTCCTAGTCGTATACCAAGCAATGGCAATACAAGCTTCTCCTATGCTGCCCTGTCAAAGCCTGTTCATAAAGAGATCATCTCTCAAAGAGGGTTTTAAAACAGTCTTAAAGTCCATAAAAGTCACAATCCTACAAGGTGCTTAGCAGCTGCTGAAAGAGGATGACTGTCCACAAACCACACTGAAGTCAACAGTATTTGGATGTTCCACATCTAACAAAACCTGCCCTTGGTATATACTAAACAATGGATTTAGATAATCAAACTAAAAACCAGGTCCTTCAAGGAGCTGAGCTCTTCCTGTCATGTGCTGACAACTCTTAACTCCCCTGGAACCTTTCTTCCACTTTGAGCTGAATCCTGAGCTACACTTGATAGTCTACTTATCCCATTACCAGTTTGAGTCATCTAGTAGCATTCACATTTCAAATTAACCTGAAGTATTTGTTCCCATTATGGGTCTCTGATTCACTCTGTGATGTACTCAGGTTGCAGCTGTGCAAGATGTTGCCCAGAGTTACTGCGCTGGCAGATGTAACTGGGTGTGAGAGTGGGGTACTCAGGATACCTAGACAGAATTAACATGATCTTTCAAAATGCTGGTGATTATATAACTCTTCCTATTCCTCTCAGAAGAATAGGGAAAACAGAGGCTGCAAATATGCAAACAGAAGATTTGTATCCTCAGTGTGACTGTTCATTTTAACATACAAATCATTTTATGAGACATCTGGTTTTAGGATCACATTCTCCACTGCCTTGCACACTGTGTAGTCTCTTAGTATGACCTGAGTGCAGAATAGCTACACAGCATTCAAAGCAGTGCATATTGGAGCCCTGACTATATACCCCACCAATCTTACTCCACTGACTGCTCCTCCTGACTGGGAAAAGAACTGCACATTGAGTAAAATTATTGTGTTATACTGTGTTGCTAGAAACTGAAATGCCATATTCAACTAACCATGACCTCTGGTTTCAATTACATTTAAAATAAATATTTTAATGCAAAAAAATTATCCTACAAGTGACATAATAGAAGTGCTGAAGAAGTAGCTTTACTTGCACAAAATAATAAAAGATTACATTAAGGTCCCAATTCAGGGAAGCACTTAAACATATGCTTGGTGTTAAACATATGTTTAGGTCTGGTTTACTTAAGTAGGACTTAAGCATATCAGCTCTTTGCTGAAAAAGAAGTTATTTGTGTGCTTAAAGATGCACACCCACTTACATACTCTGCTACATCCATATCTGCTTGATCAAATAACCCTTCTTTTTCCCTCCAATGCCAAACTTCCCCCCCCCCCATCTCATCTGGGCAAAGCACCAAAGAAATGGGCCACACTGCAAGGACTTTCAGATTTGTAATTAAATATTTTAACGTGTCCAAGAATGGAATGCCATTTACATATTTAAAGTGAGAATCAAAGCCCCAGTCACTGGCTTGGAAGCGATATATTTGTGTTAGAGCATGACTCTGGTAGGCAAATGTGTCAAGGCTCTTTTCAACAGTCACTACATTGCTTTCCCAACCTGAACATCCCACTCTAAAACCAATGCAACCTCTTCACAAGTAGATGTTGACCCTTAAAGATTGGTTTTCCTCCTCCGGTGGAGGAGAAATCAGTGAGATGAAGTCTGAGTATGTTCTAAGCGTTACTTGTTTTATTTACAGCCATGCACCAGCAGGCAGGCAACCCCTTTGTCTGGGGAAGTTGTTTAGCACCAGTTCCCAGGAGCCACTCTCCCTCTAGGCTAGGAGAAGTTACACATAAACTGGTGTAAGGAAGGGATCAGAAACCAGTTCAAATCTATAACACAACAGAAGTTCAGTGCACATAAACCAGTTTCAAAATGGACATAACTAGTTTAAGATCAACCTGGATCAGACTTAACTGATTTAGGTGAAACCTAAATTTATTGATCTTCTGTCTCAGATCCCCTCCAGATTCAAGTTAACTCACAGTTCCCAAGCTTCCCAGGATGCTTTGCACCTCCCTTGCAAACCCTGTCTCTCAGGGTGGATGGGTTAGCTTTAGCCCAACCTGTCTGCTCCAGCTGAGCAGGAAGGTGTGTTTTAGCACCCCCCCATCTTCTGGTCTGGATCACTCCAGGTATGCAGCTGCATTTTCAGAATCAAAAGTGAACGTCTGTTCACTTGCTTATCAGTTCAGTCTACAAAGCTTAGACTAACCCACGAAGATTGAACCGATTCAGCCTCAGGCTTTCTGATTGTCTGTACTTAGCCCAACTAGAGTTTGATCAAATTAGAGATCGTGCAGAGAACAAAGTCTGCTGTTTGCCCAACCTCCTCTTTAAGACTCATCACCTCTGTGTAGAATTTAGCAGAGCAAACAGTCACAACATCATCCCAAGACACTGCACAAGATCCTACTTGCTTATGTATCATCCTGCTCCTAGGAGCTAAAAGACACAGCAGTGTTGGCCAAGGCTCTACAAGGACCATCAGTCTGTACATGCCACCCCGTCACCACTAGAAAAGGACAGAGCACTATACTGGAAGGTCTGCGTTACATATTTCCACTGGCTAAGGAAGCTCACCTCACATTCCAGTGGTCCACTCTTTCCTCATTCCCATGTTTTATGCAGGAGAGGCTCAGGCTCATGCTTTTAGATTCAGAGGTTCCCAGCGCACTCCTCACTGTCAATAACCTATGCAGGGATTTTGCATTACACTCATAGGCTGAGCACCTTGAAAACTATGGTGTACCCTAGCATTATCTCTGGATGGATCTGGGTGCAATATTTATTTATGAGACATTGTTATATTTTCCTGGCTGTAGAGTGAGAATGCAAATCAAGGAGCACTATGGTTGCAGTGATCACTGTCTAAAATGTTTATTTCAAACACCACAAGCTTGTTCCCTCTCCTCACCAACAGTTCTGCCTGTTACTATCACAGTTCTGCAGCACTGGGCTAGTGCCTGAGAAAGAGAGCAACCCCCTACAGATAAGAAACAAACTGGAACTTAGAGGTCTCATCCCAGCGTTTAACACTGCATGGCTCACAAAAGCAGTTTTTGCCCTTTCCTACTGCCAGAACACTCCCAACCTGCCCTGTGGGAAGGGGGCTCTTCAGGGGGAGGTGCACAACTTACAGAGCCAGTTCTGCAGCTGGCAGTGACAGCACTCTGCAAAAGCACTCTGCAGCTGTAGGAGCAAAAACTGGGCAAGCCCGGACTGGGAACAGGCTGTATGTTATCTTCCTGCAAAATGCAAATAGATGACATTGGGATGTTGACACATAGGCAGTTATAAGCATGTTGAACGAAGCCACCATCTTTGCAGGGAGGTCTTAGAGCCCATTTGCAAATCAATTTGGTTGCTTTATCATCTGGGTGTCCAAATTGAAGGCACCAGAGCTCCGATTTTCAGAGATGCCTGGCATTTGCTTCCCTTGGCTACAGCTGGAGTGGTGGGTGCTCAACATCTCTGAAAAAGGTTGCTCAGCTGAAAATAAAGAGTGATATAGTTTGCAAGCGTGCCAGTTAGACAGGCATAAGCGGAATACCCTGCATTAACATTAGGTACAAATATACTGTGGTCTGAGGCAGGAGTGACTCTTTCCCCCTGCACAGGGCTGTTGTGAACTTTATTCATGGGTGTGCACTACCATTAGAACCAAGTTCAGAATTTCACAGCTGAGACTCACTTAAGGCTCTCACTTGCTCAGTAGAAGTTTCCCCTGTGTGTCTGAGTCCAGCGTTCAAGAATTATTCATTTTCTTATCTTGGAATAAATCTTGTCATTCTCAATTTTCATGTTTGTCATCGCCGCAGTGAGAGTATTACCTGGGGAAGAGATGGGAAGCGCAAAAGTTGGTTCATTCCTGAATGCAGTGAACCTCTAAAATCAATTGGGCGATAACAATGGCTTTGTGTGAGCCCAGGGGGTGGGTGTGTGAGAAAGAAAGACAAAGTTCCTTGGGTGAATTCGATACCTTTTATTAGACCAGCCCAAATAGTTGGAGAATAGTTATCAAGCAAGCTTTCAAGTTCAAAAACCCTTTGTCAGGCTAAGGAAGTTTCAGCAGTTGGTGTGGAATCCAGGATATGAGAGATGCATGATGCCAGGGTTATGTACGTGCCACTGTGTGTCTGTGAGTGTGCACGTACACGTGCACCTGCATCATTTCTTTGCCTTCTGCTTGAACTTAAATTTGATATTGCGTTGTACAAAATATAAAGGGCCTAGCACTGTAAATTCCTGCCTGCTTCAGTTAAGAGCCAGCCCAGCAAAAATTTACCAGGTCAAGGTTTCCTACTGGGCTGTAGCTGGTGCTGATTATTATGTGGGGAGATAGTGAGTGTGTACTGAATAACTCTCTCCTTTGACAGTGCTCCTCTTGGTCTCACTCCTACCTGTCAGTTAAATGCCTCAGCAACAGCATTCTCACCAAAAAACTTCCCACTTCTTTCCTTGCTCCTTGTTTTGTAATCCCTGAACTTGCACCTCTTCTTCCTCCTCCCACATACTCTATCATAGCAAATAGGCCAAGTGCAGCCTCTGTATATGTCACCATCTCCATTGTACTTCCACTGAGGTCCCATCCAGTCCTTTACCATCTCTCAGCTTGAATGCTGCCCCCACTTCTCCACTTACCACCCCCTGCTAAAACTAACATGTTGCTGCCTGTCTTATCCGCACATCAAAGCATAACCAAATCATCTCCTTCTCAAGGACCTTGAGCCTGGTTATTTCAGAATCTATCTCCTTTTGTGCTTTTAAAATCCTTCAGACCCACTGCCAGACTCAGAGATAAAGTTGCCTCTGCTCCCACCCCACCGTTAAGTACTAGCCTCCTCTCTGCCTTTTGTTGCCTCTTGCTACTGCCACTACCACAGTTCTCACCTCCACAGGTCCTGCCTTTGAGAGCTGCTTTTTTGTACCACTGCCTCACTGACAGGCTTAGCATAGGCCTCTGGTCAAAACGCTGCAGAGAGACAACCCCTTCAAATGCACCAGCTCACTGTATCATGTCAGACTGAACGCCCCATTGATCCTTATACTAGCACAAGGGCTGAAAGAAAACAGCATGGGCCTCCCTCTCCTGTGGCTGTTAGGAGGTCAATTCAGCCCTGGTCCAGACCCTTTTGACTTTGTCCCTTTGTGCTTTGTGGTAGCAAGGGCATAGGGAACATGGACACATCATCCCTTGCAAACATCCTGAAGCGTGGGGGCAGCCAATGGCAGGGAGGTTCCCCAGGAGGGTGCTTTACAACTCTTTTGTGCCAACACAGCCAATGCCAAGTGCACTTGGTCTGAAGGCCACTGGGTTTGTATGGGTGCCTTTGAAGCCAGAATCTGACCTGCAGAACCTTTCTGAAAGCTCTTCAAACTAGCTCATTACAACTCTAAAGGAGATCCTAGACAAGTGACACAGCTGGCACTTACCTGCCCATTGCACCATCCATCTCTCCCAGGAAGGGGATCCTGTCTGTATGCAGCAGAGTCAAGTGTACACTGCCAATGTCACAGGAAGGTTGCAAGAGCTGGTATCTGGATTCCAATGCACCTGGCAGTTGCACAACGCTCTAAAAGGCTGAAATTTGATCCAAGTACAATGGGGAAGTCAATACTCCTCCTTTTGCAGAAGCATTTATGAATTACAACATACATTGCCCAGGCGGGGGAATAGTTTATGGTGCAAGCTTGATAAAATACAGTTACTCTAAAAGATACAGTGGCACTATTTTAAATTCTGTTCACACAGACATGACACTAGAAATCCTTGACATCAGATGCTACAGACAACAGCTAAGGTATTTGCTATCAGCTTTCTAACAGTGGGAAAAAGCAAAGCAGAGAATAAACAGCAAGCAACTGGCCCTTTCACTTACTAAATGAATCATTCCTTTTCAATTTAAGAGTGAATTTAGGGCTCCTGAAAGAGAAGAGCTGATAACATGGGATTAAACCAGGCAATCACTCTGCAAGTTTCCCCCCACACAGCTCTGTGGAGGGCATCTCAGCCGCAGCCTGCAGTACCTTTCTGCTCTGGTCTAGAGCAGCAACCTGAGGTGACTCTCAGGTGGGAAACCTACACGTAACCCCACAAGGGCAAAATCCTTTGTTAGCCAAAGAAGGGAAAGAGGAAAGGAAGGCTTATGATGCCCCTACCTTCTCCCAAGCAATGGCAGAAGAGTTCCAGTCTTGCAGACAGGCTGGTAATAGGTACCTTCCTGCTCCTCCTGGTAACTTGAAGTCTCACCCTTCATAGGTTCTGTGGGCCAAACCCATCTTCCACATGAGGGATTCTTTGTATTCCTCCACCCCGCACAAGCTGCTAGTTTACCACCTTTCCATTTTGCTCTGTTGTGGACTCTGAAACCCTCCATTTTGCCAGGGGCTGTGTGTGCCCTTCCTTCCCACTGCTGCATGCCATCATCCCCACTTCTCCCTCCAGCGCCAGTGGTTCTGCATTCTTTCCTACCCACCCTTTTGCCTCATGCCCTCGTCCTTCCACTCCATTTTCCTTCCATGCCAGGGACTCTACGTGGCCTCCCTTATTCCCTCTCTTCCTTTTCACTATTCCTATTTATTTTCTTTCCCCAGGATGGAGGCGCAGTTATTCTGGGAGTTGTTTAATGATTGCCACCACTGCTTCTTTGCCCCATAGAAAATTACAAGCTGCTAGGTGTGCAGTACTTGGGCTGACTTCCACTGCTGCCTTCTGCTAACAAATCACTAAGCCCATTGCTGCTTACATAATTCCCTGAAATGTCAGGATGTGCTCTAAACAACCAAATGAAAGCCATTAGCTTGACATTAGGAGAGCACTGACTCACTTGGCCAGTCAAGGTGTATTGGCAAACATTTCTGTGTATAAAGGAAGGGAAAGGACGCTTGTAGTGGGTAGAATGGTGGGATAGAGGTCACATGGTCCAGTGAACAGGACACAGTATTTGGATTTTGATTGTATTTTACACCCCTGGACTAAAATACAATCAAAATCCAAATACTGTGTCCTGGCTCTTAAACCACAGTGGCGGCGCCATGCCTGCCATTTCCTGCTCCAGGAGTAAGTTTCTTATTTTGTTGCAGGCTTGCCCAGCCCATTTGGGGTTCCAGGGCTTGCTCATTGGGTCTCTCAGGCCCCTTTTGTTACAAGGGGTCAGCAATGTTTTTGGGCGGAGTGCCAAAAATACTCACAACCTCAACTAATAAGATGTTGGTGTGCCGGGGCAGATGGTGGGGTAGCCGCAAGAAGCCCCATCCTTGTTGTGATAGCACAGCCCTGGCCCCTTCCACGCTGTCTTCCCTGAGGCATGCTTGTCAAGCAAAATGCCTTCACATGCCATGCTGGCACCCATTGCTGGGGGTTGCCCACCCCTGTCCTAGTCTGTTCATCCCAGCTTCTGAACTATGCTACTGACAGTCTACCCATAGAGATGTCCTGATACCACCATGATGAAGGAAGTGCAAATGCATAGCAAGAGAAATAAGCTGTAGTAGTCAGACCCTGGGAACAAGCAGCAATGTTCAGGTCAGGAATTTTATATACACATTTCCCAAGTTCAGGAATGTCTGCATCTGTTTGTGGGAGGAGCAGCGGGATGGTTTCTGAGATCACCTCTGCCAGTGGTATGCTACTCCAATGGCTTGGGCCTGTTTACCCAAGGCCATCCTAGGTATGGGCAAATTAACAAGTTATAGGACTTGTATATATGGTCCATGTACTCACACTTATTTGAAGGTAAGTGAAACCTAAATGATAGAAGTTTCACACTACAGTGGTTTGGCTTTCATTGACTGTGACGTAAAAATGACTGTTACCATCAGAGCACCTGATGTGGTGAAGTCCTCACGCTGTTTTTATTCACAAGAAGTTGCTCATTTGTCCAAACCGTCTGGAACATTAATCTGAATTAATTCTTAATATGGATTAGTTGCACCTCATTTAACTCCTGTGTGGACACTCTTATTCAGAATTTAAGTGGCCTTCATTTGATTTAGCAAACTTCACTGTGCAACTGAAACTTAACTGAATGAAGGCCACATTCATTCTGAATACGAATGTTCATGAAGTGATTTGACTAAGCAACTTGCAAAATTAATTTGGATTTTGTTACATAGCCCCTGTAGACAAGACCCTCATATCAACAGGCTTCAGTGGAACCAGTGCTGATTTATGCTGTGTGAGATCAAAATCTTAGCAGAACAAAAATAGCCACATATTTTAATTAAATATAATTGATCTGGTAGCAATGGCTTCCATTCAGAACCTGTGCTGGTAGCAGTTAATCAGCAGTCACAATATAAAGGGAATCTTTGGGTATAACTAAAGAATGAGGAAGCAAACAGCATCATCTTAAACCTTATGGCAATATAGTTGAAAAAACTGTGAGACTTTATATTCTCTATCATTCCAGGCTACAGTTTCCTCTTTAAAGATTTAAGGAAATTAACTAGTCATAAGCCCTGGCAAACCTGGGGAAAGGGATCGAAGTTTGCACAAGCCTTACATGATTTTGATTTCTCCTTAACAGTCTAGCAGAAAACTACAGAACAGTTCAGGAGTTTTTCCCCTTAAGCAAACTCTGAAGCAGCCTGGGAAGGTACCAAATGATAAGAATTCCTGATAACCATGCCTTAAAAAGGTAGGGGGAAGGATAGAACATGAGGCTGCATTTACTGCCCAGGCACAAACAAGAAGAGGGCTTTGAAAGCGGATGGGCTGTCTGGCCTTGTGCTGGGAAACAGGGCCCCCCTGTGGAAAATGTTCATTACTTGTCTGCTTGTTTGGAATCACAGCTCAGAGCCAAACACCCCGAGCTTTACTCGCCTGAAAATCTGTCACAGATTCTGCACCGGGCTCTCTCCTGTCATAATGGACTCCACAGACTTCAGAACCAAAGTCCCCCTGAACCCCTCCAGAGTCCCCATGCAGGTGCAAACTGTGCCTCTTGCTTCTCTAGAGCTACAATATCTGCAACAGCAACTGCAATATTAACAGTGACATACAATATCTGCAAAGCACTTTGGATTCCTTTGGGATGAGAAGGTCTGTGCACAAACCCATATAGTGACTTCACTGAATTCAAGCTCGCTGTTTTACTGACCTGAGGCTTATTCCAGTTTTCAATCCTGAATATTTATGAGGAGCTGAACCACAATAACCAGACTTCTCTCCTACTTCCCAGCTTCCATTTCTCACCCCGTTTTTGTGACCTTATTTTTGTTATTTCCTGCAATGCATAGGAATCACTCCTACCTGTTCAAGGATGAGTCGTGCCTGGTTCCAACAAAGTGAGGAATATCATTAGATCTTCCAATTAAACTCTGCTCAGTGATCTATCAGTCCAGTATTCCAGGCCAGGTCTACCCTGCCTGCAGACTGCACTGCACTGCACTGTGGTGAAGCTTGGCATACCTCTGTGTGCGTTAAACCATCAAATGCATGTAATGTAGCTAGCCTGGAATGGTACAGGGTGAACGCTAATAAGCACTACTGCCCTGAACCTGCTATATTACAACCATGTTGGGTTTTCATAGATTCATAGGTGCTAGGGTCAGGAAGGACCTCAAAGGAGTCCAACTGAATCTGACCCCCTGCCAGTGGCAGGAAAAAGTGCTGGGGTCTTGTGACCCCAGCCAGGTGCTTGTCCAGTCTCCTCCTAAGGGGGTTTTAGTGAGTATGGAACAGACGTGGCATGATCCTTTGTGGCACCCTCCTGAGGGGGTGTAAACATGCTCCAGAGTCAAAAACTCAAGTCTTGACAGGTAACATCACACATTTTCTGTGTTACCTGAATCTAGCAATATAGAGGAGGGGAATGACCCATTTATGAATTAACTCTGTGAAAAAAAAA